>CM041776.1:394315807-394807951 GCA_023374045.1 Limonium bicolor | reverse complement strand
GTTTCTCTCGAGGTAACGTAGATAAAACGCTCTTCATTCTTCACTCATCACATGACTTGCTTCTAGTACATATTTATGTTAATGATATTATTTATGGCTCTACAAGTAACACCCTCTGTGACCATTTTGCTAACCTCATGAAGCAAGAGTTTTCCATGATGAGTTAGGTGAGCTCAAGTTCTTCTTAGGATTACAAATTCAACAGGAAAGGGAAGGGATCAAAATCCATCAACAAAAGTACATCAAGGAACTCCTGACAAGTACAACCTAAAAAAATGCCAAGAATATGTCCACACCAAGTTGTACATCTGCCAAACTGCATCGATGATGACGGAGTCGGTGTCAATGCCACCGAATATAGAGGAATGATAGGGTCCCTCTTGTACCTGACTGCCAGTCGCCCAGACATTCTTACGCACGCAGTATGTCTTTGTGCTCGCTTCCAAGCAGCACCAAAACAATCACACCTCAAAGCAGTCAAGCGTATCTTTCGCTATCTTAAAGGTACAAGTACACTCTATCTATGGTATCCACAATCTCCTACTTTTACTTTATCTGGATATAGTGACTCTGATTGGGCTGGTTCTCTCCAAGATCGAAAGAGTACTTCAGGTAATGCACAGTTCTTGGGTCTTTGCCTCGTTTCATGGTCCTAAAAAAACAGAATTCTGTAGCACTCTCTACAGCAGAGGCAGAATATGTCTCTGCTGCAGCCTGTTGCTCCCAACTCCTTTGGATGAAACAACAACTTCAAGACTATCATGTCACCCAAGAACAGATCCCAATCTTTTGTGACAACAAAAGCACAATCAAAATATCAGAAAATCCAGTCAATACTCAAGAACCAAACACATTGAAATTCGCTTTCACTTCTTGAAAGACTGTGTCGAGAAAAAGCTTATCCAGCTTGACTTTGTGCCCACAGAGGATCAACTTGCAGATATTTTTACTAAACCCCTGTCTACAGCAAGATTCGAAGCACTGCGATCAGCAATTGGATTGACTCCGTCTACCTAGACGGTCGCATCTCCTTGCCCCTACCGCAATCTTCAGCAGGTATTCCTCATGTCTCATAGAGTCTGTCGTGTGTTTGCACTTGAATCACTGAAATGTGTTTTATTACTTAGCATGCCTATTACTCTAGCGCTACCATCCACGTCATCTATCCGAACCCACCCCGCCTAAATCATCGCCCTTAATCTCGCTCTACCCTGACGTCGCCGCATTTATCTCACCTAAACCACGCCATCTCTGCAACTTCCAGCCTTTATATCTATCACCCGTCCACTCCATCCCTCTCACTTCCACTCCCTTTACAACCCAAGCATCCTACAATTTCCAAATGGCCGGCATCAACTTCAACGGTATCAACATCCCATCAACAACATTTTCGCCGATCCTATTCGCCTTCAGGCGTACCTCCAATCGATGGCCAACCCTAATCCATCTCCACTCACCACCACCACCACTCACTCTCCCACTAAAACCAACGCTACTTCGTCTCCCACACACTCCTCCACACCACCACCTCACACCCGCGACCCATCCCCTCATCAAGCACCGCCATCCGCTGCAAAAACAGAAATTCTTGAAATGGATATTGAGGATGTCACCCCAATCCAAACCCTGCCACCATCCCCAACACCACAAGCCAATATCCCTCCTGCCGAAAACCATCCTACCGATCAACCGCAAGAACCCACCAACAAATCCCCCTACACCACCCCACCCGCATCTCCCGCAAAATCCGCAACCCCACCACACAACCTCAACCCAAAACCCGCAAGAGAAAAGCCCAAACCTCTACTCGACCCACAGCCAAAAGAATTCTTCGTTCTTCTGTAAAGGCGCACCACCCTGTCTCCTCTGGTTCCGGTGAATCGTCTCCAGTCCAAGAACTGCCAACGGCTAGTCATGATGCCTCTACTGGTGCCACCTCCGCCAAAGATCAGAAACCTCCAAAGCCGTACCGAAGATGTGCGAAGATCGACCCATTCAACCAACGCTACATGCTCGGGGACCCTGCCTCAGAACGGAATATCGTCAGGGGTAAGTTCCCTGATTTCATGGGCTCAATCTTCAAACCTAGGAGAGTTAGTGACCATGCTAGAGGTTCAGGGTGGAGGGTGGAAACACCTCTTCTGTGAAATTACGGAGTGGTATCCCCTAGAGTCTGTCGACTTCTTTCAAAATCTGGTTATAAGAAATGGTGATGCACAGTCTTTGGTAATTCCACCCCAATCTTCTTCAATCTTGAAAAATTGTCCCAAATCCTTGGAGTCCCTACTACTGGCCTGTCATTCTATGAGAAAGGAATCCTACCTGAGATCCCCGGGGTCCCACAAAAAAAATCTATCGCTTTTTCTCCTCCAAGAAAAAGATTGGCTCCCCATACCCTGTGGCGATCTCTCCATCTTACACCAACTCCTCCACATTCTGGTAATCAAAAACATTGTCCCAAGGAAAGAAGGAAATCTCATGGTCAACTGCTTGGACCTCACCATAATGTACTGCATAATCAATCGTCACTCCATCAATCTGGCCCACATCATTCTCCATCACTTAGCCCAGTCGGTCGACACCCCGAAACACTCCTTGGGGTACGTGTTCTGGCTGCCTCGAATTTTAAAATTCTTTCAGGTACCCCTGGCGACTTCAACGCCAGAGTCCATCGACGAGGCAGACACCATCAACCTGCGCGGTATCTGAATCAGCTGACTTCTATTGACAAATCAAAGCTGCTGCCCCACCATCTACTCCAACGACGGCGGGAACATCCACTTCTCAAGAGGCAGTCCTTCAAGCTTCACTCCTACCCCTCCTGGAGAAAGTGGAGCGACTCCTTGCGCATGCAGCCGAGCTGATTATTCAGGGCCAAACACGGATGATGGACCGACTCGCTGGGATAGAGACGACAGTGGCGGCCTTACAAGAACAACTCCTTGACATCCAATCCACCTAACCCCAAACCCTTAGTATGACGTGTGAATGTGTAGTGTTAGGACTTAGGTTGTTTTAAGTTCTAAACACTTTTTGCCGGTTTTTGAGTGAATACTTTGACTAACTTTGTGTGATTGTGGGCTTCCCTCTGATGAAAGTAAAAGGGGGAAGCGGTGAATCCCGTCTGGTGTACGGGTGATTCTACTGCTGCTTTAAACTGCTTTTTGGATTTGCGCTGCTGGACAGTGTGGTCTTGTTTTTTTAACTGCTATATATACTACGATCTATCCTGCCTATTACACTGCTATTTAATGTTTGCTTGCTGGAGTCCCTCTACGATCAAGGGGAAACTAAATGGAGTCTTTGAACGCGATGGCTACTGCTGCTATTAAGGGGGAACTTTGACAGGGTCGGTTCCCCTAGTTCTTGTGTTTTTTATTTCAGGATTGACTCCATCGGGATTCACGAAGGTTTGCTATCATCAGCAACAAGGGGGAAACTGTTGGGACATCGGAGTGTTGCAGAGATAGCCTATCACCTCGACAGAGTCAATCATCACTAGACAGACACAAAGAGTGAGCCTCTTCAATTGAGTCCACGCAACTAAGAAGGCCTCACAGACTCTCCCGTGCAGTTACGAAAAACAAGGAGTCAATTTGGAATGCCTTAATCACCACAACGGTCACCAAGTCTCCCCTCAACATCCGAAGATCGCGGCCCAAGTAAGAAGATTACTCAAAGCCGTTGGAAGTTGTCCACTAAGTTAGTTCCGGTATTCTCGGAACTAACTCCTTCGACCTACCGTTGTACTTAGAGTATAAATAAGCAATGTAATAGTTAGTTTTAGGTGTGCTTTCATTGAGGATTATTTCAGAGCTTAGAGAGAGAAAGAGAATCGCTTTGTAAGCCAGAAAGAGAGAGAATACATACCAAATTAGTTAGCGCTCTTAGATAGACTCTGCCTAGAAAGATCCTAGTTTCACTACGCTTACCATTGATCTGATTAGTAAGTGTGTTGGGTGAGTGAGTGAAAGACCGCTAAGTAGATCTCTTCTACTTAGTGGACATTTGTAAGTTGATTTATTTGATCAGGAAATGAAATAACTTATTTGTGTATCTTGCTGAGTTCCACGAAGTCTTTCTCCCTTTTCATCGCTTCACTTCAATTATCGCAAAAGTCTTTTCGCACCATTAGTTTAATCATTTAGATTGAGTGTCTCTACTTCACAGAGTGCTTCTTACTTACGAAGGCCGATTGAGTCAAACCAACTCTTAGACTCACACCTTTGGTTGGTTTGAGTTAGCCACCCGATCCTACACAAGGTTCCAGCTTCAACACGAGCACCCACATTCTTTTGGGCAAGGGATGGATAAAGCTAAATCTTTTATAGAGACAACATGTCAGTTACCCTCGACACCTAATATAATGGTGGTGGAGGAGCTTTGTTTCATCAATGATTCCCTTCAGATTTATATGGACTGAAGTACGATGCATGAAGCATCGGGTATGGGAGTTGTTTGTAGAAGCTCGAAGGGTGAATTGTTAGCAGCTGGGATAACCAGCGGAATCGCTTCATGGACACCTCAAGTCATCGAAGCAAAGGCTATTTTTAGTTTAGAGTTTGGTAAATGGCTTGGTGTTACTTCTATCAATGTATATTCGGATTGTATCTCAAATAAATTTTTTTGAAAGAAAAGGGAGTATTTATATTAGACATTGAAATGGTATTTAAAGAGGTCATTGCTTTAGCATTGGCTTTTCCCAAGGTTAGATGGTTTCATGTTCATAGCGGACAAAATTTGGAAGCACATGTTCTTACTAGTCCAGGTAGATTATGATCTTTTGATAGGGGTTTGGTTTGATAATCTCCCTCATTGTATCAAAGACTTGCTCCGCAACTAAGTAATGAAAATGATATTTTTGAAAAAAAAGTTGACACACATTTAAATCATCATATAGAGAGGAGGGATGTTTGTTGTTGAGGAGTTATACACGTGGAGATAAAACTTGCTGAAAGTAGTAATCAAGAGAGCAACACACACAAGAGATTGCCACCTGTATACGCTTCATATTGTTCACTCATAATATGTCGACCTCCCATATTTCATCATGACTGCGAGGGCTTTACGTACGTATGCATTTTGTAGGGTTTTCCATCTCCCTACTTCATCCAGTAGTACCTTACATGCAAATCTAACCATCATTTTTTCATCCTTGTGGCCATCCCTGTCTTACAAAAAAGAGGATGCATGGGTTTTGAGCCCATAGTATGAGTTTTTCTTCTAAAATAAAGTCTTGCATCAATTTTTTTTGAAAAACCACCCCCATACATATATTACTTAAAGGATTATTTACCTAAAACCATTATCTTGGAGAGAAAATCAATACTAAGTACATATGAAAGATTACAAGACAGTACATGGAAGAAGGAGGTTAACATCAGCATGCTTACATTCCCAACATTTAGACAAATCCTAAGAAACTTATGTACTAAACACAACCAATTCCCTATGGGAGATTATATGTACAACATATTGAGAGACTAATCGTCATCACTTTCGACTGTTCCTTGAAGCCCTCCTTGCTTACAAATATCACCTACAACACTGCAAGAGAAAACCTTCAAACTGCACGTACACACAAAAATTATACCAACTAGATAAAAAGGAGATATAACAAAAACGTCGCTTAGATATATCCAAAAGAACAAGCATATAACAACACTATCAAAAACACTAATTAGGAATCCATGTCATGCAATTAGTGAGCACAAGAGTCATTCTCCTTGGAGACTCTTAGTCCTTCCTAGAGCCGCCTTCATACCCTTGCTTCCCCTAGTCGACTTAGGGCTAAGAGAAAATACAACCTTCTTACATTTGCGATCCACTTCAGGCAACCACAAGTCCCATAACTCCTCCCTTAAAGCTTCAACTAAAAGTTGATCGAACTTTCATTTCCTCAACCCCTGAGAAAATTCTGGATGATCAGTGTGCATGGCCTTTAAAAGAGAAGAAAGATCATTTTCAACCATCTCTACATCAATATTCCTCACAAAATCAAACCCCATGCCATTCTCGGCCAAAACGTAACAGGTGCTTTCCCCAAGTAAAATCAGATACAATCCCAAACATATAAGACAATGCATCAGGTTCTGTATATATTTCCTTGATTCATGTACTAGCTAACAACATCTGTATTAAGCCACACACTATAGGGACTATCATCATCCACATCGGCATGATGGGTTGGGCAGGTTTCATTGGCATGTAGAAAGAGACCGCACTTTTAACAAACCGAGGGCATATATTCATGGATGATTGAGAATAGTAAATCTTTCTCATCTAGTGAAATCGAATGACAACACATGATACAGAGTTGAATGTTTAGAATAACTTTAATGGGCATATACAAGTACCCAGAGAGATCTACATCCTCCATAACTCAAGAAAACCATCCCAATTTAGTCGCCACTCGCTCTTCAAATCTGATGTTGCAGTGTGCTCGTGGAACATCGTAGATGCTGACCTAGAATGGTACCCATCTGAACTCATGCTCCTCAGTGGGCTTATCAAATTATAAACTTTAGAAATCAACGAGACCTTTCTTCCCCCTCGAGTGACCCTTTAACCATAACTACTTGAGTGATTGTCATCGTCACGAACTCGATCATAAAAAGGTTTGGCCCGATCAAACAGAAAATGTTATGGGAGTGTTTCCTTACGGCCCTTGGCTACGGGTTGCTGGACTTTGTTTTAGGTGAAAGGCATCAAATGAGGATAATAGTGAAGTGTGGAAGTACATATGCAGGTTAGTCAAGAAGAAATCAGATAGTGAGGTTGGCTCTTTCACCTTAGCCATGATGGTGACAATCAAGAAGGACTAAGGACTGGAGATATTCCATCTCAGTCTAATGTCGCTGGTACTGCGGATACTAGAAATACTATAGAAGTTGATGAACCATAGCTAGTTGATTATCCTGTACTTATGAAGGTCGAAGAGATCCCAAAAATCTTGGAGGTTTTGGGCGGGAAGAAACACATTTTTGATCAAATTGTCCAGAATGGCGCAATTGAGGAGGTCTGGCCATCTGGGCCATCTACAAGACAGATCCCAATGTTAAAAAGGTAAGACAACACAATCTTGTATGGACCCTTGCCTAGTGGTAGATTTGGTCCATATGATGGAGTCACCATCGAATGTTAATGGGTCACATGATGAGCTTTGACCCTCATGGCTGCTCGGTTTGGCAGAGAACTGAGGTAACCAAGACTTTGTTTTGGCTCTCTGGTGCTTTATTTCTATTACAAAGTTTCTCGGATGTGTTGGTTGTAATTGACCCTTTATTTTGGTTGTGTACATACATAAGTATTGGGGGTCCTTAATCTAGATAACTTGGTAGCATACTTTAGTTTTATTGGGTTTCTTGGGAGATTATGTACTTCTAAAACTACTTTATTTTTTATGACCTTAGTAGGTGTTGGGGTAGAAGAGTTGGGGTGCTCTTAGTTTCTCTAGTCAGTGTGAATTGCATCTCAAGCCAGTGTGAAGAGTTGGGGATGCTCTTGGTTTCTTTAGCCAGTGTGAATTGCATCTCAAACCATTAATGTTATTTATGTGCGGATTGTGGGTCTCGCACTTCCACTCGTGCCATCCGACTGAGCATGGGGCTTGTAAGAAGCCAAAAATTGTAGTTGTATCTCCCTTTATCTATTAATGGTTAGGATGTTAGTTTTCGAAAAAAAAGGTTGAACAATACAAACAAAAATACCATCAATTAGATGCTAACATACTTTGAGAGAGCTTATTCAAATAGCTAGCAAAAGATAACTTATTTCATTTAAATAAGCTAGTTGCATGTGTAGGCCTTAGTTATCATACTAGTATTTCTATTTACAATCAAATTACAGCTGATATGATTATACTATTTTCACATAGATTTGGTTAATTCTTGCTAATAAAGAACTCCCCTTTAGCTTCAACTACAAATTAATATTACCTATATAGTAGAGCGTTGACTTACTTATTTTGAAAAGAGACTTGCTTTTTTAACTTTTTAATTTAACATGTTAGTATTCCGATTTTCTTTTATCCATAGTTTACACGGAGTCAACATATATATATTATATAATAGTTTCATAATATAAAGTTGATAACTTAAACTGTTAATATTTAATATTAGGGAAAATTACATCGCCCACCCATGACGTTTTGCAAAATTACACAGCCCACCCACAAGGTTTCAAAAATTACTTTGCCCACTGAAATACCCCGAACTTAATTATAGCAATTAAAATAATTCTAATATGTATTTAAGAGCCTAATAATGCTTACGTAATATTGGTAAGGAAAAATAAATCCAAAAGAAATAAAGAAACGCTTAAAAAGTGAAAAACGCTTAGTAAGCGTTAAATAACCATAGGAGGTATGAGGCCTCGGTTAGCGTATTATATGGATTTTAAAGGCTTAATTAAGTCTAAATAAATAGTAGGGAACAAATCCCGAAGAAAACGGATCCTTAAAACGGATTAAAATCACTAACGAACCTTAAAGCGCGTTTTTTCGAGGTAACCGGGAAAACGTGACTTTAAGCGGGTCAAATAGACTCGTAACAATTTTGGTCAACCAAATGATCATTAATAAATATTAGTGAAGCTTTAGAGCCAATAAAATCAATAAAATGAGAAATTAGTAAAAACTGTCAAAAACGGGAAGTTGTGGGGTGGAAATATAAATAACCAAAACTTATGTGTCCACTTTGAAAATAAAAAGTAAAAGTGGTATGTGTGTGCTGTGTGTGTGTCCGATGGGGACTCCCCCTCTCACACTCTCTCACACACTCACTCTCTTATTTACAAAACAACAAAAGTAATAAAACTACTACTTTATCTACTTTATTACCCCACTCTCTCACACTCTCTCTCCTACTCTCATTCT
Source organism: Limonium bicolor (assembly GCA_023374045.1). NCBI lineage: Eukaryota > Viridiplantae > Streptophyta > Magnoliopsida > Caryophyllales > Plumbaginaceae > Limonium > Limonium bicolor. Next base: position 394,799,076 of record CM041776.1, on the reverse strand, counting down.
CTTCACTCACGTAATACCACTCACCCTCACTCACTCTCTTTTCTTCTTCCTCCTCCTTCCATGCGATTTCCATGGAGAAATAAACAAACCCACACAAACTTCCTCTTCTCTCCTCTTGTAACCCCCTCAAATCTCTTCCAAAAATTATAAAAACTACACCATTGGAAGCCTCTCATCAAGAGCTACATTTCTATCTTTTCAAAACTCGAAAAGGAGAACTTTCATCTCCATGGGTATGGAGCATTTGGAGCTCCAAGACCACCATTAGAACCACCTTCTTCTCCTTGTCCTATTGAGGTAAAAATATTCTTAAAAACTCCATCTTTTTATAGCCTTAAGGTGGGAAACATTATTCTTGAGCTATTCTAAACAGCACTTGTACTCTTGCAAGGTAATGGAAATTCTAAACCCTAAAACCTACATTAAACTTTAAAGAATGGTTAGGGTTAGTTGGCATATTGAAATGTGTATGTATATGGGCTGTAGTGTAAGATTGTTGAAGTGCAATAACCGGTGGAGAAAGAGAGGAAGGAAGAAGAAAGGAGGAGAAAGAAAACTGGAAGGAGAAAACAAGGTAATTAAACTCATTTGTGTAGCCTTGTATATATGTATAATGTAACAGATTTTTGGGAATGAAAATATGTATTGTAAATGGTAATGTATTAGTAGTGTAATGTGTAGGAGAATATAAGTATTTTGAAGCTTTAACAACAGTTTTAAGAACTGTTACAAACAGGTTGGGAATGAGATGTTAAGTGCAGGAATTGTTAAGAGTGATTTAATGTTGTTATGGGTATATGAGAGTTGTGTATTTGTTGTTGTGTATAAACAGGTGAGATGATGTTAATGTGTGAGGAAACATTGTGTTGAGAGTGTAAAATTATAGGGGAGACTATGGCGAAATTTTGGTAGGAATTATGTATTCAAGAATGACTTGGTGAATGGGAGAACCAAGGTATGCCTTGGGTTGAATAAGGAGATTTAGTAACCATGGGATGGTAAATATAGTGTGAGGATATAAGGATGCAAAATCTGTAGTAAAGGGTGCTAGGAATGCCTTAGAGAAACTAGGAAGAACTAGAGTGTAAGACTTGGTAAAATGAATGTTGGACTTGGGTATAGATGGTGCAATTGCTTGGAAATGAATTGGCATGGTAAGAGGAGGTATTTGGGATGCTAGGAGTGACATTGGTTGAGGAAGTATTGGATGGTAGGATTGGGCTTAAAAATCTGTAGCATAAGTAAAACAAAAACTGTTACATGTGTTGGAAGAGAAGTGGGGAAAATTGTGAAAGTTGATTGATGGATTTAGTAATGAATTTGATGGATGAACTAAGGTGAATTAGAGGATATAATTAGTATTTAAACATGTAGGAAACATGTGGAAATGAGTAGGAAAAGATTGGGTGTGAATTGAAGTAAATGTGGAGTTCAACATGAGTAATTAAAATAGGTACTGGGCTGGACCGACCCTAGGACCGACCCTAGCAGGGTCGGTCGGCCCGAAAATCTGCAATCTTGGAAGCTTCTGCATCCGACCGACCCAGGGGACCGACCCTGCCTGGGTCGGTCGAGTAGAAATTTTTAGTCAGAAATGCTTCTGCATCCGACCGACCCAGGGGACCGACCCTGCCTGGGTCGGTCGAGTGGAAATTGTTAGTTGGATTGCTTCTGTAACGGACCGACCCAATGGACCTACCCTGGCTGGGTCGGTCGGGCCGGAATTTTCTGTAATCGAAGTCTCTGCACCCGACCGACCCATGGGTCCGACCCAGGGTGGGTCGGTCGGGTCAAAACTTACAAAAAAAAAATATAAGATTATGGTTAGTATATATATATATGTATATGTATACCCACCTATACATATGTGCATATATATGTAAGTATACCATTGTTAAGCAATGAAAAGTAAGTAAATAAAACGTAAGTATGAGAATGTAAAGACTTAGTAAGTATGAGTTAGGAAGCGTAAGGGTAACCGAATTAAATTAATGATAGTTAGATTAATTATTCGGTTGTATGTATATCATAGGATTTGAATTGTGAACACCAGAGGAACGTTGGGATACAAGTACAACGGTGAAAGGTATGATTTCTTCATGCCCGGTATCCTAATCTGGTTACCCCGATTTGTGTGCTTATTTGACCACCTAATAAGATAAATGCATGAATCGGATTATATTGCACTTACTTGTGCTTGTTTACATTGTTCTCGATATTTTTCTTGAACAATAGTTTGTATAATTCATGAAATATATGAATGATGATGATGTGTAATTGTACCTTGTAGTGTACTTGTATATTGTATTGTATTGGTATGGCTGTGTATATGAATAATGTATTTGTGTATGTGGTTGGATGTTGACTTCTACTAATTCCTAACTACCTAACTCCTAACTTAAGTGAGTAAATTGGAATGAGTAGAAGTCCGATATAGCTTCGGCCACGCGTGAGGATGCGGAGTCACAAGAGGTTGGCTGCAATTCCTGACTCTTAAACTGGTCCGCGGCCCAAATCCCTTAAGTGGGTAGCATCCCGGATTGGCGAGTCAAGTAAATCCCGGAGGTGGGACGGAGTAGTCCCCAGGGCCGGAGGTCCCAACGACTTAACATGAGTAAGAGTAAGAGTAAGTAAGTAAGTATGAGTATGAGTATGTATGGAGTAACGAGTAAAAGAGTAATCTCCACCCGATTAACCTGGGTGGACCAATGAAGCTAACAAGTATTGTATATTGTGTATGTAATGTGTATGTGTAATTCGGAAAAAGGTAAGTATGTATTGGATGGTTTATGTTGTACTTCTTGTATGTAATGAAGTGTATGTATGTGTGTATGTCTTGCGTAATGTATTGTAATATTGTGTATAAGAGCATGTATGCATGTATGTTTGTATGAAAATGAACTGCATGTATTCGACCAAGTGGTCGGCGTACCCTCACTAGTACGCGGGGTATGCGGTTATCATGCGCAGCGAAAGTTGACCCCCTAGGGGGAACGTTTTTAGTGTGCAGGTACCCGAAGCGGATGTGGTCAAGGTAAGAGACCAGCGGCACACCCTTGTACTTAGAAAGTAAGTAGTTGTGAGGAATGGGTAGATGTAGACTCTTAGTGAGGATGTATGAACTTGGAAGAGATATTATAATTGTATAAGGATCCTAGTAGACTCGGTTTAGTATAATGTATTGTATGGATTATGGAGGAGTAAAGTATGGAATGGAGCATTGATGTATTTGATTGATAAATGGAGTATGTATTATAGATGTGTAGTACTCGGGATTCCGGTCCAGCAGACCGATGCTGTATGTAGAAGTAGTAGCCTTGTTAGTCACGTGGGCGACTAACGGCATTGTATCACCCATTGTATGTAAGTATGTATCCGCTGCGTGTATCTGATGTGTAAGGAGATTGGACGGTGTGGTTTCCACAATTTTACATCCAGCAACTTTTCTAATATTTGATCAACTTAAAAGATGGTTAAATGATATCCAAATTTGATGAAACTTTACATGGATGATATTAAAGTGTTATATTTTGGTAAAATGTGAAATCCAACGTTTTTTAAGCTCATATATGATCCGTGGGACCCGATGAACGTGCCTCATGTTTCATTGGGTCCCACAGGTCATATACGACCTTAAAAAAATTTGGATTTGGCATTGAACAAAAATATAACACCTTAGCATCGTCCATGTAAAGTTTCATCAAATTTGGATATCATTTAACCATCTTTTAAGTTAATCAAATATTAGAAAAGTTGCTGGATATAAAATTGTAGAAACCACATGGGTGGGCAAAGTAATTTTTGAAACCTCGTGAGTGGGCTGTGTAATTTCGCCAAACGTCATGGGTGGGCGATGTAATTTTCCCTTAATATTATTATATAATTTGTTAGATACAGTGGAAAAATATATAAAACAAATCAAAGAAGTAATTGTTGACAGTGAATAAGATTTCAAGTTTATAAAAATTAAATATATGTATTAGTATATAAATAAAGATAATTAGGAGTAAAAATTACTTAAAACTTATAAAAGTATACTTTTTAAGCTATTATTAACTATATCCACTTAAATATTTGCTAATTTAGAGTTACTTCAATTTAAAAATAACTTTTAGATGTTAAATAGTTTTTTAATTAATCAGATTTAGCAACAAGATTAATTTCATTCTTTTTATTTGACTATTTGAGGCCTTTCTATTGTAATGATCAAAGCATGATCTCTTTAATATAATCTTTTCGTTATTGAAAATGAAAGCTACCTAAGCTATCTTATGATCGTGGGTTAAACAAAAACCACATATAAGAAAGCAACAAGGACTAAAATTTTCTAATTTTCAGTTATGCTACTATTTTTGTAAGTGCTTGTAAATAAAATTTGTAACATTCAAGTAATATGATATAATTTTAATTATCTAGATAGACTTTTCATTTCATATAATATATTATGTGTATGTTTTTATATCACATTTTAACAAATTAATGTCACAATTTGTGAATAAAAAATATCATATTACAATATTGTGAATTATATATAACCATTTAACCTAAAATAAACTTTCCTAGCAATTTATTATATCTCACAATTTAAATAATTTTCCGTACAAGTGGATTTATTTAAGTAGTATTAGTTCTTAAATCAACAAACTATTAACCATATTGTGTGAATTGTCTCAAATTAAAATTATACTGATTTCATCCTGCTTTGATTATTTTATAATATGTTAATTTCAACTTAATGGGTTTGCATAAATCTGTATTTGATAAAATATATATTATAAACTTATTTTTATAAAACAATCTTATGTTATATATCAAATATTAAAAATTAGTAAAATATCTAAATAATTAAAAATACTTAATGTTGAAGGAAGGGGGCATAATTTTATTATAAATATAAAAAACCTGAATTTGGAAAACTCAATTAGAAGTGAAAGAGTGGGCACTAATGGAAGGGAAGTAGTTTCGCTGTCTTTGTTTGTCTCTCCAACAAAAAAGAAAATAACTGGTAGTAAAATTAAAAAACTCCGAATCCTTCCACCAATTGTCATTGCCCCCCTCCCTCTCTCTGTTAGGGGAGAGAGGAAAGAAAGTCTTCTTTTTGACCATCACCACCACCGCCCCCCTCCGTCCCACCCTCTCCTGCCTCCTCTCCTTCCTCCCTTCTTCCACCACTTTGCTTCCAACTCTCTATCATTTTTGTTTCCTATCCAAAAATCATTCACATTTTCTCATCCTTTTGCTCAACCGAGTGTCATTTCGTCTATATATTCGCATACATATCCGGCATCCTTAATTCCTGCCCCCTTTTCCAAAACAAAAGGAGAAGAACGTCGGAGAATATCCAGTATTCTATCCAATACTTGCCTGTTCGGGCTGAATCGCCTGAGTAAAAGAACAATCGAGTTCAATAATGGGTTCATGTATATCAACCGTCAAGGTCAGCGGATCAAATAGCAACTCTACAACCAACACAACCACCGGCGGCGCTAGCGGCTCTGGAAAATTGGTGATTAAGAACAACAGGAGACAACCTGCGAAGCCAACTTCGAATACAGCGACAAGTGCACAAGGAGACAACGGTAAAATTAATGAATCCGCGCCGGCACAGCCGGCGAAACAGAGGATTCAAAGCAGCAAGACGCGGAGGCATGGATTGGTCCCTTGTGGTAAGAGAACGGATTTCGGGTATGCCAAGGATTTTGATCGGAAGTATTCGATTGGGAAGCTGTTGGGACATGGCCAGTTTGGATATACCTATGTTGCCACGGATACATTAAACGGAGATCGCGTCGCGGTGAAGAAAATTGACAAAAATAAGGTGTACTTCCCCTTTTCTTTCTTCATAATTTTTTCTTCTAAGAAGGCGTTGTTTGTTCTTTGGGTGGCAAGTTTAACAAGTATTCAATGAAGATTTTGTTTAATTCCTGGACTTATTTCTTTGGGGCTACTCGGAGGTGGCACATGATTTTCAATGTTCCTCCGTTTGGGAGATGATGTTCTATTGAATGTTTAACGTTGAGTAAGTGCCCTGCAAGCTCTACTCCGATTTGCTCTTCCGCGTTTGATGTGAGAATTAGCGGGTATGCTCACTTCGTACGTATAGGAGCCTCTTGCAAATGCAAAAAGGGATGACCATTGACTGCGACACGGAGTACCCAGAGAATATCCTTGGTGGAGAATATGTCCGCTTGATTACACTCCGTGCTGCTCCTTATGTTTTAATTTAATCCACTCTCCTTAGATATTTGGCCTAGGTCACCCAATGCTGATACGCTTTTAGTTGAGAAACAATTCTTCGGTTGACACCGCGATCGAATTATGTAGGATTTAGTATTGACACCGCGATCGAATTATGTAAGATTTAGTATCTTCTGTTTTCGTTTCATCTAGGCAGGAATTTCTTATTTACGTTTTCAACTGCCAAACTTATCTTTTTATTTTCAGCCCTGCTCCATAGGCATAGATGCTGAGCGGGAACGGAAAATTTCTAGCCATATCCCTCCTTGATGGCTACTTTCTTCATTGACGGGAAGTCAATTATGGCAATTTGGCGTCAGTCTAATGATATCTGAGACCAACTTTCTTTATTTTATCACTGCGTTGATTTATCTTTGTTATGTTCTTGATGCAGGTAGATTGTACTGGTGGTACTGTTTTGCTTCCATCTGAAAATGTTAACAGCTGCATATTTTTTTCAAGATCATTAATGTGCCTTATGTAAGCCTTCTGTACTGTTTATTGCAGATGGTTCTTCCTATTGCAGTTGAAGATGTTAAGCGGGAGGTCAAGATACTAAGAGAGCTTACAGGACATGAGAATGTGGTTCAGTTCTATAATGCTTTTGAGGATGAAAATAGTGTCTATATTGTGATGGAGTAAGTATGCATTGTTTATCCCAGTATCTAAAATCATTCTGAAGTTACTCATGATTTCTTCTTTTAACTTGTTCTCAATTCCCATGTACGCATAGATCTTTTTTCTTCACCTCATTTTCTTGTTGGCAACCTCTAATTGAAATCTTAATGATGATATGCTGAGTAGGCTATGCGAGGGTGGTGAGTTGCTTGATCGGATACTGGCCAAGTAAGACTGTTAACTATTTATTTTTCTGAGTAATTACATCTTCCTTCTATTAGGTCTAGAACTATTAGATGTGCAGTGCTGTTTGTGGTTAGTAGCTTCTTTCTAAGTCAACGGCTTGATATTTATTTTCAATAATCATCAGGAAGGATAGCCGATACACTGAGCAAGATGCAGCTGTTATAGTGCGCCAAATGCTGAAAGTTGCGGCCGAGTGTCATTTGCATGGTCTAGTACATCGTGATATGAAACCTGAGGTAATCTCTTCGTCCTTCTTCCCATTTTGCATTGCTTGCTCTTGTTTAACTTCTTGTTGTTGATGATGGTGATAATAACATATGTATCCACACAGAATTTTCTATTTAAAGGAACCAACGAGGATTCACCACTGAAGGCCACGGACTTTGGTCTCTCAGATTTCATAAAACCTGGTAGGCATGCGCATACTTTTGAAGTGTTTTTCATTTTCATCAATACCCTTTCCTGTTACTGTGGTTCTTACATTTGGCCGGATGATGTTCTTGCCGCAGGAAAAAGGTTTTCAGATATTGTTGGTAGTGCCTATTATGTTGCTCCTGAAGTATTGAAACGTAAATCGGGTCCTGAGTCAGATGTATGGAGTATTGGGGTTATCACCTACATTTTGCTTTGTGGTAGGCGGCCATTTTGGGATAAAACTGAAGACGGCATTTTTAAAGAGGTAAAGTTTATGCTACCCACTTAAGTAGCTCCTTGGTGCATATTAACAACTAGAATTAGTGTGTAACTCCCATATTTCTGTTGTTATAGGTTCTGAGGAATAAGCCAGACTTCCGCAGAAAGCCATGGCCTACCATAAGCAACAGTGCTAAGGATTTCGTGAAGAAGATTCTCGTGAAAGATCCCCGGGCAAGACTTACTGCTGCTCAGGCTTTATGTACGTCAAATTTCTTGGCTTCCCTGTTGATCAAACAACCTGTTAAAAGTCCATTGCCAGTCTAATCTGTTTGGTTGATCAGCATGATTTTGGCTAATATAGGCTAAAGTATATTAGTTTACTTTTGTAAGCTTCTAAAACAAATTCAGCAGTTATTATTATTATTGTTTTCATGTTTGATAATTTTTCATTCCTCATTTGATTTCTCCTGCAGCACATCCATGGGTTAGAGAAGGTGGAAGTGCATCAGATATCCCAGTTGACATATCTGTTTTGCATAACTTGCGGCAGTTTGTCAAGTATAGCCGTATGAAGCAGTTCGCTTTAAGGGTAAAAATAACTGTGTTTGCTGAATTCCATCCCTGTTGATATGTCATCTTTGGCAACCTCATGAATTTTCTTTGCTTATCTGAATTCGCCCAGGCATTAGCAAGCTCTATCAATGAAGAGGAGTTGGCTGATCTACGAGATCAGTTCGACGCCATTGATATAGATAAGAACGGAGTTATCAGCCTAGAAGAAATGAGACAGGTGTGTTTCTATCTCCTGTACTCTTCAAAACTTTATTTAGCTTGAAAAATAAATCCTTGATCAAGCTAGGGAAGAAACTGCATCACATTCTCTTCCCTTCTGTAATTGCCATTTTCAAATATTGCAGAGTTGATAGTGATATCCTTCTTTCCCTTGTATTTTGTAATAACCTTGGGGGGTTGTGCAGGCTCTTGATAAGGATCTTCCGTGGAAACTAAAAGATTCACGTGTTCAGGAGATTGTTGAAGCGGTTAGTTTTTAAAAATGTTCTGTTTATATTGAATATCCTCACTTCTTTCATAGTCTCACCAAATGACTTTCTTCATGGGGGCAGATTGACAGCAACACGGATGGGCTTGTAGATTTCACTGAGTTTGTGGCCGCAACCTTACACGTGCATCAATTGGAGGAACATGACTCTATAAAGTGGGAACAATTATCCCGGTCAGCTTTTGAGAAGTTTGACGTTGACCGAGATGGCTTTATAACCCCTGAAGAACTCAGACTTGTAAGTTATCATGCTCTTTTTGGGTCTTTTAAATCTAATGTGCAGGCTTGAAAAGTTGAATTTGCATTATCACTTCTGGTATCTAATTTGTTCTTCACTATAATAGCACACGGGCTTGAAGGGATCTGTTGATCCGCTTCTAGAGGAAGCTGACATAGACAAAGACGGAAGAATAAGTCTCTTTGAGTTCAGAAGGCTGCTGAGAACTGCAAGCATGGGATCTAAGAAGATGCGTAATTCATCCGTGAAGAATGTCTAGGGTGTCCAAACCTTTGGAGGCTGGTCCCTTGCCTTTGTGATTATAAATACTAAAGGGTTCTGGTGAAATTGAAGAAGATGACAATCAGCTGCAGACAACAATTCTTGTTTCTCAACCACAAGAAGCAAGTGGAAAAAGGTTGGTTAATTTTCTCAAAAGGATGAAACCTTGTGTGTATGTTTGCTTGCGGTCTTTGCAGCTACTTCCTGTCAATTCCAATAGTCTGTAAAGTAGAAAGAGTCGGGGGTGGTGGTGAAGAGAATGTGATGAATATTGAATATCCCTCAGATTGTGTTTGGGAAGGCTTTTTGGGAGTAGTGATCGGCTCTTGTTACGGAATGGTTTTGTGGAGATGTGTTGTATGTCTTAAGTTTTTGCTTGTGGTACAGACCCAATGTAATGAGAATGCAAGGCGGTTTTCCGTTGGGATTTGAAATATATGGAAGAGAGTTGTAGTCGTAAGTGCTTGCATTCCTAATTTCCCCCAAAACCCAAACCAGGAGAAAAATAAAGGAAGGAAGAAACGGATTTTGACAGAACTGAAACAGGCAATGTTTCTGCTAATAGTGGTAAAAAAACCTGAATACTGTTTACATTTGGTGTCTTCTTCTTCTTCTTCAGCCGAGAAGGTAGAAAAATGGTAGGTAAGGCCTGGTATTCCTTGATCTTCAGGAAAACGTCAGTTGTGTTCGTTTCATGCTGATTTGTTTTCTGAACACTGGTGCTGTTACTATCAGACTTGAGTATCTTTTTATTAGTTGTTCAATCTAAGATCTAAATCTTATATATTTATGCTTCATAACAAATTAGATTTGTCTTATGAAGTATCCTCTAGAATGCTGCAAAGGGAGGGTCAATCTTTGATACGGGCGGGCTTGTGTCAAACGCTGGGCATCCCGTACATATTGGGTAGATTTACCCTTTTTGTATCATAAGAAATTAAATAAACTTTTGTAGTAGTGTTAGATTCTTCCCTTTTCTCTCACATTGTTTCTTTAAGTGAATAATCTAAATTAAGCAGCAGGTTATTGTAAATGTCCATAATTATAAATGACTTGGTAATTTTAAAAACTATTGAGTACATATTAATCAGTAGATACTGGTTTGTAAATTTGTAACACTTTTAATGTTTTTTTAGCAGTTGCTCTTTGCTCTACCGTCAAATTTGCTAGAAGCTATGCATAATACTATGGTTATAAGAGAGGTGGTCGCAAAAAGTCGTAAGTAACTTGGGAAGATTATGTCTTGAGATTATTAAGGGTTGGCATGTCTTGAGATTGTAATAAGTATGTGACAACAGATATGAATTTTTGAGGATGGTGAAGCTCTACTATATACCTTATTTTCAAATTGGGTATAATTTGTGGAAAGAAGGGTTAATGAGATGTCTTGAATGAGCTGAGCTCTACTATATACCCTACACAGCTCATCAAGACACGTCCAAATCATCATTATAAACATTTATGAAGGTAGTTGCCCCCATAAATATAAGAATTTTGTTTTTGCAAAATGGGTAAAAGATTGGCATTCAACATTCAAGAACAACTACTAACCTCCTTTGGTTTTACTCTACCATCCTCTTCACTTTGAAGATCACTTAGAGAGGGTCTATATTAGTAAATTTCTTTATATTAGTTACTCATGTTCCTTCGAAATTTTACAACTTGGTAATGACTCAAAATGTTAGGCTGATTTTTAGTTATTTTTTTTGTTCTTTGTTGATTTTTCAGTAACGTTATTACACTATGTTTTTTGTTCTTTGTATTTTCTCTAAATTGTCCTTAAGCGGGAAAGACATTCATGCCTCAGTACTGCTATGTAAGCTGGTCAACCAGCCAATTATAAAAAAAAAAGATTCTTTTATCATATTTTTTCTTGTTGTGGTGATTGTCATGGAAAACTATAATGTAGTTGTTCTCACTTATTGATGAAACGTAGTCATAATGTCTCAAAGGTAAAACGCATGGTTGCATTAAACTGTGTCAAGTGTTCGGTGAGTTACATAAACTGAGAAAGATTTTCTTCATTTCAAACCCTTGTTTCTTCATTTCTTCATCCTTAAGATACAGACAATTATAGAGCTGTCATATATGAAGACTTCAAAAGTGACACAAGAACTCGGTCACTAAACATATAGCATTAATTGTCGACTCACTATACAGCTAAAGTGATGTCTGAATCCTTCCTCAAGCTTTCCTTTACCCTTGTAGCGGTTTGGGACTAAGTAACGGGTCATTTTAAATATTAAAATGGTTGATGAGATTAGAGGAATGCTTTGCCTAACATAATCTAACTCACCCTTTTATTATTGATGCCCAAGTTCGACCTATCAGCTTGGATTGTAAACTTCATTTTGAAAGTAAGGTGTCACGAGTTTTATTGAGAATAATTTAGTAAAAGGATTAGCTAGAGACTTTTTTTTTTTTTTCTTTCTAAAATGTAAATTTTCTTCCTATTGTTTTTTCCCATTCTTTCTCTTACCGCAAGAACTAGGTCAAAGATTGTAAGATCATTGTTTTAATTTTCTCATTCTACTAGGTAGCAGGCTTGGGCCACAAAATGTTTAACTTCTAGGTTAGTGAATGGAGGTTGCCTCCTTATATATGGTTATGGGATCCTTTTATTCATGTGCACCTGTTGGAATCCTTTGGTGTGTCTAGATACCACTTGAGCTTTCAGCATAAACAAACAAATGACATACTCCCTCCGTCCTGAATTGACCGTCCTGTTTACTATTTGGACATGTCGTTTTGACTTCAATTTTTAACATAAGATAAAATTAATTTGAAATTTAAGTTTGCATATGATTCCTTACATGATAAACTATATGTTATAAAATTAGTTTTATAAAATTATTTTATCTATATGCTTAATATTGAAGTGGAAACAAACGTGCCATAAAGCAAACAGACGATCAATTCAGGACGGAGGGAGTATTCTAACAGCATCTGTTCATTTTAGTTAGGTACTATGACGACGTATAGGTAGGACAATGAAAGTGACCGACAAATATGATTTGGTTATCCATTCTTCTTTCATCGTCACGTACGTAGCTGTATTGAGACTTGAGAGGAACTAATTAAACTATATACTAAAAACAAATAGAAAATATTGAACAGGGTAGTGCATGAAACGATCTGAGCAGCACCAGTTCTAAAAAGATCATTAATTTATTATGTACACCTAACACATTATTATCATTTGAGGAAGGAGGACCGACAGCTGAGCTTGTTTACCTTTGTTTCATCAATCTTACGTAAAAATTTCACGGCACGGGTAGACACTCTCTCTCTATATATATTTTTATCTTTCATAGAGTATACTTACTCCAATCTTGAAGTTGAACATTACTTACAGTTCACCAAACCCACAATGAATGATTCATCTCCTATTGAAACCCCTTCATCAGATGACAATGAAGTCCTCCATGATTTCCACCCACGGTTTCAGGTCTACAAAAACGGGCGTGTTGAGAGGTTTCGAAAGTTCCAAATAGTCCCACCCTCTGAAGATCCGGTGAACAATATCCTATCCAGAGACGTTGTCGTTTCACCGACAACTGGCGTTTCGGTCAGGATCTTCCTCCCTAATAATAGTGACAGCTGCCCCCCAAGAAAGTTACCGCTTCTCGTGTATATTCATGGTGGAGCTTTCTGCCTCCAGTCCGCTTTCTCATCTACCTTCCATAACTACGTGAGCTCCCTCGTCTCTCAGGCCAATGTCATCGCCGTTTCCGTTGACTATAGGTACTTTCATTTCTACTATCTCTTTATACGAGCTATATAAACTTTTTATGTGTATGCTGAATTGCTGATACTGAAATCAAATCGTCAGGCTAGCTCCCGAGCATCCTATCCCTGCTTGCTACGACGACACATGGGCCGTGATCCAGTGGATCACAACCCACAAAAATGAAAATGGACCAGACCCATGGCTCAACAACCATGCAGATTTCAGCAAGATCTTCTTCGCCGGGGACAGTGCTGGCGCAAATATCGCACACAATATGCTCATCCGATTAGGACAGCATCCGGAACAATCTCTGACTAAGATTCTGGGTGCTGTAATGGTTCAGCCCTTCTTTGGGAATGGTGAACCGGATAATCTCTGGAAATTTCTCTGTTCGGACTCGACCGATCCTTATGACCCGAGACTTAACCCGGTTGCTCATCCGGAGGAGCACTTAGCGAAGATCGCGTGTGCGAAGATGCTGGTCTGTGTTGCTGGGGATGATGGGTTGAGAGACAGAGGGGTGAGTTACTATGAGGGATTGATGAAGAGTGGGTGGGATGGGAAAGTGGAGATATTTGAGACGGAAGGAGAAGATCATGTGTTTCATTTGATTCATCCGGAGACTCATAAGGCTGCAGCTTTGTTGGAGAAAGTGGTTTCTTTTCTCAGAGAAACCGCCTAGACGTTTACCTGGGATCGGTTTAGAATTATATCAAGAAGATAATATTATTATTCAGTGTCGGTCCGCCTCAAGTAGTTGTAACGCGAAGGAAACCAACTGCTTAATTGTTTTTTTTAATAAAGAAGAGGATTTAAAACAATCCTAAATAAAGGTAAGCATCAAAAAAATATTCGACCAAATTAATAGAGTAGGGCTGTGAAAGAGAGATGATTAATACATGCAATATATTTCAAAACTTAATATTTAGGGTGTAGTCCAAATTAGCAGAAGTTAAATTTTATGGGTCCAATTTCTTTTTGGAAGTAACATATATTAAATTTGAAGGTATATAAATGTGTGATCATAAACTTATTAGCATTACAATCTCACGTATAAAAATATGTTTCTATCACTAAATTATTATCAAATTTTACTATTTTACTCAATTTTATTTTATTAAAACCATACTTTAAAAAAATTATCTTTGACCCCACAAAACCCGCTTCCTGCATATTAGAACGTCCGCATACAATGTGTCACAAGAGTGCTTATTAATTATCATTTAGCCCATAAGCTATTACAAATATATGTTTTCTTTAAAAGACACAAATATATGTTTTAAAAAAGATTACAAATATTGTTTATAAAGTTTACTAAATATATTGGAATACATAACCAATAAAACACTCTTCTCATTATGCCAAAAGTGTAAAAAGAATTAGCAAAATATTTAACTACTCTAATATCAAATTCTTCAATTCTTAAGTCATCTAGTCCTGTACAAATATTGATTACGACTATCAATAATTTGCTTCTCATGTTGCACACATGACAATCAGCTGCCAGTTTTACATTCCAATCCCTCCCATTATGCTATGTTTTATTTATTTTGGCAGCTTATAACCGCTTCAGCAACTCTTCCTATACCTGTCATCAAACAAGTCATTAACTAATAATTTATTGTTGCTTTTTGTCGCACACACTCTTATCTCTATCTCTTTTGCACCATTAATTTGCTCAATTCTTCAAATTCAAATTCCAACTCAAACAGCCCAGCCTAACTCTATATAGTTGAATAGATAGATCTAGGCAAGTGGAACAGCAATGTAATGAAAATATCTTCTATGTATTGATTCGTATTGATGGCACCAATGTGTGTATTTATACAAGGGTTTAAGAGCTACATATACTGAATGGACTACATAAAGAGAGTTGGGCTTATGACTAATATAAGCCCACTATACTGTTGGTCCACTATCTCCCCTTGTTCCTAAATCCATCTCAACAAGAAACATTTGAGAATGCAACAAAGCATGTCGTCCCCGATTTAGGGTTCTTTTCAAAGTAGTGGCAATTTGGGCAACAGTCGGGAGAAATTCAACACGAAGGCTGTGATCGATAGCGGATCCGCTCTCGAACGAAGAAGTAATCTACTGCAATATGTTTAGCACGACTTTGGAAAACGGGATTAGAAGCAAGGTAAGTAGCTCCTATATTGTCACAACGCAAGAGAGGGCTTTTATTGAGTTTTATCCCCAATTCAATAAGAAGTTTCTGAATCCACAAAGCTTCTAATGTAGCGGTGGCCAAAGATTTAAATTCCGCCTCAGTGGAAGACTTGGACCATTCGTTGCTTCCCGGAGCTCCACGAGACAAGGCTATTGCCCAGATATATGCGGAAGCCAGATGGAACGACGATCAGAAACGGAGCCTGCCCAGTCGGCGTCCGAATATATGCTGAGACCACCCAAAGGATTCGAGGAGAAAAAAAGCCCTAAACTAATAGTGGCTTTCAGGTAATGCAAAATTCTTTTTGCATCTACCCAGTAAACATCTTTTGGATCATGCATGTGTTGACTAATTTTATTCACCGCATAACTGATGTCTAGTCTTGTAAAAGCTAGATATTGTAAACTTCCTATAAAACTTCTGAAAGTATGAACATTTGTATGGGGTGGGGAAGTAGACGGGTATAAGGAGGAAGAGTCAATCATAGGGGTGGCCACGGGTTTAGCATTGTGCATGTTGGTTTGTTGTAGAAGCTCTTGAATATAGTGACTCTGGGAAAGTATAAGACGTATGGAATTTCTGGTAGCAGTAACCCCAAGGAGATAACAAATATTTCCTAGGTCTTTGAGAGGGAACTGTAGGGAGCTAGAGAGGATGTGAGCTGTTTGATTAGGGTAGTATGTAGTAGATGTGGTGACAAGAATGTCATCCACATAGATTAGTAGTAAATATACAACATCTGAGCCATTATTGTAGGTAAACAAAGAGGGATCAGACCGAGAGGCGGTGAATCCAATGTGTACAAGATAGGTACTCATGCGAGAGAACCAGGCCCTAGGAGACTGTTTCAAGCCATAGAGGGCCTTTTTCAACCTACAAACATGGTGAGGGAATCGATCATTAACAAATCCACTAGGCTGCTTAATATAGACTTCTCCATGCAAACAAGAATTATCCACATCAAGTTATTTGATAGGCCAGTGTTTGGTAGTGGCAATAGTAAGAACAACCCTGATAGTAGAAACTTTCACAACAGGACTAAAAGTTTTTAAGTAGTCTATGCCCCAAGTCTGCCCAAATCCTTGAGTAACAAGGTGAGCCTTTCTTTTCTTTAGATCACCATTGGCGTTTCTTTTGGTTTTTGAAACCCATTTGGTTCCCAAGATATTCATGTGAGACTGATAAGGGACAATACCCCATGTTCTATTTTCCAGTAAGGTATTACATTATGTATTCATAGCTACTTGCCATTCTAGGTATTTCTTTGCTTGGCTGAAGGTGGGTTGATCTGGTATAGAGTCTGTTGTAGTGGATAGATGTGTGTGGTTAAGCCTAGGAACAATACCATTTGTTATGATTTTGGGTTTCAAACTGTTGGTCTTAGCTCGAGAATTCGGTGGTGATTTTGAGCTGTAAGAGGATGACGAGGATTAAGTTGGAGTGTCATGAGTAGGTTGAGAGCAAACAGAAGTAGATGGAGAATCAGGAGGAGGAGATGAGGATTGGATGGGTATGAGAAGATTAGAGACAAGGTTGTTTCCTGTATCAGTTTGAAAGAAGGACTTAAAGGAAGATAAGGAAGCAAAGGGATAAATAGTTTCTTGAAAGATAACATCATGAAAGATGTAAAGTCTGTTAGTGAGGGGGTCTAGACAGATGTATCCAGTAGAGTTGTCTGAATATCCAAGGAAAATACATTCAGTGGATCTGAGGGAAAGTTTATGGTTGTGATAAGGTCTAAGATTGGGCCAACAACTGCACCCAAAGACCTTAAGGTGATAGTAGGTAGGCTGTTTGTTGTGGATTTTATGGAAGGGTGTAGAGTAGTCAAGAGCTTTTGTTGAGGTTTGGTTCATAAGATAAACTGAAGTTTTGAAGGCATATGACCAGAAAGTCATGGGTAGAGCTATCTAAGAGAGGAGACAAAGACCACGATCAACAACAAAACGTATCTTGCTCTCAACAGAGCCATTTTGTTGGAGGAAGTGAGGACAAGTATATCTATAAGAGATGCCTTGAGTCTGAAAATACTGTTCCATAGCCCTGAACTCACCCCCTCTGTCTGTCTAGATTTTCTCAATAGTAGCATGGAAATATGTTTTAATCATAGTGCAAAAGTTAGGCAAAATAATAGCAATATCAGATTTCCTCTTTAGTGGATAAAGTAGTATATTGTGAGAGAAGTCGTCAACAATTAACATAAAGTAGTGAAATTCATCTTCAGAAACACAATAGGATGGGCCCGTCAATAAACAACAATTCAAACCTCTTAGAAGAGACAAAGTATGAAGGATAGAGGGGGAGAGCATGAAACTTTCCTTGACAACAGACAGTATATAACTCTTTATTATCAAAGCTAGAAATAGGTTAATGAAAACTACTGAGAAAATTCTTTGTGAGAGTGGCATTGGGGTGTCCTAGACTGACATGCCAGACATTTGAGGGTTCCTTGGTGGTATAGTGTAGTTGTGGGGTAGATATTGCAGCAAGAGGAAATATATACACACCATCCTTAGCATTCCCTTTGAGGAGAAATCTTGAGTTTGAAAATACTTCAAGAGAAAATATTGAGGGTGAAACTCAAAGTAGATGCCATTATCTTGACAAAATTTACTAACAGAAACCAGCTGCTTATTTAACTGGGGAACATGCATAATATCATTAAAAGAAAAGGTTTTATCAGCTGCAATCAAGGAACCATTACCCTGATGCTGTATGCCAAGATTACAACCATCTCCCAGTGAGACTATATCAGTCCCATTATAGTTAGAAGCATTGACATTCAACTTAGAAACATCTCCCATAAAGTGATGGGAGGCAGCTATGTTAGGCATCCACTCTAGAGCAGGGGTTTTGTCAGTGGCATTGGCTATCATAGCTGAGGGAGGGCGGGGCTGATAGAAGAAATTGTAGTGGTGGTAGTAGGCATCAACCTCTTGACCTCTTTTGCGACATATTTGGCATTGAGATCTTGAGTCTTGTTTGCCAGAAATTTTTTGGAGTTGGATGGCCTAGGTTGATAGTTAGAAGAAGAAGAAGAAGAAGAAGAAGAAGAAGAATATGATCCTCTGCCTATGCTTCTATTGTTACGACCTCTGTTGTTGTAATAGGTTTTCCCCTTCCTTCAGTAGGATTATGAGTGGTAGCATTTACTGTGACAATAGCAGTAATTTGAGCTTGTTGCTGTTGAAGCCAACCTTCTTGAGAGAGTAAAAAGTGGTATAATTAGGGAGGAGGACAAGGATTTGTCCTTGTGAGAATACTAAACACTAGAGCACTGTAATAAGAGGGCAAACCATTCAAAATATAGATCTAGAACTCTTTGTGAGAGACAATATGACCAATGAGAGAGAGAGAGAAATAGTCCACCAAGGCTTGAGCTCTATTATAATAGGAAGTCACAGTCTCATTAGCAAGTTTTGAAATAGAGCTCAATTGACAATGCAGATGACCAACTTGAGCATTAGTCTGTGAGGCAAACGTATGATGTAAATAAGACCAAACCTGAGCTACAGTTTTCATACTCACGATTTGACCAATAATATTCTCACTAACAGAGGAAAAAATCACCGACAGAACTAGCTGATCCATCTGGATCCATCGGAGATATTCATTGTTGACGTTATAACCAACTATAAGCATAAGACAAGGATAAGAACCATCAACAAATTTATAAAGGTTATTACCTCTTAGAAAAGTGGTGATAACACCTTGCTAAATACGAAAATGATCAGTTTTCAATTTTATGAGGTTTGTTTCAGCTTAGACAATAGACTGAGAAGAGGTTTGTATCTGTTGTGCAGGTGTAGAGACATACGAGGAATTTTGAACATCCTTATGTGATCCAGCTGCTCCTGGCATGGGTTCTTCTTAGCTATCACCGGTAAGTGAAATTCCAATCTTATTGAAGCCATGTATAAAGGATCGAAGAAGGAGAAGAATCAGATCATCACCGGCGCTGCTCTGATACAGTAGTTGAATAGATCTAGGCCAATGGAATAATAATGTAATGGAATCTCTTCTCTGTATTGATTGGTATTGATGGCACCAATGCGTGTATTGATATACAAGGGTTTAAAGAGCTATATATACTGAATGGGCTACATAAAGAAAGTTGGGCCTAGGACTAACATAAGCCCACTATACTGTTGGTCCACTAGCATATTACCTTAACATAATATCTAAACCAGATAGAAAACAAGAAACTCGGTATAGAGTATATCACAGAGAAAGACGCATGAATGAATATGATGTAGTAGAATATGTGTATATAGTATCAATATCATGTGTATAGAGTGTATGTCTATATGTATATATATATATATATACTAGAAGCGTATGCCTAAGCACTAGTCTAAATGATGTGTTTAGACTGAGATATAACAGAAGAATATATGTGTACATTGTATCTAATTTTATATTCTAACACACCCCCTCAAAACATGGATGTTGTATGCTAATCTGTGTTTTGAAGTAGTTGAAGGCCAATATGCTGTAATATATCTCTGTAGTGTTTGTCGCGGAGAGGTTTTATGAGAAAATCGGCTACTTGTTGTCCACTAGGAACAAACTGAAGACTGATCATTCCTTCTGATATTTTCTGGCGCACATAGTGGACATCAATTTCTATGTGCTTTGTTCTCTGATGGAAGACAGGGTTCTTCACGATGTAGATTGCAGATTTATTATCACATCGTAGTGGTATGGGCTGCACTGCTGGTATATCGAACTCATGGATGATCCTGCTTAGCCAGGCAAGCTCGGTAGTCACTAATCTCATCGAACGGTACTCCGCTTCAGCAGAAGAAAGTGAAACGCTTGTCTGTTTCTTGGATTTCCAAGAGATAGGACTGCCACCTAAGAAGATATAGAAACCAGAAATGGATTTTCTAGTGTTTGGGCAAGATGCCCAATCACTATCACTGAAATACCCCAAATCTAATTAACATTATAAAACCATTATTTAATGGAAAATAATCCAAATATAAATCATTTCACGTACGCATGCAAACCCATGCATGAGAACGTTACGTAAAAATAGTTGTTTCACCATAAACGCTAAAACGCCTTAGAGACATGTGATCAAGCATGACCTTGTATGACCTTCTAAAACTCAAACCAAATGGTCATACACTCATTATATGAATATATAAACATATTCCCTAGGCTATATTCAGTCAAAAACGCAAAATGCTCGGGAGTGCTCACGCACGCCCCTTAAAGCACAAAAAGCCTGGAGGAGTGCCGAGGTGGCACGAACTCCTATAAAATTAATTCTTTGAGTTCCTAACATCATTATTAACCATCCTAAAGAGAACACACGAAGTGGTTTTTCAAAATTCAACAAAAACCACAGGAGGATTTCTTAACGCTCCTTTTTGCCCGAGAGTGTCCCGATGGCCCGTAAATTATGTCATAAATTGATGTAACCCCATATAACCCAATGTAACACCTTAATACATCATTATTTACCATAATAAGTGTTTAGAAACACTTGGAACTCATAAAGACAATTTATTTTCCAAAATATCCTTAGAGCACAAAAACACACCTTCGGGTGTCACTAAAACGCGTTTTACGCAATTACCTTGTAGTTTTTGACATGCCACGAATTAATAATCTTAAATAGGGTTAAAATGACCCTCTAAATCAATTAAATGCAGTGTCAAACAAGGTGCTGTATAGGGGCCGATTTTCAGTCCAAAAACTAGTATAAAACTTGCATTAAAAATTTATAAAAGGCATAAAACATGGTGACTCACCCTCCCATGTGCTATAATACTTAATGGCAAAGGAATGTAGGTATCATCTGACCTGCAAGCTGTCGAAATTATGCAAGGGAACAAGGCCATGTTGGCTAGACAAAAACAAAATGCTAAAAGCAAAAAGTAGATTCTTATTCCACCTTTTTGATTTCTTAAAATTCAAGTGGCCTTACATGCTTGTCCATGGCTCTTAATTGCCGAATGATGAGCTCCAATACACCTTAGAAATCGGCCACCTACAAGGAAAAAGAAGACAAGTTACAAAGATTGAAAAAAAATCAAAGGAATAAAACCTTACTTTACTTCCTTGTCTTTTAGCTCACATTATTTTCTTCCACATTGCCTTGTCTCACCACATGGCCGAACACATGCATACAATTGGGCATTTATTGAGCCAATAACCTATGGAATAAACTAATGAAAAGAATAGTCAATTGACATTAAAAAATAACAAAACAAAAACAAACCAAACTAGCCTTATGTTATACGGTTGCAAGTCCCTTCTCATTTCCTCCTTGCAACCGGTTGGTAAGTCCCTATCTTCTTCCTTCATCTTCTTCCTTTGAAGCTCCTAAGTCCATTAATGGAGATTTAACTTCTATCTTCATCTTTAAGGTAATTTCCTAGCATTTCTTGTCAAGCCTTGAAGCAAAACTCTTCCTAGCACAACCATAACATTTCGGCATCAACTAATACTCCAAGGAGGTTGTCTAAACCAACGTTAATCCAAGGAGAATCTCAAGGTGATCTTAAGGTAGTTTTCATACTTGAAAATCCTTAAAGCACATTTTTATGTGCAACCGATTTCTACTTCTTCTAAGGTTCTTTTCTTCTTCATTTTCATGAAGGAAAGTTGGTTCTTCATCCACCTTAAGTGAGCCGAATTTATAAGGAGAAAAGCTTAAGGTAAATCCTTGGAAAACTACTTACAAATCTACTTAAGATCTTTATAGAAGAACTAACTCCTAAACTCCTTCACCACTTGCATATAACCGAAGTGGAGCATCAAAATTTCCTTGGAGAAAGCTTGGAGATTCAAGAAGAGTTCAAGCACTTAACCACCTTTTATTAAGGAGTAAGTTTACTAAGCTAATCTTTATGTTTTAAGCTTTGTTAAGCTTCTAAAAATTATACAAAAATTATGTACACCTCCCAGGGTACCTAAAACCGAAACTATATGGTATAATAAACCAAAAATATAATCTATAACTCATATGGAAAATATTTACCTTAAGACACATTTTAATGTCATAAAAGTTACCTATGTTACATCCTTGTTCATACCGAATTGTCAAGGGTAAAAATGTTCTATTTTGACTAGGAATCAATATAAGACATTATATAATTTTACATGAGTTATATGACTCATATGAATTTATGTATGATTATTTTGACATATAAATCCACTTTTATATACTATATGGTAGCTATTTAATTATGGCCGAATGGTCTAAGTGATAAATAGGTTTTAATGAGCTACTTATGTATATAAACTTATATTATAAAGTTTGGAGAGTTAGAAATATTTTATTAGTGCTTAAATGGCAAATTAATTAAGTTATGTGGCTAAAATGTAATTTTTACAAAGTTTGGTGCATATACTATAAAAACTGAGAGTTAAGGGTGTCCTTGGGATAAATATGATATAATATAAGGTTAGGAATTAAGTTTATGAATTTTAGCTAATTTAAACAAGTGTTAAAATAACAATTTGTAAAGTTTTGGGCTATTATGTAATTTATAAAAGTTGTTATGAAAGTTGGAACTTATTTTTGGGCGAATTCATAATTAAGAGAATTATTAAGTCCACTTTCAAAATTTTGAGGAATTAAATATTTAAAATATAGTTTATAAGTTATTAAGTAACTATTATAAAGTTTTGGGGTGAAAGTGTAATTAATGGAAAGTACATGACCAAAGCCGAATTACTTTGGGTTAGTTTTGTAATTTAAGAATTTATATATATATATATATATTCGGCATTTATGGAGAATTAAAATTAAAACTATAGTTTATAAGGCATTATGTAAAGATTATAAGATTTTGTGGCTAAATTGTAATTATAGGAAATATATATATATAGGCCGAGAATTGGAGGGGCTAAGTTGTAATTTTCGAAAGTTATAATATTTAAAAGCTATATGCCAAAATATTGGTGGTGGCTTTGTAATATAATTAAATAAGGAATTAAAATTATATTATATAATGAGATTAGAATTTAAATATAAAGTTTATGAATTAATGTGGTTGTTTTGTAAATAACCGAAATATAAGGGTAAGAATTTAGATTTAAAAGAATATAGGTCCTATATGGATATTTGGAGGAATTAGAAGAAAGAATTTTGATTTAAGGAGTTATGGAATTAAAACTAAGGCTTATATAGTTATAAGGAATTTAAAGGTAACCAATAATGATTATTTATGGTTAAAGGAGGAATAATAAAAACTATGAGAATTTTTATGTCCATGTATGGCATATAAATATAGTTAAGAAATTATAAGTTGTTATGTCATCTAGACAATTAAAAAATAAATAAATAACAAATATAGTACATGAATAAAATAAATACACATATGTACATTAAAGGATTTATAAATAAATAAAAAAAAGAATAACAAACAAGTTATACATTAAATCATGGGGTAATTAAAAGAAATAAACCTCACATGAAATAACAAATACGAAATTCGTTGAATGATCCAATGAAATTATTATATAAGGGGTAACATAAATTAACCCTCTCAGTTAATCCTATTCTAGGACTTTGTTTGACCAGACGTTGACCGGGAATTAAACAAGTACAGTCTACGGTGAACGGTATGAGATTCTTGCAACCTGTTTTCTACCGGATTACACCGGCTTGTGTGCTATCTGTTGTTTGAAATAACGACCAAGATAATTAATGTAAAATGTTGTTTTACCCTTGCGCACTGTTGTATTATTTTATGTGCACGAATGATGCTAACTACAACGTGTATGTCCCACGCATACAACACTACAATACCAGTGGAATAAATACCTGCGCTTTATTATACCGAGAACTTGTACTCAAGTCTCTCACTAACTTCACTTTATAACAAACGTCGTTATCCTAAACGTGATAACTGGCAATACACATTGTGTTCTTGATTAACGTCCTTGTATGACATCTAACAATTCTATACTACGAGAACGAGGAGCCCAGTTGGATCTGGCCATGCATGCTACAGGAGTTGTACCTCTCTCAGGTCGTCTCCTATTCAATTTACGTCGCGACGGGAGTTCTGGGTGCACTATGTCACTCACCGGCTGCGTACCGGAACAGTTCAAGTGGAGAGGAAGACTTCATTCCTCTCGAGGGTTCGATTCCCACCTCTTTTAAGTACAGGAGTTAACTACGTTATCTTCTGGGGGACTAATTACCCACCTTTCTCTATAACGAGGTCACTATACCTTCACTATATTGACATACTCTTTACACCTGTCAGTCCCATCGTGCGGACCCGACTATTATCAAATGATTACAGTTCATCTAACTTGACCTTCTGAAGTCTTGTTTTATGTGACATTGTTGTCCTTGTATGGATACTTGTTATTATCATACTATGCTTGTTTACAGCTTTACAAAAATGAACTGCATGTATTCGACAAAGTAGTTGGTGTGGCCCGGTAGCCGATGGGCTGCACGTTTTCCATACCAGCATTGTTTGCTGAGCCCCTTTGGGGGCACCCCCATTTTTCAGGTACCTGAAGTAGAGAAGATTACCACACCGAGTGTAGGTGGGGTAGATTCAAGCTATGGGAGTCTCCTACTAGTTATTTGTTTTATTTGATTATTGTACCTTTGAGTTTGATTCCTAGTATCTCGGATTGTATTCGTATTCAGACCGTGACTTTTGGAGATTGTATTTGGAGTTAGCCTTGTTGGTCACAAGGGTGGCCAACGGCATTGTAATACCGCCCGGTTATTGTATTTATTTCCGCTGCAGTTTATGTTTATTTGGGAGTGATCGTCGTACAGGTTATTGGATTTCGGGTTGGGGTGTTACAAAAAGTGGTATCAGAGCGTAGTTACGCTCTGGATACAAGGATACACCGAGATTAGGATTTCTAAAGCTATAGGTTACGGGTTGAGATAGTATAGAAAGGAGTTTAAGTTAGTTTTACTCTAGCACTAATCCAAGACCAAGATTGTGACCACAGTATCTATAAACCTCAACATCCTGCAGATGTCAGGAAAGCGGAGGACGCCGCAGACAGACAGCTGAGGATTCGCCTGTCAGGTGGCAGATATTGCTACACTGCTAGCTCAAGCATTTGCATAGGGGGGGTGCAAACAGCAGCAGCAGCTACCCACCACCACCACCCAGAGAGAAGGATGGGTGAAGGTTTGGCGTGATCTTAGGCCAACTGCATTCAAGGGGCAGACTGACCCTGCACACTTGGAAACCTATATCATGGAGATAGAAACAACATTCGAGACACTAGCCGTCCCACTAGGGACAAGGTAAGGCTCGCTGCCTTCTACCTGAGGATGCCAGCAAGGGATTGGTGGAATATGGTTAAGGCCGACCACCTGGTGACAGCTTTCACTTGGGGACACTACACCGCACTCTTAGGGGCAAGTACTACCGGCCCACACCAGGATGGTAAAGACTAGGGAGTTTGATGCGCTGGAACAAACTGGAAAGATGTCAGTGGATGAATACTATGCGAAGTTTACTTCGCTACTCCGACTACTACCCGGAATAGGATACTCGGACCAGGTGTGGTCGACCGGTTCTATGGGGGACTGAGCCCTCGACTCCAGTTTGGGATGGGACCAATCATTCCACCAGCTTACAGGTAAACAGGAGAGACATAAACCAGTTGAAATTTTATTACCTACTATACCCCGTCATGGGAGATTTGGAGACTGATACCTTGAGATTTCAGGAATGTTACCATGCTACCTCCATTGTGGAGATTACATGCAAAAGAAGGGATGCATTGAGCTCCCAAAAGAGAAAGGACGGACCTGGCAGCGAGGATGCCAAGCAGGGAAACTCCAACAGAAGGAAAAACCCTTTCAAAAAGGCCAGTGGTCCTCAAGGGAAGGGGAACCAGACTACTGGGAACCCCCAGTCAGGAACCCACGGAGCAACAAACTCACAGAAAACCTACCCGTCTAAGGGTAGGAACTTTATCCAAACAGTTAAAATTGAAACTTATGTGATTACTTCAGTACCGTTGAAATATGTAATTGACCTCGATTATATTAGGTTTTGGACAAGGCTCCAATACGGGCCAAAGGGTTGTCCGCCACTTCAACTATAGACAATGTGGAAAGGATCACCCCGGGGTGGACTGCCAAAGGGAGAAAGTCCAGTGCCGCCACTGTCAGATATATGGACATCGTGCCTTCGAGTGTATCTGAAACCCGGAGAGCAAGAACTACCGCCCGGGAGCAAAGGCAAACACCAGCCTTAAGAATGGAGCCAGCGATACTCGCCCTCCACCAACAAACCAAACTCAGGGAAATAAGGGCAAAGGCCTAGCATCGGGACCCGCCCTGCATGTCATGGACCGCTCAGATGAAGCTGGTACTTCTACCAACCCAGGTAATTCTAAACCCATACGAACATGTCATTGAGCAATGAATGTTGTGAATGAGTGCTTGCATGCCTTAAGTGCCTAATTGAGTAGGAAAGAACTAATAGGACTCACTAGTAGAATTTTAAACCACGTAGGAAGCTATAAGATATGCTTTCCTATCCCCTCACCGCCCTCCCTGGAAGAAAACTTTATCAAAGCACAAGAACCAGGGAACGAACAATGCAAGGTTATCCAACCAGGGTTAATACTACTCAAAGAATACCTAACGCCGGAAACACAAATTGCAATCATCAGAAGATGTCAAGAACTGGGAGCAGGACCAGGAGGGTTCTACACTCCCGAATTTCCAGGAGGATCAAAAATGAAGCTGAGAATGATGTGCTTAGGAAAGGATTGGAATCCTTTCTCAAAGACCTACCAGGATACAAGAAATGGAGATGGAGCGCAAGTACCAAAAATCCCAGAAGAATTTTTACAAATTGTGGAACAAGCAGTAAATACAGCTCAACAGCTAGAAGAAGATCCAGTTCCCAATCTAAGGGCTGATCTATGTATCATCAACTTCTATGAAGAAGGAGGCCGTTTAGGACTACATCAGGACAATGATGAAACACAAGGGTCCCTTGAACAGGGGATACCAGTATTATCTTTGTCAATTGGAGATGACGCAGAGTTCCTTTATGGCGAGCAGAAGCGTGTGGACCTTGCAAAGAAAATCATATTGAAGTCAGGAGATGTTTTAATAATGGGTGGAAAGTCAAGATTGTTATACCATGGAATTAAAAGGATTAAGATGAACTCAGCACCTTCGACAGTGATAAACACCACCCACATGAGACCTGGAAGATTAAGTTTGACTTTTAGAAAATACTAGTATTGTAATGGTCTTAGACAACTGAAAGGAGATCATCTCATCAATGAAGCATTATCGTTATGTCTTTCGACCTCCATCATATGTCAAAGTACTTACCCAGATTCTATTGTTAGGTTATGCTAAGGAGACAGAAGGTGCCTTAAGTATACTTACTGAGGAGGAGGCCAGCAAGGGCGGCACGATCCTCACTGGTACCTTTCCTGTCAACGGTGTGGATGCATCAGTACTGTTCGACTCCGGAGCCTCACATATTTCGTTTCGCCTTCGCTTGCGGGGAAGTTGGGGCTAGACGCTGTAGAGTTACCTGATTTTAAGGTGGCACCCCGTCTAAGGAGAAGGTCAGTTGCACTCGTCTTTATAGAGGAGCCACTATCCGTATTAAGGAGGAGGAATTTCCCATTGACCTAATTGAGTTTAAAGGTCTAGGATTCGATGTTATAGCCGGGATGGACTGGTTGGGGCGGCACAGAGGCCGTATCCTTTGCGCAGAGCGCAGACTGTTACTTAAGAGCCCATCAGGAGTGATAGTGTCTTACCGACAGAGTCCTAGAGCACCGTCAATAAAAGTGATATCTGCTATGTCCATGTACAAAGAAGTCAGGAAGCAGAAGGAAGTATATTTATGCTATGTTCAGGATATGGAGCAAGACCCAGATTTTGATCCAGATATGCCAGTGGTGTCAGAATTCCCGGATATTTTTCCAAAGGAACTTCCAGGCTTACCGCCATCCAGAGAGGTAGAGTTCTCCATTGAATTACTACCAGGTACCGGTCCCATAGCTAAGGCACCGTACCGTATGGCACCAGCAGAGATGGCTGAGTTGAAGGAACAGCTGAAGGATTTATTAGACAAGGGATACATACAACCTAGCGTATCTCCTTGGGGAGCACCAGTGCTTTTTTGTGAAGAAGAAGGATGGAAGCCTTTGGTTATGTATCAATTACAGAGAGCTTAATGCAGTATCAGTGAAGAACAAATATCCACTACCACGAATTGACGACTTGTTTGATCAGTTGAGAGGAGCAAAGGTATTTTCAAAGATCGATTTGAGATCAGGGTACCATCAGATACCTATCAGGGAACAAGACAGAGAAAAGACAGCATTCAGAACACGATATGGCCACTATGAGTTTACAGTTATGCCTTTTGGCTTGTCAAACGCACCGGCAGTCTTCATGGATTTAATGAACAGATTATTCCGAGAGCAGCTGGACAAGACCGTGGTTGTATTCATCGATGATATCCTAATTTATTCAAAGTCTAAGGAAGAGCACGAGAGTCACCTCCGACGTGTACTCGAGATTTTAAGGGAGAACCAGCTTTATGCTAAGTTCTCCAAATGTGACTTTTGGCTAGACCGAGTTTCCTTTCTAGGACATGTTATCTCAGACGCTGGGATCGCAGTGGATCCAGCAAAAATAGAAGCAGTTCGCACCTGGCCCAGACCAAAGACAGTGACTGATATCAGGAGTTTCCTTGGGTTAGCAGGTTACTACAGGAGGTTTGTCAGAGACTTCTCCAAAATAGCAAAACCTATGACAAGTTTAATGAAAAAGGACGCACCATTCACATGGACTACAGAATGTGAGACCTCATTCCAGTATTTGGAGGATGCTTTGACATCAGCACCAGTTTTGACTATACCTGAAGGCACAGAGGGTTATGAAGTTTACTGTGATGCATCAGGCAGGGGATTAGGGTGTGTACTCATGCAGAATGGGAAGGTAGTCGCCTACGCTTCCCGACAGCTGAAGAAACATGAGGAGAACTATCCCACACATGACTTGGAGCTTGGAGCAATTGTTTTTGCATTGAAGATCTGGCGCCACTACCTGTATGGTGTCCAGATGACCGTATACTCGGATCATAAAAGTTTGAAATATGTATTCACCCAGAAGGAGTTAAACATGAGACAGAGAAGATGGGTTGAATTCCTCAAGGATTACGACATTGATTTACAGTACAAAGAAGGAAAAGCTAATGTAGTAGCAGACGCATTGAGTCGACGAGCACATTCCCTAAATGCCATTTCGGCTAGCTCGAGTCTTATAGACGACATACGTAGCGCACAGCAGAATGATCAGCGAATGATGGAGATTAGTCAGAAGTTGTCTGACGGTACATTTGAAGGAGGGAAGTATGAGTTTCAGCTACATGATGATGGGCTAATCAGATTAAAGGGCAGATTGTGTATTCCCAGAGACAGCACAGATATAAAAGAGCATATTCTTCGAGAGTCCCACACTTCTTCCACATCTGTCCATCCAGGAGCTTCTAAGATGTACAAAGATCTAAAGAGGTATTTATGGTGGAGTGGTATGAAGGGTGACGTGACAGAATATGTGATTCGATGTCTCACTTGTCACAAAGTGAAATTCGAACATAGACGACCAGGAGGCATGGTACAGTCTATGCCAGTTCCTGTGTGGAAGTTTTACGATATCTCTATGGACTTCGTGGTGGGACTACCACCTACGAGAGGAGGACTAAATATGATTTGGGTCGTTGTTGATCGACTGACCAAAGTGGCGAGATTTATACCGATGAAAGACACTTGGAAGGTGCCAAAGTTGGCAGAACTATTTGAGAAGGAGATTATCAGACATCATGGAGTACCAAAGACTATTGTTTCAGATCGAGATACTAGATTTCTCTCACGATATTGGCGAGCTACTCGCGAAGCACTTGGAACTGAATTGAAGCTTAGCACAGCATTTCATCCTCAGACAGATGGTCAATCAGAGAGGACTATTCAGACCTTAGAGGACATGCTACGAGCATGTGCCTTGGATTTCCAGGGTAGCTGGATAGATAGGTTACACCTGATCGAGTTTGCATATAACAACAACTATCACGCCTCTATACAGATGTCGCCTTTTCAGGCATTATATGGCAGACCATGCCGCACACCATTGTGCTGGGACGAGTCTAGTGAGACCGTCATCATTGGGCCTACTTAGAGCAAGTTCAGGCAGAAGTACAACAAATAAAAAATAATATGAAAGCAGCACAAGACAGACATAAATCGTATGCTGATGAGAGACGACGAGACCTTGAGTTCGCAGTTGGCGACCAGGTATTTCTACGAGTATCACCCATGAAGGGTGTATTCAGATTTGGACAGAAGGGCAAGCTAAGCCCGAAGTTTGTAGGACCCTACGCTATCATAGAGCGGGTGGGCCTTGTGGCATATCGACTTGATTTGTCAGCAGAATTGGGCAAGGTACATAACGTTTTTCACGTGTCCCAGCTTAAGAAATATATGCCTCATCCTTCTCATGTTCTACAACTAGAGACACTATCATTAGAACCAACAATGCGGTACGTGGAAACACTGCAACGAATCTTAGATAGAAAGACACGAGATACTCGAAATAAGTCTGTGAGCCTCGTAAAGGTTCTTTGGTCGAACCATGATGTTGAAGAGGCCACATGGGAACTAGAAGCGGATATGCGAGCAAAGTTTCCCTCATTATTTACCGACTAGACACTTTAGTGTAGGGTACGTGGGTGTACCCCTCTTTTTTGGGGGGGGGGGGGTAGAGCCTTTTTCGTTTGTGAGTTTATTATGCATCTTGTTGCACTTCTGTGCATTTCTATGACACCTTGTCTTGTATGTGTTCTTGTGTAGCACTGTATTTGAATGTACTTTGTACTTCTACTTGCTGATGTGTACTTCGTTACACTACAATGGAAAGTTTATGTGCACTACGCTGCACTATTTGAAATGAAATGTGATTGTGTTTATTACATTGCACTACTTTGTAAGTATATCATATGACACTCCAAAGTATTCCTGTTGTGTTTGATGTACACTGTGAACTTAGGAATATAGAGACTTGGGACTTGATCCCTAAAAACTAGATTGAGTTGTGGATAACGGGACTGGGTTCCCCCACAACCTTATGAATTTAGATATGAGACTTCGGGGCGAAGTCCTTTTTAAGGGGGGTAGATTGAAATACCCCAAATCTAATTAACATTATAAAACCATTATTTAATGGAAAATAATCCAAATATAAATCATTTCACGTACGCATGCAAACCCATGCATGAGAACGTTACGTAAAAATAGTCGTTTCACCATAAACGCTAAAACGCCTTAGAGACATGTGATCAAGCATGACCTTGTATGACCTTCAAAAACTCAAACCAAATGGTCATACACTCATTATATGAATATATAAACATATTCCATAGGCTATATTCAGTCAAAAACGCAAAATGCTCGGGAGTGCTCACGCACGCCCCTTAAAGCACAAAAAGCCCGGAGGAGTGCCGAGGTGGCACGAACTCCTATAAAATTAATTCTTTGAGTTCCTAACATCATTATTAACCATCCTAAATAGAACACACGAAGTGGTTTCTCAAAATTCAACAAAAACCACAGGAGGATTTCTTAACGCTCCTTTTTGCCCGAGAGTGTCCCGATGGCCCGTAAATTATGTCATAAATTGATGTAACCCCGTATAACCCAATGTAACACCTTAATACATCATTATTTACCATAATAAGTGTTTAGAAACACTTGGAACTCATAAAGACAATTTATTTTCCAAAATATCCTTAGAGCACAAAAACACACCTTCGGGTGTCACTAAAACGCGTTTTACGGAATAATAATGTAATGAAATCTCTTCTCTGTATTGATTGGTATTGATGGCACCAATGCGTGTATTGATATACAAGGGTTTAAAGAGCTATATATACTGAATGGGCTACATAAAGAAAGTTGGGCCTATGACTAACATAAGCCCACTATACTGTTGGTCCACTAGCATATTACCTTAACATAATATCTAAACCTGATAGAAAACAAGAAACTCGATATAGAGTATATAACAGAGAAAGACGCATGAATGAATATGATGTAGTAGAATATGTGTATACAGTATCAATATCATGTGTACAGAGTGTATGTCTATATGATATATATATATATATATACTAGAAGCGTATGCCTAAGCACTAGTCTAAATGATGTGTTTAGACTGAGATATAACAGAAGAATATATGTGTACATTGTATCTAATTTTATATTCTAACACACCCCCTCAAAACATGGATGTTGTATCCTAATCTGTGTTTTGAAGTAGTTGAAGGCCAATATACTGTAATATATCTCTGTAGTGTTTGTCGCGGAGAGGTTTTATGAGAAAATCGGCTACTTGCTGTCCACTAGGAACAAACTGAAGACTGATCATTCCTTCTGATATTTTCTGGCGCACATAGTGGACATCAATTTCTATGTGCTTTGTTCTCTGATGGAAGACAGGGTTCTTCATGATGTAGATTGCAGATTTATTATCACATCGTAGTGGTATGGGCTGCACTGCTGGTATATCGAACTCATGGATGATCCTGCTTAGCCAGGCAAGCTCGGTAGTCACTAATCTCATCGAACAGTACTCCGCTTCAGCAGAAGAAAGTGAAACGCTTGTCTGTTTCTTGGATTTCCAAGAGATAGGACTGCCACCTAAGAAGATATAGAAACCAGAAATGGATTTTCTAGTGTTTGGGCAAGATGCCCAATCACTATCACTGAAATACCCCAAATCTAATTAACATTATAAAACCATTATTTAATGGAAAATAATCCAAATATAAATCATTTCATGTACGCATGCAAACCCATGCATGAGAACGTTACGTAAAAATAGTCGTTTCACCATAAACGCTAAAACGCCTTAGAGACATGTGATCAAGCATGACCTTGTATGACCTTCTAAAACTCAAACCAAATGGTCATACACTCATTATATGATATATAAACTATTCCCTAGGCTATATTCAGTCAAAAACGCAAAATGCTCGGGAGTGCTCACGCACGACCCTTAAAGAACAAAAAGCCCGGAGGAGTGCCGAGGTGGCACGAACTCTTATAAAATTAATTCTTTGAGTTCCTAACATCATTATTAACCATCCTAAAGAGAACACACGAAGTGGTTTCTCAAAATTCAACAAAAACCACAGGAGGATTTCTTAACGCTCCTTTTTGCCCGGGAGTGTCCCGATGGCCCGTAAATTATGTCATAAATTGATGTAACCCCATATAACCCAATGTAACACCTTTATACATCATTATTTACCATAATAAGTGTTTAGAAACACTTGGAACTCATAAAGACAATTTATTTTCCAAAATATCCTTAGAGCACAAAAACACACCTTCGGGTGTCACTAAAACGCGTTTTACGCAATTACCTTGTAGTTTTTGACATGCCACGAATTAATAATATTAAATAGGGTTAAAATGACCCTCTAAATCAATTAAATGCAGTGTCAAACAAGGTGCTGTATAGGGGCCTATTTTCAGTCCAAAAACTAGTATAAAACTTGCATTAAAAATTTATAAAAGGCATAAAACATGGTGACTCACCCTCCCATGTGCTATAATACTTAATGGCAAAGGAATGTTGGTCTCATCTGACCTGCAAGCTGTCGAAATTATGCAAGGGAACAAGGCCATGTTGGCTAGACAAAAACAAAATGCTAAAAGCAAAAAGTAGATTCTTATTCCACCTTTTTGATTTCTTAAAATTCAAGTGGCCTTACATGCTTGTCCATGGCTCTTAATTGCCGAATGATGAGCTCCAATACACCTTAGAAATCGGCCACCTACAAGGAAGAAGAAGACAAGTTACAAACATTGAAAAAAATCAAAGGAATAAAACCTTACTTTACTTCCTTGTCTTTTAGCTCACATTATTTTCTTCCACATTGCCTTGTCTCACCACATGGCCGAACACATGCATACAATTGGGCATTTATTGAGCCAATAACCTATGGAATAAACTAATGAAAAGAATAGTCAATTGACATTAAAAATTAACAAAACAAAAACAAACCAAACTAGCCTTATGTTATACGGTTGCAAGTCCCTTCTCATTTCCTCCTTGCAACCGGTTGGTAAGTCCCTATCTTCTTCCTTCATCTTCTTCCTTTGAAGCTCCTAAGTCCATTAATGGAGATTTAACTTCTATCTTCATCTTTAAGGTAATTTCCTAGCATTTCTTGTCAAGCCTTGAAGCAAAACTCTTCCTAGCACAACCATAGCATTTCGGCATCAACTAATACTCCAAGGATGTTGTCTAAACCAACGTTAATCCAAGGAGCATCTCAAGGTGATCTTAAGGTAGTTTTCATACTTGAAAATCCTTAAAGCACATTTTTATGTGCAACCGATTTCTACTTCTTCTAAGGTTCTTTTCTTCTTCATTTTCATGAAGGAAAGTTGGTTCTTCATCCACCTTAAGTGAGCTGAATTTATAAGGAGAAAAGCTTAAGGTAAATCCTTGGAAAACTACTTACAAATCTACTTAAGATCTTTATAGAAGATCTAACTCCTAAACTCCTTCTCCACTTGCATATAACCGAAGTGGAGCATCAAAATTTCCTTGGAGAAAGCTTGGAGATTCAAGAAGAGTTCAAGCACTTAACCACCTTTTATTAAGGAGTAAGTTTACTAAGCTAATCTTTATGTTTTAAGCTTTGTTAAGCTTCTAAAAATTATACCAAAATTATGTACACCTCCTAGGGTACCTAAAACCGAAACTACATGGTATAATAAACCAAAAATATAATCTATAACACATATGGAAAATATTTACCTTAAGGCACATTTTAATGTCATAAAAGTTACCTATGTTACATCCTTGTTCATACCGAATTGTCAAGGGTAAAAATGTTCTATTTTGAACTAGGAATCAATATAAGACATTATAATAATTTTTACATGAGTTATATGACTCATATGAATTTATGTATGATTATTTTGACATATAAATCCACTTTTATATACTATATGGTAGCTATTTAATTATGGCCGAATGGTCTAAGTGATAAATAGGTTTTAATGAGATACTTATGTATATAAACTTATATTATAAAGTTTGGAGAGTTAAAAATATTTTATTAGTTAATTAATTAAGTTATGTGGCTAAAATGTAATTTTTACAAAGTTTGGTGCATATACTATAAAAACCGAGAGTTAAGGGTGTCCTTGGGATAAATATGATATAATATAAGGTTAGGAATTAAGTTTATGAATTTTAGCTAATTTAAACAAGTGTTAAAATAACAATTTGTAAAGTTTTGGGCTATTATGTAATTTATAAAAGTTGTTATGAAAGTTGGAACTTATTTTTGGGCGAATTCATAATTAAGAGAATTATTAAGTCCACTTTCGAAATTTTGAGGAATTAAATATTTAAACTATAGTTTATAAGTTATTAAGTAACTATTATAAAGTTTTGGGGTGAAAGTGTAATTAATGGAAAGTACATGACCAAAGCCGAATTACTTTGGGTTAGTTTTGTAATTTAAGAATTTATATATATATATATATATTCGGCATTTATGGAGAATTAAAATTAAAACTATAGTTTATAAGGCATTATGTAAAGATTATAAGATTTTGTGGCTAAATTGTAATTATAGGAAATATATATATATAGGCCGAGAATTGCAGGGGCTAAGTTGTAATTTTCGAAAGTTATAATATTTAAAAGCTATATACCAAAATATTGGTGGTGGCTTTGTAATATAATTAAATAAGGAATTAAAATTATATTATATAATGAGATTAGAATTTAAATATAAAGTTTATGAATTAATGTGGTTGTTTTGTAAATAACCGAAATATAAGGGTAAGAATTTAGATTTAAATGAATATAGGTCCTATATGGATATTTGGAGGAATTATAAGAAAGAATTTTGATTTAAGGAGTTATGGAATTAAAACTAAGGCTTATATAGTTATAAGGAATTTAAATGTAACCAATAATTATTATTTATGGTTAAAGGAGGAATAATAAAAACTATAAGAATTTTTATGTCCATGTATGGCATATAAATATAGTTAAGAAATTATAAGTTGTTATGTCATCTAGACAATTAAAAAAAATAACAAATATAGTACATGAATAAAATAAATACACATATGTACATTAAAGGATTTATAAATAAATAAAAAAAAGAATAACAAACAAGTTATACATTAAATCATGGGGTAATTAAAAGAAATAAACCTCACATGAAATAACAAATACGAAATTCGTTGAATGATCCAATGAAATTATTATATAAGGGGTAACATAAATTAACCCTCTCAGTTAATCCTATTCTAGGACTTTGTTTGACCAGACGTTGACCGGGAATTAAACAAGTACAGTCTACGGTGAACGGTATGGGATTCAAGCAACCTGTTTTCTACCGGATTACACCGGCTTGTGTGCTATCTGTTGTTTGAAATAACGACCAAGATAATTAATGTAAAATGTTGTTTTACCCTTGCGCACTGTTGTATTATTTTATGTGCACGAATGATGCTAACTACAACGTGTATGTCCCACGCATACAACACTACAATACCAGTGGAATAAATACCTGCGCTTTATTATACCGAGAACTTGTACTCAATTCTCTCACTAACTTCACTTTATAACAAACGTCGTTATCCTAAACGTGATAACTGGCAATACACATTGTGTTCTTGATTAACGTCCTTGTATGACATCTAACAATTCTATACTACGAGAACGAGGAGCCCAGTTGGATCTGGCCATGCATGCTACAGGATTTGTACCTGTCTCAGGTCGTCTCCTATTCAATTTACGTCGCGACGGGAGTTCTGGGTGCACTATGTCACTCACCGGCTGCGTACCGGAACAGTTCAAGTGGAGAGGAAGACTTCATTCCTCTCGAGGGTTCGATTCCCACCTCTTTTAAGTACAGGAGTTGACTACGTTATCTTCTGGGGGACTAATTACCCACCTTTCTCTATAACGAGGTCACTATACCTTCACTATATTGACATACTCTTTTACACCTGTCAGTCCCATCGTGCGGACCCGACTATTATCAACTGATTACAGTTCATCTAACTTGACCTTCTGAAGTCTTGTTTTATGTGACATTGTTGTCCTTGTATGGATACTTGTTATTATCATCTAGCTTGTTTACAACAGCTTTACAAAAATGAACTGCATGTTTCGACAAAGTAGTTGGTGTGGCCCGGTAGCCGATGGGCTGCACGTTTTCCATACCAGCATTGTTTGCTGAGCCCCTTTGGGGGCACCCCCATTTTTCAGGTACCTGAAGTAGAGAAGATTACCACACCGAGTGTAGGTGGGGTAGATTCAAGCTATGGGAGTCTCCTACTAGTTATTTGTTTTATTTGATTATTGTACCTTTGAGTTTGATTCCTAGTATCTTGGATTGTATTCGTATTCAGACCGTGACTTTTGGAGATTGTATTTGGAGTTAGCCTTGTTGGTCACAAGGGTGGCCAACGGCATTGTAATACCGCCCGATTATTGTATTTATTTCCGCTGCAGTTTATGTTTATTTGGGAGCGATCGTCGTACAGGTTATTGGATTTCGGGTTGGGGTGTTACAATCACAATATGCTAAGAGACGAAAGTCAGCAACATTATTCAGATATAAACCATAAGAAATTGTGCCTTTCAAATATCGAAGTGTATACAAAGCTGCTTGGAGGTTATGATCTATTGGTTCATGAAGAAACTGGCTTAGCAGTTGGACAGTAAATCCTATATCTGGTCTAGTGTGAACTAAAAAATTTAACTTGCCAACTAGACTTCTGTATATGATGGGTCTGTCAAGAGGTTTTCCTGCATTTCTGTGCAGTTTAATATGAACTGGTAAAGGTGCAGAAGCAGGCTTACTATCTAGATCATCAAAAGTGTTTAAAATCTCCAAACAAAATTTTCATTGTGTGATTATCAGCCCTTTAGGATGATGGATAAACTCCATTCCTAAGAAGTAATGGAGTTTTCCAAGGTCCTTTATTTTGAATTGCTGATCAAGTTGAATTTTCAAGCTTTGTATTTCAGAAAAACAGCTTCCACAAACAAGTATGTCATAACACAAATTGCAAGATATGTAATAGATTGGTGGTTTCTTTTTGAAAACAAGGAGTAATCATTTTCAGATCTGGTTTATCCTACTTGCGTTAAGAAGTCACTCAGTTTAGCGAACCATTGTCTAGATGCCTGTTTTAATCCCGTAGAGTTATTTTCTTAATTTACAAGCATTCATGTTGCCTTCTACATGGAGACCTGGTCGTATTTGCATATATATAGTCCTCATGGAGGTCTTCATGTATAAAGGCGTTATTTACATCAAGTTGGTCAATTATCCACTGTTTCTTAACAGCAATGGCCAAGAGGGTCCGAATAGTACACGGGTGAGAATGTCGCTGTATAATCCAGACCATACTTTTGACTAAAACCTCTTGCAACTAACCGTGCTTTGTATCTTTCAATAGATCCACCAGCTTTAAGTTTGGTTTTAAAAACCCATTTACATCCTACAAGTTTTTGTGTTTTGGAAGCTTAACTAATTCCCAAGTCTGATTTGCAATGAGAGCATCTAGTTCTGTTTTCATTGCCGTGTTCCAATGAGTACTTTGAGAAGCTTCTTCATAGGAAGTTGGGTCACTTAAATGAAGAATATTCTCAAAGTTGTCATTACAATCAGTATTCAGGATGTATTTGGGAGATATGTCTGTTAAAGAAAAAAGGTTAAGCTTACTATTTTCTATTGAATTTCTTATGTTTGAGTTGATTCTACTAGACATTATGGCTGTAAAAGAATCAGATTCAGGCAATTCATCATGAAGGTAGTAATCTTGTAGGTATGTAGGGGTGGTTCTTGTTCTGGTGGACCGTCTCAGATCTAGATTTTCTGGTGGTTCGTGGTTGGTAGAAGAAGTAGGAGCAGACTGGTCATTTGGATTTTCTGGTGGATTGTGTATGGTTATGGTGCTGTCAGGAGGGTCTGCTGAGATATTGTTGTTGTTTTTGTTTGGGAAATCTATATCATCAAAGTCATATGTGGTAGGCATATCATTTTGTGCTGTTTCAGAGGGGTGATTGTATGGCTGTTTGGTATGAAATGGGAAAGTTGTTTCATGAAATTTAACATCTCTAGAAACAACTATTTTCATGTCCTTAAGCCTAAGCAATTTATAAGCTTTTTGTGTATCCATTAAACCAAGATATATGCAAGCATCAGAACGGGGATCAAGTTTGCCTTTGTTTTTATCAAGATTGACAGCATATGAAAGGCAACCAAAAACTTTTAATCTTTTGTAATCTGGAAGACACCCATAGATTACTTCATATGGTGCTTTCCCTTGCAAGGCAGTTGAAGGGAGTCTATTTATTAATTGTGTAGCAGAAAGCATGCATTCCCCCCAGTATTCTATTGGTATTTTAAAAGAAAAATACAAAACTCTAGCTGTTTCAGCCAAGTCCACAACTTTGTTTTGTTGTGGAGTGCAAGCACAAGATGTTTGGTGATTAATACCTAAAGATTTGTAAAAAGCTTTTCCTTCTACAGAAAGACTCAATTCAAGTGCATTATCAGATCGAACAGTCTTGATTTTCTTATTGAATTGTCTTTCAACCATGAATATGAATTCCTTAACATATCAAAAAGCTTCATGTTTTGTTTTCAAAAGTTTAATCCATATCGCACGGGAGAAATCATCAACTATGCTAAGAAAGTATCTATTTTCATCATATGTCTTTTACCTAAACAAACCACATATACCAAGATGAATAAGCTCAAAAATTTCTTTTGTGGTGATAGCAGAGTGGGGAAAAGGAAGTATGTGGTCTTTGGCCAAATGACAAGCATCACATACAAAATCAGAAGGTAGCTTCCCTTTATTAATAAGAACAAGTTTACAAAGTTTTTGCAGAGGCACGTGGCCCAATATATTATGCCATAGAGCAACAGAATTTACAACAGAGACGGAAACATGTTTATCAGCATTGAGTTCTATTACATTTTCATTTCTGCTAGATTTCAAAGAATTCCTAAGTTGCAAAAATCTATCAATACTCATAACATCTAGATGATACAGACCCTTCTCTTCCGTGCCAAGCATCAAACACAAGGATATTTAATGGTCCTGTATATGATAATGGTTCACAGAAGTTACAAGAAAAGCATGTAATTGATGAACAAATTTTCGCACAGACAACAAATTGAATTTGAAGGATGAAACATGAAAGACATTTAGTAAGGTAAAGTTTGTAGTCAAATGGATATTCCCAATTCCTTCAATTTGACCAGGATGCCTGTCGGGCATAGTAACTCTTTGATTGCATTTCCTATAAGTTTTTCTATCAAAGAGTGTTATATTTCCACATACATGGTCAGTGGCTCCCGTATCTATGATCCATTTACTATCCAATCCTCGAATCTTAGTCATGCAGAATTTATTATACGAATTCCAGAAACTACAGGTTATGAAGGTCATACCTGCAAATTGATCATATAGATCAGCTCGAGAAGTCTGTTGTAGTTATGGATCCATTTGAAGGTAGGTCATTAGACTTGCAAGCTGGGTTTGCGTCAGTCCTGGGACTTCCTTTGTCTGATTCTTGAGATAAGCCTTTATGCCTTCGAGTTGTTGCTGATTCATGCCTGATACTGGACAGTTTCCTTGTTCTGGACCGCAGAAATTATCTTCGCCCATGGCACTTCCTAGAGCCTTACCTTCTTTGTTGTGTTTCCAGTGAGGTGGGAAACCCTTAACCCAGTAGCACTCTTCATAGTTGTGACCAGGTTTCTTGCATTTTGTGCATTTGGCCCTTTTATCGTCATTTTTTCCATTTCTGGTATTAGAGTTAGAGTTCCTAGCTTCTGAAGCTTTCTTCGAGAAATTAGGGTTTCGGTTGATGGAAGATTGAAATGTGAGAGAATCTCCTTCGATGCTCCTAGATTTCTGATTGTTCTTATGGTTCTCTTCTTGTTTTGCCATCGCATAAACACGTTCAATGTTTGGAAGTGGCGAAATCACTAGTATTGTATTGTCTGAAACCTTGGATTCAAACCCATGTGAAAATCAATAGCCGTAGCATTTTCTGAGATTTTTGCCAAATTTTCTGAAGCCCCGCATGAACAAACAGGAAGTTCCTGTATTTCTTGCTCCTCATTCCACAATTGGACCCACTTTGTGTAATAATCGTTCAAGCTATCTTCTTCCTGTTCCAGCTTTCGATATTCTTGATGAATCGCATAAAGACGCGTTCCGCTGGTTTTGTCAAATCTTTGACAGAGATTTGCCCAAATTGCAGCTGCTGTCATGAAATATATCACCGATTTCCGGATCGTGTCTTCTAATGCGGTGAAGAGCCACCCCATTACCATTCTGTTAGCCTTATCCCAATCTTTTTGCTTCAACCCCTTGTATTCGCTTCACTTGACGGATCCATCGATAAAACCTAACTTCGATTTTGATATCAGGCCAACCATAAAGTTGCGTTTCCAGTCTAGAAAATCTACTCCATTGAATTTATAAGCAAATTGCATTCCTTGAAAGTCGGAGGAATGCAATCGTAGCTCTCTGGGTGTGGAGTCTTCTAGATCTTGTGATTCGTCTAGGAATTTTTGGGATTCGTCTGAGACTTTTTAGGATTCATCTGGGACTTTGTCTTTCTCCTTTTCCTTTAAGATTTGGTCATCCTTTCCGCTGGTGTTTGACATCATCGATAGACCGCAGAGGAAGAAAAGAAGGTTTATGAATTTTGAGATTGAATATCGTTGAAGAGTGTGAGCGTAGAAGAGAAGACGGTAAGAGAAATATGAGAGTATCTTGTTTTT
Organism: Limonium bicolor; assembly: GCA_023374045.1. Taxonomy (NCBI): domain Eukaryota; kingdom Viridiplantae; phylum Streptophyta; class Magnoliopsida; order Caryophyllales; family Plumbaginaceae; genus Limonium; species Limonium bicolor. The sequence goes on along the minus strand of CM041776.1, from coordinate 394,757,025 downwards.
CTGGTCGCTCTTGATACCATGATAGAAAACAAGAAACTCGGTATAGAGTATCACAGAGAAAGACGCATGAATGAATATGATGTATTAGAATATGTGTATACAGTATCAGTATCATATGTATAGAGTGTATGTCTATATGTATATATATATATATATATATATATACTAGAAGCGTATGCCTAAGTACTAGTCTAAACGATGTGTTTAGACTGAGATATAACAGAAGAATATATGTGTACATTGTATTTACTTTTATATTCTAACAAAACCGTCCACCTGTGCTCTGCTAAAAACAAGACAGATAGGCTCACGTGCCCCTTCTTTCACGACACAATCCAGTCTATTACTCAACTGAACCCCAAATCTCAATTCACCGGTCTCGAAATTCTCTTCCCCCAACCCGATATAAAAATAAACACAAATGTATATGTCACCCAATTTCCCATAGGTTACTACCCTCTATAACAATTGTCTCTTTATGTTAAGAATCAAAATCATTTTTATGAAGTTAGAATTAATTCCAACAATCTTACACTCGAAGGTGAAGGAGTTGGGGTGTAGATTAAATGCATTTATGCAAGGAATTTCATCAGCTAATCCTTTTTATTTATATGAACTTATGAGGTTAATTATGTTACTTTAGTATTGAGAACGAGTTTTGAAGACTATAATGATCCGTTTTTTAACAGCTCTAATTTTCTAACATTTTCTTTAGTCAATCATTCAACAATTTTAGTTTAATATTTAGCAGCGGAATCCAATCCTAATCCGGAGTATCACTTTCACACTCGCGATTAAAAAAAGTGCTAAGGCCTAAACAATTAACTCAGTAACAAACCATTATTATTAATTAAAGAAATACAATGCCCATAATAATAATCTTTTAAAATTGCAAATGTCTCAAGCCTAAAATAAAATTTGATTATAAATAATCAGCCTATGTGGAGTCATTTTCCCAAACCCAAAGAACATCATCAGCACCCGTGGCAGAAATCCAAACAAATACATAAAGATCTACCATAAAAGTCAGAGAAACTGAGTAAGTTACCACTTCACTCTGTAAAAATATTTTCTCTTTTGAAAACCATTTTAGCCGTATTTATCTGCTCATTCATGTGTTCTAATGCGACCCACATGCACCATAGTTTCCGCCTCTTTAAAATTATATATAATAATTATCATTATTCACAATTTAATCAATCAAAACCCACTTTTACGACAAAAATATAAACGGTGTAATAAATCACCATGATTGCTAATTACTTTTTGTATATTATCTCATAAATAATTCCATAAAAATTTTCTATTAGTCTCTTTTGAAAGAATATTCAAATAATCATGATATCCATTACAAGATAATTCATTCACATAAGAAAATTCAACATATCATTAACACACAACAATCCAGTCTCAATGTTCACACACAAAGTTCACAACCAAGTAAATAATTCATTTTTTATAAATTTAATAAAACTTAGTAAAAGCAGTAAATTACCTGATGTTTAGCAACCACTCGCACCACAACCAAGCACGAAATCTATTACTCTTGTCTTTCACAAATTCGAAGCACTGTTACCTACACGTCACGAATTACAAAGAGACAAAAATTTATTTATCTCTCCCTCACTATTTTTCCTTTGCGTGTGAGCATGGACGGCTCGAAGGGGTTCCACCCTTTTTTATTGGGACAAGGCCTTCAAAATTTAAGGGCCCCATATTTTTGGTTCTTTTTTTTATTTTGTATAATTATTTTTAAAAGATAGAAAATTTGTACAATTAAATAAGCACCTTATATTAAATTTTAACAATATTATTTTTATCAAAAATGAGTGAATGATTTATTCGGTAAAAGTTAATTTTATCCGGTCAAAATATAGTTACCAATCATTAATTTTTGTAAGTAACTTGTATCTCACCACGACACGATCTAATTTTTCAAAAGATACCAAATCTATTATTTTTCTCTCTTTTTCACCTATCTCGATCTCACCACTTATTTATTGCATTTTTATTAACAGTTACTTTTTCTAATGATATTAGCTATTAGCAGTTAAGAATGACATTTCGCATAATAAACATATAAAAACCATATTGATGATTTTGATACACCAAATGCTAGAAGAATTGCTATTTTAAAGTGATTATTTGATAATATATATACCTATTAGATGTGACTGATTTTATTTGTATCCCGTAATTTAATTTAAAATGTTACTTTTACAGGGCTTTGTTTAAGACATTTAGCACAGGGCCCTTAAATGTTTGAGACGCCCCTGCGTGTGAGGATGTATATATATGTGTGTTTTTCTTATGTATGTGAACCGGAGAGAAAATGGAGAGGAAAGGAAAGAATAGTATCTTGTTGTCTAGCTCAGTGACCGATGCAAGATAGAAGACTAAATTCACAGAGAGATGAAAAAATGGCTTGTATATATAGGCTCTCATAATGTAAAGAAAGTGTAGAAATGTGAACTGGTAGGAATATGAACTAATTTAATAATGAAGGTACTTAAACTGTTTAATTAAATTATAGAAAACTAAAAGTTATAGGAAATACCGAAGGTTAAAAGTTTTTTTATTAAATAAGTAGGAAATACGAAAAGTTAAAACCAATTAATTGGATAAATTCAGGAAACACCAAAGGATAAACCCAATTAATTAAAACTAACTTATTTAATATTGTGAAATCAATAGTAGTATTTAGATCATATCATTATTATTATAGCTTTGTTATATAAATGTACCAAATTAATCAAAATAAATATGAGGATCATTAATTAGACAATAAAAATTACAACCGGCCTATTCCAAAACACATTATTAAATATACTTGTAAAATATATAATATACATATTTTAAAATGCAGGGGTGTTTCATTTATAATACCCCATCCCACATCTGGATATGAGTAATAACACAAATGGTTTATAAGGATACATATGAGTTGACTACAATAACAAGGCCTTCCACTTTTAGGCCTAAGTGAGAACAAAGGGCTTAAGGTGGCTAATTTTCAAGCTCGGATGGCTTGGAAGTTAGGTTGTTGGACAATTGCCCATATCAGGTGCTACAGATGGTATTAAAGCGGACTCGGGACTGTGTCGGAACAAAAAAATATGTATGTTCACATGGAGATTCTATGTATACAAGTGTGGATAATCTTGTTGCTATGGTCGATCCTTTACCATCGTGCTTTACAATATAAGGATCATTGGGTCCCACATGTCACATTTAAGCTTAAAAAACTTTAGATTTCTCACTAAACCAAAATATAACACTTTAGTAACGTCTATGTAAAATTTTATCAACTTCTGAAATACCCCTAAATATTAAACGCGCTTTATAACTCGAACATATGATAACGGATGACAAACTAAATTTAGTGCGGGCATATATACATGCCCGAAAACATGGCAACGTTATATACTATGTCGGTCACGTACTTATACATGTACGTTTATAAAAAAATACATATACGAAACGTTATCATACTATAACGTCGTACATAATAAATAGTAACGTCGCATCGTTATATATATGACTAAAACGCGACAAAATAAAAGGGGTGTATATCTATATATATACATATGACTAATAACGTCACAAAATAAAGTAGTCGCGTAGCGACGTATTATATAGTCGCTCACACTTATAAATAAGCTTTTATATAGATTATACAAAAAAAGGAGCAAAGACGCTCCCACTAAGGCTCAAACCCGAGACCTCTCATACCTTCCCCGAATACCTTAACCGGTTGAGCTATGCTCAAATTCATTAACTTATACCACCAAAGCAAAACTAGTATTATTGCCAACTATGATAATTAAAAAGAAAGGAATCAAACACCCACTCTGGCAATGTTCTCAAAATCCTGTAAGTCCACTAGCAACCATTTACTTACCCGAGAATCTCCAAGTTCCATTAAATGGGAACAACCACCGTTTAAACCCATCCACTAAACCGATTGTTAATATCAAAACCTCTGTCTTTGCATGTAAAGTACCCCTGAATTCCCCCCCATTAATTCACGCCAGGCGCAAGACCAGAGCTCTAACTTTCTCTCCACCCCTAACTCCTACGCATGTGAATCTCTTCTTCTCCCAATGTGCTCTCAAATTCCCTTGTTGTGTCGGGTTGAGTTTACTCATCTTTCGCTCCAGTTGGTTCCCGATGCCCATAACCGCTAGATCATGGCAAGCCCTTCTCTTTTCTTCGTTCTTTCTGGTTCATCGCCTACAATGGCGTTCTGGCCTTGAGAAATTGGAGCAGCACAAGACAACAAGCAAGGTAAGAGGTTACCGGGTTGTCTTTTCTTTTTTTTACTGCTACCTCTGTTTTTATATTCCTTGTTCTGCCTGATCCGAAAATCCCTTCTCAGTCCTCTAATCTTCTTCACTTTTCTTCGCATAAAACCTGCATGCAAGCCTACTGGTAGAACCGATGGGAAACGTCGATCAAGAATCTTCTCCAAGATCTCACAAAGTAAGAGTAAGTAACCGGAAACTTCGACCTTTTAACTCTTTCCCTACTCTCTGTTTTGATGTCCGAGAGTTGAGTTTTGATTTCCCCTTTCTCTCATCCTCTCTCGTGCATGCATCCCCTGAGTACGACCTTCCATGGAGTGCGTCAAAATCTACAGGGAACTAGCCCCAAGTCCCCTTGAATATCAATCCAAGGTGAGATCGCAAGCAGTCGTTCTTTCCTGCCCTCTGTTTTAGTTTTAAGTGCCACTAAGGACATCATCTAACCGGGATTTTTGTTCTTTTGCATGACCGGTTGTAAAACCAATAATTCTCAGCCAAAAACCACCAACCAAAGCCTGAAAGGAAAACCCAAGGGGTAATCCCCTCCTAATCAAGGTAAAATCTACTGAGGAACTGGTCAGTTTGACGCCTTGCTATTAATTCTGGAAAGAACAACAAACTGACCGTGTATTTGTTCTATCTAGATGCGGGACTCTGGAGTGTCATGAACTTCCCAGGCATAACTAACCCAAGATAAACAACTTCGAAACCAAGGTTGTGTTGGAGTACATATTATATGTACACACGTGCTTATATTAGTCTGTACCTAGGCGCTGCTACATGTACGTTTTTAGAGTGTATCTAGGTATTGTTACAGTTGTATTTTTTCTCCTTAGTCAGGCACATATAAAAGGCCTTGACTTTTCTCTGTCATTACTTACTGAACATAAACGAGAGTCATAACTTGCTCTCTGTAATAAACTTCTCTTCTCTATTCTCTGCGTTTATCAGAGAAGTGGTCGATACAAGATTCGCTTTCGTTTAACATGGTACCAGAGCTTTCCATCAACTTCCGCTAAAACAATGGATGACGTGCTTTCGGGGAAGAAACCAGAGACACCTACCGGTAAATCGAATGCCACCGTCATAGACCCAAATGATCCGCTCTATGTTGCGTCGAACGAACAAACTGGGCAAGCCCTAGCCCCAAAGTTCTCTGGCGAAGGGTTTTTAGGGTGGAAATGGACTATGCAAGAAGCTTTGAGTGCGAAGAACAAAGCCGGTTTCATAGATGGTACCATTTCCCAACCCGATGCTCAAGATACGGTTCGCACAATGGCATGGAAACGGGCCAGGTCGCTGGTTGTCACCTGGATTCTGTCTTCTCTCGCACCAAACATTGCAAGAAGTGTGATGTTTACCAGTGATCCCAAACAAATTTGGGACTGGCTATGCAAACGTTTCGAGAAGCGGAACCTGGCTACGCTCCACAACATCAAAACCCAGATCGTAAATCTCAGGCAGGGCGACGACAACATTACAGACTACTTCTTGAAAGCCAAAGAAGTCTGGGCGCAGTATGATCTTATAAGACCCGTCGATCCTTGCGAATGTTGCTCGGCTTGCAAGTTCAAAGAGAAAGGAACGAAGCACCGGGAAGAAGACGAGACGATTCACTTTTTGATGGGTCTAAACAAACATTACAATCAACTTCGCGGCCAGATACTTGCGACGAGTACGATACCCAGTCTAGAAGAGATCTATTCTCTTCTTATTCAAGAGGAGGAAACGAAAGAGACCGGTGATTGCAGAGAAGAAGCGGCGGAGCAGTCCATGGCTCTACTCTCCAAAGGCGGCGACAATTTTACTTTCAATCGCTCGAAGTCGAATCAGAGTCTTCCTATTCCACGCACCCCTAATAAGAAAACGGGGAGCAAATCGACCACTCCAAACAAGAAAGAGTCACAGAAATGTTCTAACTGTGGAAAAATTGGACATCTGCGGGCCGATTGTTGGTGGCTGGTGGGGTTTCCAAATAACGATACCAGAAAGGGAAAAGAGACGAGAGTCGGATCTGTTATAGCCGACCAATCGAAGCAAGACTCAACAAGTGGAATCCCAAATCAAGACTCATCAGTCCAGGGATTTAGCCCAGATCAACTGAGACAGCTTGTCACCTACCTTCAACAACAGAAGGATGCGGACTCGGCAAACAAACAAGGCACTTTTGGGGACTTCTCAGGTAAGGCTCGACCAAACACACAGTGTTCTTTCATATATGCTATCCAACTCTGTTATTTTGATGAATGAACTGCAATCTGTGTGGATACTTGATTCTGGAGCAACAGAGCATGTTAGTGGAAACAAACTCTTGCTTTCAAAACTGTGAAAAAACCTTAAAACAGAAAAGGACATAACCTTGCCAGACGGAAACAAGAATTTAGTTGAATCTGTTGCAGACCCTTTCTGTTAATGGAGTTACGTGCCTGAAGAATGTGCTGTTTGTTCCATCGTTCTTATTAATATTAATATCCTGTCCAGATTAATAGAAGACTTAAACATGCCCATTGTTTTCCATGATAATGTGTGTACCTTGCCAGGATTCTAGAAGAGAACCATTCACTTACAGATTGCGAAACAAGTTTGCGGTTTATATGTTGTGAATTTGAATTCTTGCGTGACTGTATTCTGAAAAAAGAACATGTGTCTGTTGGTTGTTTGAATTCATGTATTGTTCCATGTAAGTGAATCACTCGCAAGATTACATTTTGTGGCATAATAGGCTAGGACATATGCCTTTGCAAAAGATGAATAAGACTATAAATGTTCATGTTCCTAAACATTTGCAAAACAACATTCTGCCTTGCACCATTTGTTACAAGGCTAAGTCCAACGCCTAAATTTCCATCCTCCTACATAAAAACCACACAGCCATTTGAGTTAATACACGTTGATGTTTGTGGCCCCATGAGGACACAAACACTAAATGGGCATAGATATTTCCTTACCCTTGTCGATGATTTCACTAGAGGTACCTGGATCACTCTTCTCAAATTTTTAAATCCGAAGCTTTTAATAACATCAAGAACTTTGTCAATTTAGTTGAGAGACAAATGAATAAAACATATCAAAGTTATTAGAAGGACAATGCCAAAGAATTAGGGAAATCAAGGGAAGGGAGTGAATTCTTCACCCAAAAGGGAATTGTCCATCAAACCAGTTGTGCCCATACACCACAGCAAAACGGAGTGGTGGAAAGAAAACAACGCCATCTCATGGATATCGCAAGAGCCTTACTCTTCCAATCAGGATTGGATGATCATTTCTGGGGCCATTGTCTCGAACATGCAGCTTTCTTAATCAATAGGACTCCTAGTAAATCCATACAAAACTTAACTCCCTTTGAAAAATTGTATGGGTCCAAACCAAACTATGATGAGATCAGGAGCTTTGGGAGTCTTTGTTATATGACAAACAATTCTCCCAACAAAGGAAACTTGACCCTAGATCATCCACCTGCGTATACATAGGCAACTGCAAAACACAAAGGGCTACAAAGTTCTAAACCTAAAAGGAAAAGACTTAAAAATCACACGTGACTTAACCTTCTTTGAAAACATTTTCCCCTTGACAAACAAGGAATGGACAACTCTCATAGATCAAACTGAACACGAACCGACATCTTCCTTCCTCTTCACAACACCTTCACGGAGGATGACCCTTGCACACCTCAGTTTTCTGAGGGAAGAGAAGATCCTCATCCTCCAAACATTGACCAGGAACCAACCCCCCCCCACAATTATAGACCTCGACGAATCTACACAACCACAGACCAGGTTACTACAGATCAGGTTCCCGCACAACTCCCAGAACTTAGAAGATCAACCCGTGCTCACAAACTCCCATCAAGATATGATGACTTCATAGTCTCCACTAGCTTAAACCATAAGGACTCTTTCTCCGATATTCTAGCCCATAGACTTCAAGACACACGAACCATTTCACACACCAGCCTGTCTTCAATACCCTCACCGATTGTATACCCAATACCACAGTCCTTTCCTGCTCCCTTCACCAAAACTCAACCAATCTTTAAAACATCTAGATGATTTTAGGGAACCATCTAATTATACAACCGCCAGCAAGGACCCCAAAATGGGTCCAGGCCATGACAGAAGAATTCGAAGCTTTAAAACAAAATAAAACTTGGTCCATCGTTGACTTGCCTAAAGGGAAGCGGCCAATAAGCTGTAAAGGGTTTACAAAACAAAACTCAAAGCGGATGGCAGCGTAGAAAGATTCAAGGCAAGGCTTGTTGTCAGAGGTTTCACACAAAAACATGGGCTAGACTACGAAGAGACATTCTCTCCCGTCGTTAAGCTAACCACCGTCCGTGCTTTGATAATAATGGCCATCAGAACGGTTGGATCTTAGACCAACTAGATATTAATAACGCTTTTCTCCATGGTGACCTCCATGAGGATGTCTACATGACCATACCTCAAGGCTTAAGGTTAACGGTGAGAACAAAGCATGTAAATTGCACAAATCACTTTATGGTTTGAAACAAGCCTCTCGCCAGTGGTATGAAAGGCTTGCTAATTTCCTCAAAGGTCTAGAATTCCACCATTCTCAGAATGACCACTCTCTCTTCGTTAAGAAAAAGAAAAACAGTATAACATTACTAGGAGTATACGTTGATGATATCCTAGTTGTAGGAAATGATATTAAAGAAGTCAAATTCCTCAAAAGGAGATTGAACGAAGAATTCAGAATCAAAGATCTTGGAAGACTAAACTTTTTCCTTGGGATGGAGTTCCTTGAAACCAGAAAGGGAATGATCATGTCCCAACAGCGATATATTAATCAAATTCTTCATGATTTTGATGCCCAAGATCTTAAAACTTCTGTATCCCCCTTCCTCTAAATCTAAAACTCTATCACAATTCTGGCTCCAAACTAGAAAACCCCACCACATATAGATGCCTAGTAGGGAAATTGAATTTCCTCACACACACTAGACCAGATATATGCTATGCTGTCCAATTTTTGAGCCAATTTCTTCAAGATCCTACCCACAGAACACCTTAAGCTGCCCTTCACACCCTCTCCTATGTTAAAGGCACTTCTGGTTTTGGTTTGTTCTTCAACAAGGAACCTACCTTTGATCTAGAAGCATATGTGATTCAGATTGGGCCTCTTGCCCAATCACACGAAATCAATTTCCGGATATATATTCTTTTGGGTGGGTCTCCTTTAAGTTGGAAAAATCGAAAAAACAAAGCACCATTTCTCTTTCCTCCGCCGAGGCTGAATACAAGGCCATGCGACAAGTCACCGGAGAATTAATTTGGTTAAGTAGACTTCTACATGAGATTGGCATTAACAATATAACCCCCATACCTCTCAAGTGTGACAACTTAGCAGCCATACACATTGCTAGGAACCCCATTTCTCACGAACGCACAAAACACATAGAATTAGATTGCCATTTTGTGCGTGAAAAATTGCAGGGTGATCTGATGACGAAACCCCTCACAGGTAAAAGCTATCGCAACTCTTTTGGTGTTTTGGTTTGCAGGAACAAGGAAAGACATGACTTCTTCAACAACAATTCTGGTGCACTTCTGGTGATCTTCACGGACAAAGAGCACAGTTTGCTCCCCTTCCAGCAACACAAACATGTACTCTTTGAGGGGGGGTGTTGGAGTACATATTATATGTACACACGTGCTTATATTAGTCTGTACCTAGGCGCTGCTACATGTACGTTTTTAGAGTGTATCTAGGTATTGTTACAGTTGTATTTTTCTCCTTAGTCAGGCACATATAAAAGGCCTTGACTTTTCTCTGTCATTACTTACTGAACATAAACGAGAGTCATAACTTGCTCTCTGTAATAAACTTCTCTTCTCTATTCTCTGCGTTTATCAGAGAAGTGGTCGATACAAGATTCGCTTTCGTTTAACAGGTTGTAAACCCAAACTCCTACCTAAAATTTACGTTAATCTGGTGTTCTATTTTTGGGGGTTATCTTGTTCAATCTGGTAACATTGAGATGAAAAAGATGATGGCGTGCTGTGATGTTATTATTCTGGTGAAAAGGGTGGTCTGAACACCAAGCCTTATAAACTAAAACCGTGCTTAAGAATTTCTAAAACAGTGGGGGTTATCTATAGGTATTAAGTTAGTAATTACTAAGCTAAATCTGGTTATATGTGGGTTAATTTTGTAAATCTGCAAAGACGTTGTTTTGTGGGTCTAGTGACTACGTATAAAAAATCAGGTTAGAAGGGTTGTATTAGCAGTAATAAACTTAGAAGCCCCTTAATACACTAGACAGATTGATAATGAGTTGGGAATGCTAGAGAAGACCAGATAGCACATTAAAAGAGAAGGACGAAGTGGAGAGTGCAGAAGTTTAGCCTCAGTTTTCCTGCAAATTTGTTGGTTTCAGTATAAGTACATTTCAGTAGAATTAACCGTGTTGTTTGGGTTATTCTCAAGTTTAAAACATTACTCAAACACTTGACTCGATGATTAAACACTTTGGGAAGACTATAATACAATTTAGTTAGCTGAAAAGAAGAATAAGGAGAGGTGGTACACAGGTTTGAAGTTTTCAGTTTCTACAATTTGTTGCTCTGTCTAACTGGTTTTCAGTAGGGGTATGAGGGTGGAATTAACTTGTAGTTGAGTCTAGAACATTGCTGATACATCTACGGAAGAGAGTAAAACACTTGGAAAAAAATTTGAAAGTAGTTTAATGCACTCAAAAGAAAGGTTAATTGGAAGTTGCTCAAGGATGTTGCCTCAGATTTCGATGATCTGATGTGTCTGTATAACCTGTTTACGGGGAGCTTATAAGAGATGTATTGGGTATCTAACGAACCTAAACATACCACATACACTTAAGAGAAGTCATGAAAACTTTGGGCAAGATTAGAGGTCTGATAAACAACCAAAAGGGAAATGAAAAGCAGATTAACGGACAACAGAGAAAGGGATACAACAGTTCAGGACTTCAGTTTTCAGTTATTGTTTCAGTTTTGGTTTAATGAAGTTGTAGTAGCTGAAACAATGTTGTTGTGAAACTGTAATGAAGTTAAATCATGGTGGAACACTGAATTGTTTGGGTAAGCATTTTGGGAAAAGAATTATGATTCAAACTCATGGATAACGAAAAGAAATAGAATAGAGAGATTGAAGAGAAGATACCAGAATCTGCATTTCAGATTTCGGTTCTTCCTCAGTTTTGTCCAGTATGGCATTAGGATGATTCAGTAGAGTTGCCAATGCGGCTGTGGGTCTGCTAAGAGGTCAAAAACCCTGAACAAAAAAAAAAAGAGACAATCAACTAACGAGGTACACCGCTTGGGGCAGAACTAGAAATCTAAGTTGTGAACAAACAAGAGGAAAAAAAAAACAGAAATGAAACGGTAGAGAAATGTATCAGGTTCAGGTTTCAATGCTTGCAGTTTTGCTTTGGGGTTCTGTGAATTAACTTCCAGTAGTAATAAAGAAGTAGTAATGCAGGGACGTGTTTCAGTTTCTGCAGCTTCTTCGGTTTCAGTATAGGAAGGTTTAGGTTGAGTTATCAGTGCTGTCTGGGATTGCTTTTGAGTTCAAAATGTTGCTAAAACATCTAACTAAGTGGGTAATGCTTTGAGAGGGGGGGGGGGGGGGGGGGGGGGATTGAAAGACAAACTGACCGCTCAAATGATAGGTTGAAGAATAAATACGTAGAACAAGGGTTGCAGTTTTCTACAGTTTTTGCGTTCAGTATAAGGAGGGTTGAGGGAATTACAAGTGATGTTTTGGATTAGTCTTAAGCTTAACACCATGCTAAAACACTCGACTAAAATGGTAGACATGTTGGGAAAAAAAAAAAGAAGTCAGTTACACTGATTAAAAACTAGATGAAGAAGAGGGGCACAGGTTCTTGTCTTCTGTTTTGTTTCAGAATCTGGTTTGTTCTGTGTAACTGTGACACCGTTAGAATAAGCGTGTAGTATCGGCTTGTGGATTAACTGGAAACTTAGCTAATACACCTAAATAGGGCTGTAAGTACTTGGGAAAGATAACACATCAATGTAAAGTAATACAAAGGAAGCAGAATGAAAGTTAAGCATGGAGTTTGTGCTGCAGTTTCTGAAACGTGTCTCAGTTTGATCGATTTATAGGAGGCTACAAGTGAGGCCTTGGTTTAATGAAGCACCCAAATCATAGTTAACACGTCTAATTACTTTGGTAAAACACTGTAGGAGAGTTAGGCCTCAGCTGGTAGCGCAAGCATAGAGTGAAGACATGGGCTGCTTGTGTTTCGGTTCTGTGTTGTCCTTCTGTTCTGTCAAACGAGTTCCAAACCGACTAGCAGTGTTGCACTAGATTAGGTATGAATATAAAATCCTGCTAAGGAACCTGGTTACGGGGGACACATGTTAGGCTGAGTAAAGAAGAAAAATAAAAATAAAAATAAACAAAAAAAAACACAAAAAAGAATCGATCTTGGTGAACAAAGAATGAGGAATAACCAATTTAATGAACAGGAGGGTTGTTCTGTTTAGCAACTGCCGTGAAACAAAAAGAAAACTGAAGGGGTAGGTACCAACCCGAAGCATTAGAGTTAGTATGAGATTTAATAATGCAAGGGTTGCGATTTTAACGAGATCAATAAACCGAAATGATGTATACTTACAGAAATTCAAGCGGTAAGTGGTGTGAATGAGGAAGATAACAAGTTGGGGTATAATTCGTAGTGTGACAAGGCAAGGGAAGGGGTGGAACGTAGCTAGAAATAATCTAAGAAACAACATGGGAATTAACGGGGGGCAAACCTTGAATTGTTGTACATGGAACCGCTGGGCCTCCAGCGACGAGCCCGAATCCAATGAATGAAGTAGGACTAACGATGCCACTTATACTGTATAAGACTAGAGTAAATGCTATAAGAAGTTTTACAAATAGCAATGTGAGACCAACCAAACTAACCCGCTCATGTAACAACTATAGGAGTGTGTCCCGCGAGCGGCGAGAGGAATCATAGCGCAAGTATACCCGTCGACTATTATAAGGTATGGACATGTGTGGTTCGTATGTTGTCGTGTTACACGGCTTGTTTGCTTTGTGTGCTGTGTGCCTTGTGTGACAATGACTCTAAGACTAAAAGCATGAAAATTGGATTGCTTCTTGTGGCTTGCTTTTATGCGTGTTATAATATCCTTGTGGCATTTTACTTGCGCGCACACAGTAGTTTAGTCCCTTTCTCGTTTATGGAACTTGAGACGAACTACTACGAACTATGAAAACAAAGAAAACTCAATAAGGGGAACTCCTCTCTAATCCATTGAGGACTACCATGACACCCACTATGGTGTCTATTCATTAATCATAATGAAGAGCAAGTCTCCTTGGGAGAGACATGACGAACCACGTAGACAAAACAAAAGAACTATACAAAGAGACGAATCCTCTTTAACTTTAGAGGACCGCTAATGACACCCACTATGGTGTCGAGATTATAATGATAATGAAACGAAAAGTATCAACTGTGAAACACGAGAATAACCCGGGAAGACAACAGCTCGGGCCGCGCGGTATGGATGATCGGGAGTTGGTATCTGCATCAGATCCTTCGACCGTCTATGATGGAATATATTTTGGTGAAGCATATCCCGGAGTCCAGTGGTGACTTCCGCTTCCTTGACCCTGGGTGTCGGGAATGGGGGAGTGACAAATTGGTGAAGCACATCCCGGAGTCCAGAGGTGACTTCCGCTTCCTTGACCCTGGGTGTCGGGAATGGGGGAGTGACAAATTGGTGAAGCTTATCCTGGAGTCTAGAGGTGACTTCCGCTTCCTTGACCCTGGGTGTCGGGAATGGGGACTAGCTATGGAGGAGACGTCCTCCAACATGAGGTGATAAAAGAATTCACAAGTAACCCTTGAAGAAACAAGGAATGATTAGCACCTATATAGTAAAGCCTCGGGATCTAATCTATATCTCCTGACTCGGTGCCAGAGAATATAGGAAACCATGTGTAACGAAACCAAGCAAACAAGAAAATTCACAAATGTGATCATTTAAGTAACAAGGATGAATAGCACCTATATTATAAAGTCTCGGGATCTAACCTACATCCCCCGACTCGGTGCAAGAGAAGAAAGGAAAACATATGTAATGAGAACAAGATAACAATACGCAATCTCTTGAATGATCCCATAGCGAGGATTGACGGTATAATGTACCTACGCACACGTCCTATAATTACTTGACTGTTGTTGCTACACTAGCAGCTTATTATGCTGGACTGCGTGTTTGACATTGTTGTGCTACTGGCAAGTTGTGCTTGGTTGCTTATTGATATTGCTGTGCTACTTGCAAGATGTGCTTGGTTGCTTGCTGATATTGCTATGCTACCGATGAGTGTGTATGATATCATGATGTACTGATGTGTGCTTTACTACTTTATCATAGCATGTAAAATGGACTTAATAATGTTTGACCAATTAGTCGTGTGGCCCGGTAACATGCGGGCTTCACACGTTCATACTCAGCGTAGTTTGCTGAGTCCTTTACACCCAATTTTTTTTCAGGTCTTGTGCCAGACGATAACGGAGAGTAGGCAAGGGTGACTATCATAGGGGTAGTCCACATGGCAAGACTTTAAGTAGTATGCCTTCTATGTATGAGTTATGTTGTTTAAGTTGTTAACTAAACTGTAGATGCTCGGTACTTGAGTTGTACTTTATATTGTATTGGATTTCGTTAAGTTGGACTTCCAGTCATACAGACCGTAACTTGGAGTTGGTAATGAGGACTGTCAACCACGTGGGTGGTTGGCGTCTGTAGCACCCGAATAGAGTTCGAAACCGCTGCGTAGACTTCTCCCGCTAACTTAGGCGCGTCGTATTATTGTTGGTCGTGATTCGGGGGTGTTACAACTTCGGACAACGTTTAAGCATCTTTTGAATTGAACAAAAAATTAAAAAAGTCGCTAGATGTAAAACAGGGGAAACCACATGGGTGGGGGGGAAAGTAATTTTTAAAACCACATTGGTGGATTGTGAAATTCGTCAAACGTCAGGATACACCATAGTAACGAGATTACCCACACTTGTATACATAGAGAAAATAATAAAAAAATGATATAACATGTAATATAAAATTGTTACATGAAATAATAAATTAAATTAGTACGTTAGTCATATAGGGACCTATTAATAATCAACTACAAATATAAGCAAGTCATCTAATTATTTCTCTTGATGCCCAATTTCATCAGCCAAATATTCATTAACTTTGTCATGTTCTTCAAGTTGATCAACAAGTATAAGAGCAAACTTCTCAAGCCCGGATGGCTTGGAAGCTAGGTTGTTGGACAGTTGCCCATATCTGGTGTTACAGTTTCCATGGCTCTGGTAGGAAAGAATCCTAAGGAGAGGAACAAAAAAAAATATGTATGTTCTCATGGAGATTCTATGTATACAAGTGCGGGTAATCTCGTTGCTATGGTCGATCCTTTTACCATCATGCTTTACAGTATAAGGATATGATATTTGAAATGCTATATAATAGTATATTTATAGAGAACATTAAATAATAAAGAAGGGTATATAATAAATAATATACAAAGTATAGAGAAAAATAAAAAGAATGATATAACATGTAATATTAAATTGTTACATGATATAATAAATTAAAGGGAAATTTCATGAAATGCCACTGTATTTTTGGCTAATTCATGAAATACCACTAAAAAATAAAGTCACGAAATACCACTATATTTTCTAAAATGTCCATGAAATGCCACTATAGATGGAAAAAGATCAAAATACTCCTACTAGTTAACAAGTACTTTTAAAGTTCACAATATGCCCACAAGTGTTAAAAATTAACAAAAATATAAAAATATTATAAAAATATAAAAAATTGTAAAAATTAAAAAATTTTAAAAAATAGAATATCAATAAACATTAAAAAAATAAATATTTCCTTTTTTAAAACTTATTCAATGCCATAAAAATAATATTGAGTTCTAAAATATAATTATACCAATTTTCTACCAATATAGTACCATAATTTATACCAAAAAGTACCATAATTTTTATCTCACATTTTTAATTATTATTTTCTATCAATTTAGATTATTTATTTCTTCAAAGTAAATATTTTTGTATTGATGATAAATTTTAGAAACTAAAATTTCTAAATATAATAATTTATTGGAAATAGAGCAACTGAGAATATAATATATATATATATATATATATGTATATACAATATTAAATAGTAAAACCTGTTTGACATGTAGAATAAAACATTTTCAGAATAATAATATGTAACTTATTAGGAGCAAGTAATGATAACCAAAGAAAGAATAAGCTGCAGATTATTATTATGAAAACTTTTTATTCTACAAACAAGTTTTACTATTTAATATTGTATGTGATATATATATATATATATATTCTCAATCGCCCTATCTCAAATAAATTATTATGTTTAGAATTTTAGTTTTAAAATTTTATCTTCAATATAAAAAGTATTTACTTTAATATATAATAATCTAAATTGATAGCAAATAACAATAAAAAATGAATGATAAAAATTATGGTACTTATTTGGTATAAATTATAGTACTAAACTGGTTGAAAAATTGGTATAAATTATTGTTTAGAACTCAATATTCTTTTATGGTATTGAATAAATTTTAAAAATGAAATATAATTTTTAATATTTAATGCATATTTTAATTTTTTTCAATTTTTTATTATATTTTTAATTTCTTTAATTTCTTTAATTTTTATATATTTTTATATTATTAGAGGCATATTGTGAACTTTAAAAATACTTTGTTAACTAGTAGGGGTATTTTTGTCTTTTTTCTATCTATAGTGGCATTTCATGGACTTTTTGGAAAATATAGTTGCATTTCGTGACTTTCTTTTTTTTTAGTGGCATTTCATGAATTAGCCAAAACTATATAGTGGCATTTCATGAAATTTCCCTAAATTAAATGAGTAAGTTAGTCACATAGGGACCTCTTAATAATCAACTACAAATATAAGCAAGTCATCTAATTGTTTCTCTTGATGCCCAATTTCATCAGCCAAATATTCGTTAATTTTGTCATGTTCTTCAAGTTGATCAACAAGTATAAGAGCAAACTTCTCAAGACCTATTGGTTCAGCTTTCTTGATTTTTCTTCTAAGTTTAGGATAGTTTACCTTTCTATGGTCTTCATCATCTTCAGTCTGCTCAACGACAAACTCCTCAAGGATTTCATCGTCCACGACCATACATAGATTGACCAGATCCTTGTCTAGACCAACACTCTCAATGTAGAAGTTAGCTTTTCTCTTCCTCGGGCTGATCCCTGAAAGTGTCCTGACTATCGTCGTTGTTGTCAGTTTCTCTCCACGCGGCATGCGGCAACTAGAGCCTTCTCCTTCTCTTTCCTTGTAAAGAATGATCTAACTGATTTCTTGAACCTATCATTGACATCAGACCATGTGGACAATCCTTGATATGATGTCCACGCTTGTAGCAGTTGAACACTTCCTTGACTTTCATTTGTCGATCAACCAGTCTTGAGACTCACTTCTCTGCTTTAGCTTACGATTGAACAACTTTTTGAAACGCTTCTGGCGTATAAAAACTATCTTGTCATCATCCAGATCGGACTCCGACTCACTCTTTTCAGCAGTTTAGAGAGCAGGTCCTTTTCCTTTGTCCTTTTTAACAGTTTCATTGTTTCTCTATTGAAGCTTCTTCTTGAAGGCCATCAGAGATCCCAACATGTCAGCGAGAAACATCTTTGACAGATCATGGATTTCCTACATAGCATTCACCTTGTTTTCGAAAAAGGATGGGAGTGATACGAGGAATTTGCAGCTCTGATCCTCATTGGATATGGATCTCCCAAGTACGAGCATCTTGTTGGTGAGTTTAGTGAACCATGCATGCATCTCTGAAATGTTCTCCTGCCTCCTTCTTGAAGAGCTCCTAGCGTGTGAGAAGTTTGATGTGTGTGTTTTTTATCTCTGCCATGCCTTCATATATCACCTCGAGTGTCTCTCATATCTCTTTGCTGTTTTGAGGAACGAGATCTTAGAGTATTGCTCACGCAAACAACGCATAGTGAAGAAACTTGAATGCTTGAGCATTGAACATCATTTTCTTCACTTGGTTAATAGTCATAACATCTACCGATTATATTGATTGGTATGAGGACTGTATGGCAATAATTGATGCTCAATATGACATTTGGGTCACCGAGCATAGGATGCTGCTAGTTTTCTGGATGAACCTTATAACATAACTAAGTAAGACATCATGGATTTGATTATGCAAATGCTTAAAGACTACCTTATCATGCATTTATCTATCTATCCCCTTTGAGCTTTGACATCGAACTCACACCATTTGTCTTTTTTTTTTGAAACCAGAACTCATACCATTTGTCAATCAACGTGCTCAGATGATGGAGGAAGGAGTGGATGATATTGACTTAGAAGCCTCTTCAAAAACCCAGAATTTCTCCCAGGGTTTGAGCCGGTTGGAGGGGCCTCGAGGCGGGCAGATGATCCTGATGAGGCTTTTGTGAAGGAGGAAGAGAGGCAGACGTTTATTCTAGCGAAGAAGCTTGGGTGCTTCATCCTTGAGAGGAGCGAGCCCGTGACAATATTGAAGGGATCATTCATGAGCAGAGAACAAGCTATCGGCAAAGATGTAAGGTAGCAAGCGAAGGATCAAAAGAAGATTTTGACAGATGTTCGAGGAACACCTCAAAGGATATTTCTAGGAAGATGTATGGACAAGAGCGTTAGGCTTTAGTAAGCTTCACGTGAAAGCAAAATTGCCATGAGAGGCAAAAAGAAAGTCAAGTAGAGCTAAGGTTTGGCCTCCTCCCATAGCATTTTGTGAGGAAGGTATGGAGGGAGGGCGTGAGTTTGTTATTGTTGGTTGTCCTATCTTGTCTGTCATTGTGACATCCTAGGCCTTGTGTCTATAATTATCAAAAAAAAATTGTCAATCAACGTGCAACATGTATGTCTTTGTGTCATGAGTAACATTGACATTTAAATCATGAACTGTAAACTTAAAAGTAATTATTGTCCTTAAGTTAAATTTTTATTTAACACAACCAAAAAGAAAACTGTTATTGGAAGTATTGAATTGGTATACAACTAACCAACTAAAGAAATAGTATTAAGTAAAAGCCATTAACAAAACACGATAATAAATATATTTGCTATGAAAAAGCACGAGACATTCATAAAAATTAAAACCATTGTCAACAGTCCCGCATCAGTCCACGACAGACAAGTGAACAAGGCCACTCACTTGAACGTGTAGACACGATGAAACCTCGTGCGTTGCGGGCCCTTGATCGTTGAATAATGTGCTTAATCCAATCAGCGGAATAGGTAGATTACACATTATTGTGTTGTGCAATTTCCATCGCATGAAAGCATCAAAAAATAAACGAGGAACTGACCGAGCCCATTTGGAGACAGATTTACGCAAATTGTGATTGCACATGTCCTAGCGTAACAATTTGTTCTTGAATTACATGTAATGTATATTAGTATATAATGATTCATTTATCATCCCCACCCATGATGTTTGGTGAAATACACACAACACCACGAGGTTTTTAAAAAATTACTTTGCCCATCCATGTGGTTACTGCTATTTTACATCTAGCAACTTTTCTAATATTTGATCAATTAAAAGATGGTTAAATGTATCCAAAATTGATGAAACTTTACATGGACGATTCTAAGGTGTTATATTTTGATCTAGCGTGAAATCCAAAGTTTTTTAAGCTCATATGTGATCTGTGAGACCCAATGAAAACATGTGACATGTGAACGTATTTTATTGGGTCCCACGGGTAATATATGATCTAAAAAACTTTGGATTTGACATTGGACAAAAATATACACCTTGGAATCGTCCATGTAAAGTTTCATCAATTTTGGATAACATTTAACCATCTTTTAAGTTGATCAAATATTAGAAAAATTGTTGGATGTAAATTAGCGGAAACCACTTGGGTGAGGAAAGTAATTTTTGAAACCTCATGGGGGGGGTGTGTAATTTAGCCAAACGTCATGGGTGGGGGATGTAATTTTCTAAGTAAATATAAACAATAATGGGTGCGTCCACAAAACGGATACTAATGGTCTTTTCATTTACTATTTGATATGTCGTTTGATTAAAATATTTAACATGTAAGATAACATAATTTTACAACTTTAAAATTTTCAATGAATTTTTTTATGTCAAAAAACTATATATTGTGAATTTCTTTTATAAAATTATTTTATCTTATATGTTTAATATTGAAGTAAAAAAACATATCAAAAAACAAATAGAAAGATCAAGTTAGAAGGTAGTTACTTTTATCTTATAACTTCCACAATTTTATAAAATCGTCATATGTCTTTTGAAACTAGATTTTACAATTAAATTAAAGTATAATGATTGATCTAACCACACACATGACATTACAACTCATCTCAAATTTCTGAATATTTCAACAGACTAGCTATCGGACACATAACCTATCGGACACAAAACGACCACGTATTTCCGGGTAAGCCCTAGGGTCTCTACGTCTAACTATGGTCAATAAGATTCCAAACTTAACCCGACTCCACTAAGGGCATTCACTATGGTGTGGTTTCCACCCTCATGTGTCAGTAAGAAACCTAAAAAATTACCGTAGTAGTGTGAATTCTTTCTTATTTCTCTCTCATCGTTCTTTACATATGGAATCCTCTACAAATCAATATTATTGGCTACAACACTTCAATAATAATAAAAACTCTTAATAGGAAGCTAAAGTAAAAATAATTGGTGAGGGGAGTGAGAATGCTAAGAACTCCCCTATTGTAGAGATGAGAGTTTTTTAATAAATAAAATAATTATTTGTTGTTGATATGGCACCTAGAAATGTGATAAAGACACTCGTGGCGAATCCAATAGCTTTGTTTCAGGGGGGGGGGGGGGGAATTTTAATTGACACGATCATATTTTAAAATATTATGTCATTTGCACTTTTTCAAAAATTTATAAGAGCATTTAACAAATTTTCAAAAGTTGGAGGGGGGGGGGGGGCGGTGCCCCTCGGCCCCCTGGATCCACCTCTAGTGTCCATAAAGTTTGGTTATGTCCCTTTAGTTAACAAATGAAACTAATAAGTGTATTATAGTTAGCTATACAACAATTAAATATTGATATTAATCCATCACTTTTGAGCAAAAGTGCATCAATCTTCAAAAAATCAACTTAGGGCGTGTTCGGACTTCTGTAGATAAATCTTGGTTTACAAACTTTTTGTTTAATCTCCCTATGGTAAACCTACCAGTAAGGCCAAGTGTATTTTTGTGGGCCCAAAGAAAAAAATACTCCAAAAAATGATGACACTTGTCACCTTAATGTGCTATTGAAACCGAGTGTCTAATCCTAGTCCAATTCGATTTGTGTCATTATCCTACATTACCTGGTTTCGGGGAAAGAGAGAGAGAGCCTTAGTTAGAATCAAGCTTAGTCTGATTGTCAAATGAAGCGTGTCTTATTTCATGGGGGTACACCCCTATATAGAGTATTTCAGGCCTAGTCTCCTCCTGTCAGCCTGTATTTTACACGTATAAGTACAGTTTAATTTGCCCTCCCCTTAGCATTTTTGGCCGACCACAGACGGCCGGCCATACTACACTTTGCTTGCCTAAGTCCTACTTTCATCCGGTTGGAGACGGCTGGATGCCTTATTGTTTCTATTTCCATCCGACTGAAGTGGGGCCGGATGCTCCTGCGTCCTGTTTGGCTTGGTACCATTTCTTCCTTTCTCATCAGTCCCACAAGTACTATCTTTCTGTATTTTTGGTGAAGAAAATAGAACTTCTGTGTCTTGTGCTTCGGCGAAAAATTTTACGGCTGCGGCCAATCTGCGCCCAACTCTGAGGTTCTTTGGCCTGCATGTGCTTCGTCTTTTCCTCATCCCAGTCCCACAAGTTCTTTCTCTTCATATCTGGAGAGAAAGAACTTCTTATAGGTCATGTGCGAAGCTCGTGACTCGAACCTGTTCTGTACCGTTTTTTTTTTGTAATTTTCTCGCCTGTTTTTAATGTGGAATACGTAGGGTCCCTCTTCTGACTAATCGTCGGAAACGTCTTTTAGGAAGCGTGTGGCCCTCTCTTTTTCCTGTAAAAGGCGTTTTTTGTTTGTGCATATATATATATATATTATTCATTTGAGCGGGAGAAAACTCCCCTTTAAAGTCTGAGTTTTCGAGCTTCCTTCTCTTTCCTCCTTCGCCCTCTTGCTTTCACTGTCTTCTTCTCTCGTCCCTTTGCTATCGTGCCCCGTCTTTCCTTTCGTTGTCGTCGCTTTCTGATTTCGTGCTTAATTCGTCAATGTCTACCTCTGCCGCAAAACCCGCAAAAAAGAGTAAGGCTGCTGCGAATTTTTCGCCTGCCATCGAGGCGATTCAGAGGTCTCGCTCCCCTAATAGCTTTCGTCCCTCGCTCCTGAAATTCTCGAAGCCCTTTTTGTCTGGGCGCGAGCCCTCTCCTTCTTCTCTCGATTTTTCCTCCCTTTGCGATGGTCTTAGGGGTGTCGAAGTTCCACTTGGTACCCAGATTTATCTACCATCTCCCGATTCTCACCCCATGACGACTTCGGTCTTGGGTATGTGGTTTATGCCGATTTTTTCCGCTCCGGCCTGACCATACCCCCACACCCCTTTGTCTTGGGCTTTTTGCTTCATCGTTGCTGCTCCCTTGCCCATCTACATCCGAAGGCTATTTCGCATCTCCACGCCTTCGTCTCTCTTTGCGAAGAAAACAAGATTCGGCCGGAGGGTACCGACTTTGCCCGATTCTTCACGATTAGGGTTGACCCTGATAGCCTAACCCTTATTGCGAAGGCCGGATATTCCCTTTTTTATTACAAGAAGGTTCATGAGTGGATCTCGCGGTGGTTCGTCATCGTACCTGTAGACACCAAAAATTCTCACCCCATAAAGCAAATTCTAAAAATAAGAGGGGTCGTCGTCTTTCTTTTTCAAAAGGTATCAACACACGTGTCAAAATGAAACCATCGTTTTACGACAAAATTCTTAAATCAATTTTCAAAACATTTCATAAAAACACCGTTTTTCGAAAATGAATTTCCAACAATCATACAGTTAAACCCGCCCCTTTTTGTTTATTACTTATTTTACTATCATTTTTTGTTGCGGTCTATTTTGGTTTACTTACTTATTCATCCAGTCATTTTCTATTACTATATCTTATTCATTGCTTGTTTAATTCATCTCATTTATCGTTATATTTACATGTCTCTTGTCTATTAGTGTTTCTTTACTTTTAGCATCGTCATTATCATTGTTATTTCTATCATTTATGTGTTTTTCACTGTTATTATTTTGTTTTGTTGCTAATTCGATAAAGTTCCTCTTATTTCAAAATATATTGTTTTGTTACTTGTTTATTCCATCCTATTTACCATCACTTGTACATATCTAATTTGATTTCCCTTTTACGACATTCACTTGTATATTATTCCTGCATTATTTATATAACAAAATAGTAATAGTCTAGTGGTGGTAAAGTTGGAGGAGGTAGGGTTCAATCCATGCTATTAGCATTTCTTCTTTTTATTTTATGGCTAGCCAAGTCCAGCCAGCCCGCACAACCTTCACCACCCTCGGCCCACACGATCTCTTCTCCTCATTCTTGCCAAGCCCACCTCACTCAACAGCCCGTGAGCTGGAACCTTGCACCATCCTTTCCTATAAGAAACACTACAAACAAACCCTGGAGATCAACGACAGTAGCCGCCAACCCCAGATCCCAATGTTTTTTGTTTCGACATTCCCCACACAAGAGAATCACCGCTTCCTTCTTCCTCATTCCGAAAAAAAGTGAGAACATCATTCCTTTGCTCCACTGCTTCTCGATGGCCATGGTGAATTGACTCACAACAGTCACCACCAACCTTGCGTTATTGCTTGAAAATCATCCCGATATCTGATAAGTGCAAAACATATAGACTTATTAAGATTTAATCACCTTATAATTTACAACATTTTTAGTAATGTTTCCCACTTATCTTGGGTTTTTCCTATAATTATGTTGTTATATTAACGGATGTATTATATGTGTTAAAATGTAGGAAAAGTGCCAAATAATTACATATTATAAGGGATTAAAAAGAGGTACGCGAGATGCACGCAAGTAGAACGTGTCCGCCCCTGTGTCCGCGTGGTATTAGGCGGACAAGACTGGAACCGCCCTGTGTCCGCGTGGTATAAGGCGGACAAGATAGAGAGGAACTGAACGTGACCGCGCATGTGTCCGCCTAATATAAGGCGGACAAGACATAGAGGTGCCCGCATTAAACAACGCGGACAACAGACGAACAACAGGAGAGACCGCGAGACAACCATGAGACGTCCGCATAATTGAAGGCGGACGTCTACGCGGACAAGGCTAAGGACCGTGAGACGTCCGCATAACTGAAGGCGGACATCTACGCGGACGCGTATAAATGTCCAGGAAATTAACGCAACTGGTTTTCTTCTTCGCCGACTGTCTTCTTCAACTTGCTTCTTCCTTTCGGCGCGCCTGCAACATATCCGTCTACTCCATTTAACATATCAGGCGCCTGCCTTAAATCACTCACGCGGTGTTCCCTCTTCTTCCTTTTTCTTCCTCTATAAAACCACGCTCCATTCATCTTCTCCGGTGTCCTTTTGGAGGTGTCCTTCCGTGGTTCCTTCCGGAGCATTCCCAATTCATCCATTCGATCCATCTATCACTACCACCATTCACTCGTTCATTCCATTTCTATTCTCCGTCTTCTCCATTTGTTTTCTTTTCATTTCACTAGTCTCACCTCTAGTCTCACGTATTCAAATAGCGGATCACTATTTAATATGTTAGGCTAGTTTACGTATACTCTGGGAATGATTATTATGTATCCGTATTAATTATGCAATATGTTTTACTGGTTTTAATTTTAATGCAGTTTGTTACGCTTAAAGGTTATCTCGCACCTTTTTAATAAACCTCATGAATTTATTAAAATGCTTTACAAAATCTATTTCTAATCTGATCGGTGAAAAAATAGATGGGTTAATTAAGCCGTAAAACTGTAGGAAACTTGTTTTCATCGGATAAGTCAGTACTCAGTTGCAAGAATATAATTCCTTTTACAATGCCGTTTACTAGCACTTGCTCGAGTTTTCATCGGACCTTGCATTTTCTGGTAAAACGAGTTCTTATGAGTTTTCATCGGACCTTAAGATAATTAAAGGAATTATGTCAAACAATTATAATTAAACCAGTAAACCTAGCATAAAAGAGCAGATATTATATTAACCTGAACCAGAGTCCCATTTAGTTTATCTGTTAACTTAGTTTATTTTATCTTTCCTTTTTATTTATAAAAACAAGTCAATTAATCCCCCCTTTTGTGACATGCTTAGGTACTATAATATGCACATTAGTCCCACGGTTCGATATCCGGTCGCTTACATTTTACTATACTACTACGACCGGGATTTGTTTGCAGCCCGACGTTTATTTTGAGTTTTAATTTCTTTTCTTTTATTTTAATTACACCAGTTCTAACCACGGTAACACGTCTGCAATATCTCGCCTTCTCCACCTTCAGAGGAGTTTGTGTGATCGATGTGCGAGTTTCAGCTTTAGATTTTTACTCTGTAATCTATCTACGTTAGACTTTGTTTCAGTTTGCCGAACCGCTATGTATTTTTGCTACCACCATGCATCACTCTTTCGTTGGAGTTGAAAGCCAATATCAGAAACTTTTGAGATAAGCCCGATTTGGTTGGAACGGAGCACATCCAACTAATGTCATCTTTAGTGTATAATGGTGATTCCATTTTTTCCCCTTTCTTTTTTCGTCGCATAGGGCCAACCTCCTTATGCGCTGTATTAAAAAATTCTATCATCATGTTGGCCTCATTGCCAGTTTGAGCTCTCACCGTTTTATTCAAGTTTTGTTCCAGATGAGTGCGCAGATATGGAGAGTTCATATCACCGCGAGCATGTTCATAGTTTACCCCTCTTGTTTATATTTTATTAATGTTTTCATGTATATACGCTCTCTTTGTCTTTTCCTTTTTGCAGAGGAAATTGCCCCACATCCAGGTATCATATTCTAACTTGATTTAAACCAAACAACCTTGAATGTGATGCGTACTATTATGTCAAATAAGTGTATATGCTTTGGTCATCGTTTTGTTCACTATTTCCTTAGTTGAATGAACGTCTTCATACTTATTCATGTGCTTCTCATTCGACTTACAGGGTCAAACTAGATTTTTTTGTTTGTTTGTTTGTTTGTTGTTTTTAACCATGCTCCTGTATCAGTCCATGCTCTCCATTCTTTAAGCTCTGAATGTGTATAGGTTTTAATCTGATGTTTAAGTTTGTGTTTGAGCGACCAAAGAAAAGAAGGCATCAGCCGCTACCTCGATCTTCAGCTTGCTCCTTTCCTCCTCTTCCCGTCGGTAATTTTACAACCCAAACAAACGAGCAAAGAAACATACAGTTCCAGTACAGCCGCCACCTCCTTCTCTCGATTCTTCGTCCTTCTTCTTCAGACCAACATTTATCAAAAGAAAAACTCAACTGGCGAACAAGATTTTGCAACCAAATTGGTGAAATGGGAAGCGTACAAGCTCTGCTGTCTTCACTTTCTTCATCGACGTTAATCTTGGAACCAGACTGGTGTACGAGACATACAAGCTCCATCTCTTCCTGTCCTCACTCACGGCTTTGCAACTCCCTGGGGCTCAGCCCTCTCTTCATTCTCTCGCTCACGACACTTTTGCTCACCCAAACAATATACATACCCTGCACTATATTCTCTTATTCACGGTTATTTGGCTCACCCAAGCTGGAGAAACAAGAATATACAGGCTCTGCCCCCTCTTCTTCACTCTCACGCCAGTTGTCGTACAAGGAACATACAGTGGCTCTGTCTATCCTTCATTCTCTTCATCGGCGAACAAGGAGCATACATCTCCTTCTGTTCTCAGTCCCTTCCTCACGGTTCTACAACCTAACTGTAAAATCTACAAAGCAAACTGGCGAATAAGGAACATTTTTGCTCCTCTTCTGCTCGTTCTCTTCGACCCAAACCGACATGTCTCCAATTCTTCACTGCTCAGATCGATTTCCTCTCAAAACTCACTACGGTTATGAATGCTTTGCTCTTCGTCGGATTCAAGACTCCAACGCTACCACCGCCTGTTCTGCTCGTCTTCACCACCGCAGTTCACACTTCACACCATAGCCAACTCATTATCTTTCATCTTCCCTTGTCGGTTATATGGTCCTTCAAATTAAACTACACTATGCATCTACTGCACCAGCGCATACATGTTCTTCGTTCATATCATTCTCTACTTGTGACTGCCGTGAATACTGGACTGATACACCTCGCACACCAAGATTGCACACCAAGCTAAGACAAATTCATTCAGAATTGCATACGAAGAGCATCCTGCACAGTCGATTGAAGGAGGGGTTGAAAACAGCTCATGGGAATCACTCTTTGCCGGAATTTCTGTTGCCTTCATCTCGGGTATGTATGCGTTTGTCTTGTATACTCGTAATAATCTGTTTGCATCAAATCTAGTGCTGGATATTATATTTCTGATCGGAAGGTGATCAAATTTAGAGCCGTGCAAAAGAAGATTTCATTGCTACTGCCGTTATTCAATTAAATGAAAAACAAATCTCACTGCTGTTGTTGATATCTAACAAATTTCACTACTGCTTTTTGTTTCATAGTTGCTAGGTTGTATATTGCTGCTGTTGTTGATATCTAACAAATTTCACTACTGGTGCTTTTTGTTTCATAGTTGCTAGTTCGTATATTGCTGCTGATGTTGATATCTAACAAATTTCACTGCTGGTGTTTTGTTTTTCATGATTGCTAGTTCGCATATTGCTGCTGTTGTTGATATCTTAATTGGAAGACACGTTCACTGCTGCTGTTTTCCAACTACTGGTGCTGTTAGTTCGTATATTGCTGCTACTATTGATATTTAATTAATGAAAGACAAGTTAACTGCTACGGCTGTTTGCTTGCTGTTGTTGCTGGGAAAATTTCCCGGGAACGGGTGTTTGGCCCCTCATTTCCCATGCAAGAGTGTCTTCGGTTGTAATTCCCGATTTCGGGTTTTTTTTTACCCGTTGTAGAAGAAGCCGATAATTCATTTATCGGCTTCAGTATGCCGATAAATGAATTATCGGCTTCTCTACAACGTCAAATTCGACCGTTGGAGCTTTACAGACAAGACGATAATTCATTTATCGGCTTCAGATGCCGATAAATGAATTATCGGCTTCTCTGTAAAGCCCCAACGGTCGAATTTCTGGTATGAGCTTATATAAACGACTGAATGGCTCTTCAAACTTCTGCTGCTTCATTGCTATCTCGTTGCTATTTTTCCTTCTCTTTACACATTCCTCACTCTTTCAACCATTTGCTATACATATTTGATATGGATATCCCATGTACTCTCTACCTAAATGTAGAGCTCAAATACAATCCAGATGGTATTTATTTTCATATAAATCCCAATTGGTCGAAATTTATCCATTGTGAAATTCCCCAGTCTTCCACATATCAATCCTTCAAAGATACCGTCAAAAATCTTGTCGACTTGGAGTTAGGGGGAGATTATGTCATCACCGACATGGTTTGCAGAAAGTTGGAGAACAAATATCCAACTTGCTCTTATCTTCCACTCAAAATTACCAGCGATTCCCGGGTGAAGCTGATGATATCGAACTTCATCAAGAATTCAGACTTGCTGAATAACGTGGCTGTGCAAGTTGAGTTCGAGCATGTGACTACCCCTTCTCCGGAGGAAGACAATGAAACCGATGATGATTTTTCCCAGCATCAACAAGCCGAAGATGAAAATCTACAGACTTCGGATGATGATTCTGAGATGGATCCAGAAGATTTACCTGATGACGACGACATGGTTGATGAAGCTGGACCCTCCACACCGTACACTCCTGCAGCCCCGTTCTCATCGCAAGTGGATTTAGAGGCCATAAGCCAGATACCATCAGACATTGATCGACGCGGTTTGCCATACTGGAGGCCAGGTCAAGAGTTCGTCGTGGGCCAAGAATTTGCTGATAAAAATGTTCTTGTGACTGCAGTAAAACAGTATCACTTGGAGAGAAACGTAGATTTCATTGCTCCCGAGAATAACAGGAGAATTTACACCCTAAGGTGCCGACAAGGGTGCACTTTCAGATTTCGAGCTGCGCTGCTAAAGAATTCATTTGAATGGCGGATACGGAAATTCAGTCCTCACACATGTGCTCCAGCCCTAGACGAGAGTAATGATCATTTTTTGACTTACAATTTCATAGCTGAAGTCATGATACCAAGGATCAAAGAGAACCCTGCTCTACAAGTGAAGACTGTGATTCAACTTATCCGCTCAGAATAAAAAGGAAGATTAGCTACAAGAAAGCTTGGTTAGGCCGTGCTGAAGCGATAAGAAGGGTCTATGGTGATTGGGAGCAGTCATTTACCGAATTACCCAGGTATATCATAACCATCAAACACACTATACCTAATTCGTATGTCGACCTAGAGTCAACTGTTGTGTTTCAAGATGAAACTCAGACCACTTCTGTTAGGCGGTTTAAGCGTTGTTTTTGGGCATTTGGGCCATGCCTCACTGCTTTCAAGTATATGAAACCTCTACTTCAAATAGATGCCACCCACCTGTACGGTAAGTACAAAGGAAAATTATTGGTTGCTGTGGCTCAAGATGGTAACAACAAGATAATACCAATGGCCTTTGCTATTGTTGCTAGCGAATCTAGAGACGATTGGAAATATTTTCTTGACCGTGTTCGCAACATAGTCATTGGAGCTAGGAACAATGTGGCAGTTATTACGGATCGGGCCGCAGCTATAATGTCAATAATGAGGGAAGAACAGTACTGGCTTCCTCCTTATGCCCAACATTTCTTGTGTATTCGTCATATTGCTTCAAACTTTCAGACAAGATTTGGAAACTAGGAGTGGAAGAAGTATCTCATCAACACAGGTAATTGTGAGAGATTTGTATGTCTTCATCTTTTTGTATCTCTTAATCTGATAAAATTTCTTGTGCAGGCTACTATTTCAGAAGGGATATAGTTCAGGACAGATTAAATCACTTACTTTCTCTACCCCCCCTCAATTCCTCCATTTTTCAATGAGCTGCCCCCTGAGAAGTGGTCACGTGCGTATGATGATGGCAAAAGGTGGGGCCATATGACTACTAACTTGGTAGAGTGCATGAATGGGGTGTTGAAGAGGGTACGGCTCTTACCGGTAACAGCTATTGTTGAAAGCACTTGTACAAGTTAATTGATTACTTTCGAGATAACTTAGAAACTTACACTGCACAAAGGAATAGTGGGTTGTTTTTCACCAAACACCTACTGGAGAAAGTAGGTGAGAACCAAACACTTGCCAACTACCACCGTGTGGTTGTTATCGATGCTATGGATTTGGTGTTTGAGGTGGTTGACAATGGGGATCCGAACTTAAGGCGTGACAAAGGCAAATTTGCAGTGCGAATTAACTCTAGGGAATGTGAATGCGGTGAATGGCAGGCGTTTAAGTATCCATGCTCACATGTCATGCTGTGTGTTGTACTACCGCCCTGGACTGGAGGAACTACGTTCATCCAGTTTACAGACTTGAAACGATGATACAGGCTTACAGCGAGAACAAGTTTGTGCCACTAGGAAATCAAGGGAAGTGGCCCATATACGCCGGACTTCGCATTGTTCCTGATCCTGCAATGATGCGCAACGTTAGAGGGCGGCCCACATTCTCCCGTATTCATAATGAAATGGATGAGAATTATGAGCGTGAAACAAGACATTGTGGGCTATGTCGCCAACGAGGACATGTAAGGACAAGATGCCCGAATGCAAGTTATAATTAATTCCCCACTTTCATTGTATGTTATTGCATTAGCCAGTTATGCTCCTGCTCAGACAGGTCGTGCCTTTAGCAAGCACAACAAAAAATGTAATTTACCCATTGTCTGTTGTAATGAATTATCTTAACATTTTCATTTGTTAATAAGCAAGGACTAAAGATTGATTTGATATACCATTTTATTGGCTTAGGAAATATTCCAAATACATAAAGCGATTCAATGACATCCATCACTGTTTTATTACAGTACGACATACTAATACTAATCATCTTCTTATACGTGCTTTCTTAAAAAAGAACATATATCATAGGAGTATCCACATATCACTTCTGTTGACGCCTTATAATGGACGAGATATGCATCATCCACCAACATATTAACCTTCGTCTTCGCTGTCATCTGAACCGCAATCTTCATTATACTCTTCTGCGAAGGATATGCTCGCGAAATTATCACGTGGTGGTGGGGTAACTTCCCTAATGCATACACCACATAGAATTCTAATCGAGTATAAAACTGTTGATTATAAACGAACCGTTCAATCATTGTTTGAACGTGAACATCTCGTTTTATTTCCAATGGCCCCCATACAGGGCGTGGCTGGGAACACAACAGTAATCGATGAAGTATCGATTCAACGACACAATTGTAACCGTAACGCTCTTTCAACCTAGTCTCTACAACATTGTCAAACTCGGCGAACGTAATATCCATTTCGATATCCAAATCGAAATGCTCAGTGGAATATGTTCTGGCAAAATACAGACCTGAATCGTTGGTGATTGGCTCAGCATCAAGCAATATAGTGCAAGGGATCTTCATTGATGAAATGCGACGAGGGAGTTCAGTAACAGATATGGATAACTTATGTAATATTGTAATGACAACGGATGTGGGTAGTTATCTATGTGAGTGAAAGAAAAACGCTTGTTGTATTTATATGCATAGGATAAGAGAGAATATATACCGTGAGAATAAAATTGAAATGCATTGGTGGACGGGGGAAATCTTATCTGATTAATCCTGTCTGCCATCATCTGCATCTAATTCTTTATCTGTTGTCTTTAGTAATGAAATGTGATTACATTTTTTTTTTGTTTTCAACAAACGAATAAAAATTGCTTTCAAACACCGCAGTTGGAATTCCACACGATACATCACATGCAAGGAATAATTAAAGCATCATTTTTTTGGCAAAGACAATATTCCAAGATAAGGAATTGTATTCTATTGTAATGTAGCAGGAAAAAATGTAATTATAAAAGGGGTACAGCTTGGAATAATGTCGTCATCTCTCATTTCCTCAACCGTTGCACCAGTTTCAATTCATAGTATATTTCCTCCTCACCACTCCTCAAAGTAGTGAACCATAGATTAGAGTGATGTCTTCGACCAACATGTGGCTGGCTTTGTACCGAGGAGATGATATTATCCTCAGACACTTTATTAATGTCTACTTGGTCAACGACATCATGCTGAGAAACGGTGTAGAAGTTGTGGTGATAAGTAAGGCTACTAACCTTTCTCTGACAAGCTCTAGGGAAGAAGTTGTCGTCAACCACTATTCTAATGTCTACCAGGTGAACAACATCACTCTTACAGATGATGGCCAAGTTGTGGTGGTTAGTATAACTTGGCTTGGTATGTTTTAGTGTATGTTCCCCAACCTGCGCAGACATTTTGAAATAGTATTTGTTCTGCACTCCTATTTCGTTCCTTTGTTTTACAAAGATGGACAAAGTGGCGAATGTAAACAACGTTTGAATATGATATTAATGTGTAGATCCATTCTATGACATCCATTGGGGGACTGGGGAAAGCTTATCCGATACAAATTGCTGTAAAACAATTACGTAAAACCTAATTGTTCCCTGACCTCTGTCTATCAAGTTGTTGTGCTATTATGTTACGTCGCATCTCGTACATTGACTCTTGCATCTGGAAATCATCGTCGTCGGGTTCAATAGGATCGTAGATAACTAGTAGTGGAATATGTGCCATGAAATCATTGTACTCCATGTAGTTTTCCATCATTCGTTGAACAGATGCATCATTGCGTACGTGTATAAAATTCCACTCGTAATCGCCTTCTAACCCCAAATACACCATTGTTGCTATGTTTATTCTGCCAAGGATAGACTGCAGAGCACGGATGACTCGTCGATGTAGATCACTAAGATTATTAGGATACGGCATATTATTTCTATGCGTCTATGCCCCATCCTTCGATCAAACTGTGCACCATGACGACCGAAAGTAGCAGCATAGTTAACGTGCAAACTAAAAGGAAACTCCATTTGATTTTTAGAGGAGAGTTTTTTTGTAAGATATGAACGATTCACTACTGAACTACAGAGCTTTGGTGTAATGTTGTGTGGACTGAATGGGTTCGAAGCCAATACCATGTTTTGTAATACTAGAGCAACGGTTACTGAACGGATAGTTCAACGGCTACTTAACGGCTAGTTAAACAATTAACTCAATGGCTAGTTCAACTCTAGTTCTACGGCTACTTGAACGGTTAACTCAACGGCTAGTTCAACAGCTAGTTTAACGGGTAGTTAAACGGCTGTCTCGTGTCCCTAGATTCTCGATAACGAAAGTGACAGCTATTTTGAAAGTGAGAAGAAAGGACCATCCATGCTGCGGCTGACATCCAGTACAAGGACAACATTGATTAGTGTATGGTGTTGCAAAAACGGCTTGTTCAACGGATACATACACGTGTCTCTCGTGTCCCTAGATTCGGATACGAAAGTGACAGCTAGTTTGGGAAGTGAGAAGAAAGGACCATCCATGCTGTTTCGTTAGTATCCTTTTACCATAGCTAGGTGCATTGGTGGTCTGCTGAGTGTTGTGGCAAAAGATCTAGTAATCAGGGTGTGGTTGTCTGCTTCAACTGGAGAAAATATAGTTAGATCCCGGATGTAGGGAGTCAGTTTGTTGAAGAGTGGTGGGACAAAAGGTTGTGGTTAATTTGTTATTTCTACTGTCATGATCATCGCAATTGATAGAAATGATGACAGATCAAAGTGGTATTGGATCTGAGTTTGTGGGTAAAGATTCAAATGACAAGGAGGGTCTTGCCATCAGTGTTGGCTGCTGACGCACTGGTTTGCAGGACAAGATACGCTGAGATGGTTATGGTTATGATACTACAGGAATATGAATATGGTGTATTAAGCTATGTGGTGTATGATAGTTTAGACTAAAAACTCCGTACTAAAAAAACTGCATATTAAAAAACTGCACTCCGGTACCACTTTGCGCTTACAGTTTGGACCACCAAATGATTCACGTTGTGCTCCAAATTTGTATGAATGTAGTACTACATGCACACTTCATTGTATCAAAATTGGTGGCCAACGGACAGCGGAAACCTATTAAAGAATGGTCAAAGTCGCGAACAGACACAAAAACTGCATATTAAAAAACTGCACTCCGGTGCCACTTTGCGCTTACAGTTTGGACCACCAAATGATTCACGTTGTGCTCCAAAATTTGTATAATGTAGTACTACATGCACACTTCATTGTATCAAAAATTGTGGCCAACGGACAGCGGAAACCTATTGAAAAGAATGGTCAAAGTCGCGAACAGACACAAAAACTGCATATTAAAAAACTGCACTCCGGTGCCACTTTGCGCTTACAGTTTGGACCACCAATGATTCACGTTGTGCTCCAAATTTGTATGAATGTAGTATTACATGCAAAATTCATTGTATCAAAATTTGGTGGCCAACGGACAGCGGAACCTATTGAAAAGAATGACCAAAGTCGCGAACCGACGCAAAAACTGGATATTAAAATACTGCACTCCGGTGCCACTTTGCGCTTACAGTTTGGACCACCAAATGATTCCCGTTGTGCTCCAAATTTTATGAATGCAGTAGTACATACAAACATCAATGTATCAAAATTTGGTGGCCAACGGACAGCGGCAACCTACAATGGGCAAAGTCGCGAAACCACGCAAAAACTGGATATTAAAATACTGCACTCCGGTGCCACTTTTGCGCTTACATTTTGGACACCAAAATGTTCCCGTTGTGCTCCAAATTTTGTATGAATTCATTAGTACATCAAACACAATTTACAAAGTACAAACATCATTTACCAAAATTTGAACGGTGGCACGGACAGCGGCAACCTATTGAAAAGAATGGGCAAAGTCGCGAAACCACGCAAAAACTGGATATTGAAATACTGCACTCCGGTGCCACTTTGCGCTTACAGTTTGGACCACCAAATGATTCCCGTTGTGCTCCAAATTTTGTATGAATGCAGTAGTACATACAAAAATCAATGTACCAAAAATTTATACCGATACGAGTTCCGCAAATGGTCCAAAAGAATGCTCAAAGTGGACACGTTAGCGTAAAAATGGTTCGATAAAAACTGCAATACGTTAGCGTAATTTCAGGGACTTCCTAGTTAAGCAAGTGCTTCATACAATGCACAAAATAACAAATAAATCAACGTTTTCAAAATTTAAAGACAATGACAAATCCTTAAACTAATAACTTTAAAATAAAAGAACAAGCGATAAAACAATGCAAAACTACATAGACATTGTTCATAAACTAAGGATTAGTGAAATCTGGATTAAAAATTCTACGATTCCTAAACCTAGAGTGTGTGCCCCTTAACCACATCCCCCGATCTTCCTCATTTTCCTGCTCCCCAACAGGTGTACTTGGATCTGCTGATGCAGATGGTGCGGGAGGAGCTTGCTGTGGTGTACCTGAAGGAGCAGGCTGCTGCAAAGATGACGGATCATATGAAGGAGCAACAGCCATCTGAGTTTGTTGCTGTGCGCCACCAGCTAAATTGGCCCAGTTAAATCCGCCAATTAATCTGCGTCATCATATATCAGCTGCTCACAAAAGTGACCAGCTCCTGTGTAGTCATGTTGGCAACAGAAGTAAACCTGGTTCGATGAACCCGCACCAGCATCAAAGTGTGCACCAAAATCAGGGGTACCTGGCCATAGGTGGTCTGCTCTGGCTGACAAGGTGGTGTGGCTCAAAGGATGGCCGATATCCCTCTTCCTCAGTGTCTGCAACAGGGACAATGGAAAGCTGTGTCTGAGATGAAGGGTAGTTCTGGGGTGGTGGTGGTGGTGGTGCGTAGTCACGCGGCCCTCTTCGTCTCTGACTGTACGGCCGGCTTCTAGCAGCTCTGGGGCCAGATTGTCGTTGATTTGATAAGCAGGGTACTGCAACTCCACCCTATCTGGCGCCTGCTGTGACAACTCCTGGGGGAATGGCACAGACCGATGGTAGTGATCAGCATCAATAGTCTGAGAAAGTCTGGTGGCATATCCCCGAACACTAGGATCAGTAGGGATCCTCTGAAGCTGCTCCACTGCAGACGCCTGATTAACCAGGTAGAACAACGGGTTATATAATGGTAAAAAACAATACAACTATCAAACTAGAGGAACAACTGACAAACAATTTAAATAAATGCTTACCACGATGACATTCCTCCTGCTCTCAACAGTGAACCAAGCAACAGAATGCTGGAGGAACCAAACCATATATGCACTCCTCCTGTCCAGTGGAATGCT
This sequence comes from Limonium bicolor, assembly GCA_023374045.1. Taxonomy (NCBI): domain Eukaryota; kingdom Viridiplantae; phylum Streptophyta; class Magnoliopsida; order Caryophyllales; family Plumbaginaceae; genus Limonium; species Limonium bicolor. The sequence continues at coordinate 394,720,183 of CM041776.1, read as the reverse complement.
CCTTGGCGTCTGTGGTGTAATCACCCGGAACTGACTCCTATTGTTCCACATCTGGATGTGGTCATGGAATATTTCCCCACCATCGCGCATCTGGCCTACCAGTCCTGGTGATTACATGGAGCATGTCACAGTCGAGTGGGGGAGCAGGAATAGGCTGATCATACCCGAACTGGCGCAGTACCCGGTCCGGCTGGTGACCCTCTACAACGTTGTAGTGGATTAAAAATACCACTACAGCCCACCCTATCTGGATGTGGTGATCTGCCACCGTACGGCTGCCAAATCCACTATAGAATATTTCGAAATAAATATTAAAAATATGCAAACAAATTATAACAAATAAATTAGTATTGTAATAAGGTTTAGTTTTATATTACCTCCCTCGCTCGGTGGAATCCTCATATTGTCCAGAGTTTGTCGCGCAGCGAAAGCGCTGATGCTATTTCCCTTGCCATTATATCTGCAACATGACATAAATTAGGGTTGTAGAGTAATTTAATAATAAATATTATTTGAACAACCATACAATGTGTAGTTTGTTACCTATGAGCAAGTGCAAGATGGGGTGAAAGATTAATCCGATCTGGGGTGAGTCGTGGCCTAAATGCAGGGATACGCTCGTATGCCCAGACGGTGAGAACTTACTTACTGCAGCCATTCAGATACTTAGTGTCGAATTTGGTGGCGTCGCACATCTCCCTATAGAAATGTGCAAGGAGCGCGGACCCCAGCTAAGCCCCCCACTGTAGGCAAAATCCTCCAACAGCAACAGATAACTGACATCCACCTTGTCCCTATTAGAGTTGGGAAACAGAAACCCTCCAATCAGTCTCATAATATATGCTCTCGCGTGCTGCTGATGAACAATAGCGTCACGCTGACCAAAGTCAGCGTCTGTCTCCACAAACCTCTCAGCTAGCCACGCAATGGGTATCTGGTTCCCCTTGTGAGTAGGGGGGACATCACCAAGAAGACGCTGGCACACCGCATTAACATCCACATTACTGGTGGGGAAACAGATAGGTTCCCCCTCAATAGGCAACCCAAAAAGCACACTAACATCCTCTAAGGTTATGGTAACCTCCCCGAATGGCATCAAGAATGTGTGAGTCTCAGGACGCCATCTATCAATCAAAGCGCTGATGATGCCAGTACAGTTATTCAATCTCATATTTGCTGGCCCAAAAAAACCAGCTGTAGCAACGTATGGAAGTATAGCATCATGTAGGGTAGTAGCACCCTTCCAGCAGGATCTTGTTTTCAAATTCCTATTTTGGTACTGTGCATACATCTACATTCCATACAATTACCATTTAATAGAGCACAAATAACAAAAGTTCGAATATTAATACAATAACTACATTACAATCATCTACACATTAAATTATATAATTAAAAAGAATTAATGTTACAACGGACAGTTAATAATTAGACTAAACAGCTAAATATAGTAAATGTTATTTAACTAAACCATATATAATGATTTAGAATGTAATTTACAAAAATTGTTATGCTACGTTACCTACAATTAACTAAAACGGTCTATAAACTAAGCAACTATATTGAATTAATAATTAAACAAATTACTGTTGCACGGACAGATAATAATTAGAATAAACAACTAGATATAGTAAATGTTATTTAACTAAACCATATATAATGATTTAGAATGTAATTTACAAAAATTGTTATGCTACGTTACATACAATTAACTAATACGGTCTATAAACTAAGCAGCTATATTGAATTAATAATTAAACAGAATTACTGTTGCACGGACAGATAATAATTAGACTAAACAACTAGATATAGTAAATGTTATTTAACTAAACCATATATAATGATTTAGAATGTAATTTACAAAAATTGTTGTGCTACATTACCTACAATTAACTAATACGGTCTATAAACTAAGCAGCTATATTGAATTAATAATTAAAGAGAATTAATGTTGCACGGACAGATAATAATTAGACTAAACAACTAGATATAGTAAATGTTATTTAACTAAACCATATATAATCATTTAGAATGTAATTTACAAAATTGTTATGCTACGTTACCTACAACTTAACTATACGGTCTATAAACTAAGCAGCTATATTGAATTAATAATTAACAGAATTAATGTTACACGGACATATAATAATTAGACTAAACAACTAGATATAGTAAATGTTATTTAACTAAACCATATATAATCATTTAGAATGTAATTTACAAAAATTGTTATGCTACGTTACCTACAATTAACTAATACGGTCTATAAACTAAGCAGCTATATTGAATTAATAATTAACAAAAATTAATGTTACACGGACAGATAATAATTAGACTAAACAACTAGATATAGTAAATGTTATTTAACTAAACCATATATAATCATTTAGAATATAATTTACAAAAATTTTATGCTACGTTACCTACAATTAACTCATACGATCTACAAACTAAGTAATTATATTGAATTAACAATTAAAAAGAATTACGGTTACACAGACAGATACTACAATCAAAATAATACCAAACAATAATAAAATTACTTAAACTAGTTAAATACAGAGAAACTATAATTATTGCATCGATTACCACTATATCAAATATCTAAATACACTAAAAATGTAAATTATTACAATATACATTAATTAGTAATACTAACCGGGTCATTGGAGGCATACGCAGCAGATATATGTGTCGTCTGCAAACTGAACGGTTGCGACTCCACCGGACCATGCTCACCCATATCATATTGATCAGCCATACTATAGTTCCTATGCAAACAAAGGATTTTAGAGGAGAGGATTTGGAGAGAATTGAGATGTTTTGGAAAAAATGAGGCTTCTCCCCTCATTTCTCCCGCGCGGTGCATTGTTTATAGGGCTTTACAGAGAAGCCGATAATTCATTTATCGGCATCTGAAGCCGATAAATGAATTATCGTCTTGTCTGTAAAGCTCCAACGGTCGATTTTCCAATTGTAAAGAAGCCGATAAACCATTTATCGGCTTCAATTTATCGGCTTCTCTACAACGCTTAAAAAAAACCCGTAATCGGGAATTGTATCCTAAGACACCCGTGCATGGGTATTGAATGGGGCAAATGCCCGTGTACGGGAAAATTTCCGTTGTTGCTGGCCGCTCGTCACTGCTGTTGTCTTTTTATTATCATAGTTGCTACCATTATTTTTTTTATCAAATGTAAAACAGTTCATTGTTGTAGCTGTTTGCCAATTGTATGTATCGTTTGAGTTTTGCTTTCGTTTTCCCGATCTATTTTCTATTGAGAATCGAGACCCAGTCGTTGCCTGATGATGCCTTTACGCTATTCGAGGTGCGTAGACTGACTTCTGTAACTTTTTGGTTGAGACATGCTCATATTATCAACTTGTAATGTTTACAGTATTCGGATGACTTTTTATGGGCTTGCTGTTAGCTCTGAATTCAATATTATGTTGTTGTCTATTCTATTGGCGTAATCCTATTTACTCCTTATACTTTCGGTTTCATGATTTTGACCGAGGTACCTTCACTTTGAGCTTTGGCTTGGAATGGCAAATTGACCAAAGTAGTGGAATCTTGGGTTCAACATGCTGCCACTGTGGGTTTGAAAACCTTGGTGATTACACATGACTGAGACAGGATTATGAGCCGATTTGGATGATTCCTTTACTTAAAGTTGATTGAATGATAAACCGGGGGCAGGCCACCCCGTAGGTTGGTTTTCTATTACTTAAAATTCCTTTTGATCATGACCGACAACTTCTCTACATTCCTAGCATTGTTGTTTGCTCCTTGCGTATATTTTATTTTCAAAACCGATTCAAAAATCATGACTCCAATCTAGTCTTCACTTGAAATCAACCTGTTTAAATTGTTAAGATTTGTTTCACTCCACTACTCATTGATGTTTCGACATGTCTATCATCATTTTATATGATTGTTCTGCTCTGGCTCTCCTCTGATGTTGTTGCTTTCACTTCAGATTATTAATTGCTTCTACAGGTGACCATAGAGTAGCCATTTGGTTTACCATTTCTAGGCATTCAGTTTCAGTATAGAAAAGCCCTAGAAGGTACCCCACAGCTAGCATATCTCTCATTTGCTTTGTGGGGAGAATACCTTTCAAAACCCTTTAAACTTATCCCAAATCATCCCTTAATTCCGAGATTTAAAAATCTATTCAATCCAAAATCATTCCAATTCAAAATTCAATTTCAATCCTAATTCCAATTCAACTCAAATTTATTCAATCCCAATCCAAAATCATTTCATTGCAATTCAAATTCAATTCCAATTCAATTTCAACTTCAAATCAAATTCATTCAATTCCAATTCGATAAAAATTCATTCAATTCCAATTCAAATCAAAATTCAATTTCAATTCCAATTCAATTCAAAATGCATTCAATTCCAATTCAACCTCCATTCGATTCCAATTCAATCTTAATTCAAATCCAATTTCTAATTCAATTTCCATTCAATCCAATTCCAATTTAGATTCAATCTCAATTTCAGTCCAATTCAATTCAAATTCTTTTCATTCTCAATTCAATTCAACTTCATTTCAATCCCAAATAATTCCAAACATCATAAATCTCAAACTCCTTGAAACTCCAAACTCTTTAGAACTCGAGCATTTCAAATCTCTAGACGTCTCAGCACCTCAACAGACTCGAACGTCTCAGCAGCTCAACAGACTCGAAGGTCTCAACAGCTCAACAGACTCGGACGTCTCAGCAGCTCAACAGACTCGAAGGTCTCAACAGCTCAACAGACTCGAACGTCTCAGCAGCTCAACAGACTCGAAGGTCTCAACGGACTCAAACGTCTCAACAACTCTACAGACTCAAATGTCTCAACAGCTCAGCAAACTCAAACACCTCAAAACCCTCAGCTTCTCAAACCCAAACACCTTTAAACTTCATAATCCTTTCAAGCCTTGTCCTACAGACCCGAGCGTATCACAGACCCCGTCATCTCGAGATTTTAAATGTCTCACAGACCTGAGTGTCTCACAGACTTTTTGCACCTCAAACTTCAAAACAAACCTGGCAATCTGTCAAACCTCACAAAATGACCACAAAACCTCGTTGACCCTTCAGACCCAAAAAGGTAAAAACCCTAATTCCTTCAAAACCTCTAAATTCCCAAACCCTAAAAACTATGAACTACGTAAGGTCTGATCTCAATATGGAGTTGAGTACGTAGGCAGCCCATCTAGGGTGCGACCCCATTCCAATCCAAAAAACCCCTTTCCCAACTCTTGGGCGATATTCATATCTGTCAAACATTCAAATCCCTTCTGACTCCCACAAAACCCTCGACTTCTTCAACTCTCAAAATCAGATTCCAAATCTTTTAGTCTATACTCATTCGAATTCATCAATTCTTCTTCTTGGCGCTAGCTTGGCAGAAGAGCTCGCCTCATCCACTCATTTCTCTCCTCATGTCCTAATCATATCCTTGGCTTTTAAATGAATCTCTCTAAATTTTGAAAGAAGGTATCCCGACAATTGGAGACCGAGGTTTCCTCGGCACCAATCCGAAGTCGTGGTCGTTGCCACTTCTAAGGGGTGTAACCCAGTGCGAACCCACACAGAATCTCTAGTATGATCAGATAAGTCCTATCCATAGACAATAAATCATCAGAGTCAATTAACGGTTTCTAGAACCCTTTTTCTCCCTTCCTAGTTCTTTAGGTCAAACTAGGTGGCGACTCTAGTCATTTCCGCCCTTAGGGCATAAGTCTGCCGTGGAGCCCATCGAGAGCGGGTGTAGTGCTCACTAGCATTCCCCATAAGCTTTCTGGGAAAGACAGACGATGTATTAGGTATTTGAGGGATGCCAGAATAACGGGTTTTCCACCCTCCACAGAATGGTATTTTCTAGGATCTTGACTTTTCAGTCAAACCATATTTAGATAGACCCCCCCTCATACCGAAAATCACCCTCCACAGTACCCCCATCCGGCCGCTGCCTGGGTGTTCCATACTGTGCTGAAGTCACCAAAGGTCAGTTGATCTGTCCCCCTACTCCTCCGGTCGAGCTGCCTATTTCGAAGATTCTGAGGGCACAAAATCGCAAACCGCCGACTGTTGAGGCATTTTTTACAAATGCACGTTTATCTTCACTGAAGACCTATCACAGTAAGTGTTTGATTATTAACACAAATTTTGCTGTCCCCGTTGGTTTCCTTACTGCTTTGGTTTGTTGTACGTAGATTTCTTCTGTAAGGGAGACAAGATTGGTCCCTTCTATCGCTGGGGGAACTTCGTCACCTTCAAGAGTGAGGACGAAAAGATCAATTACTATGATACGCTGGATGCGGCTGTCGATGCGGCTGAGCAGCTCTTGGGAGATGCTTCCCCTTCTACGAAGCGCTCCAAGCAAGAAGTCGGAGGTGACCAAGCTGGCCATTGAAGAAAAAGAAATGGTTGGAATCCCCCGATCGTGCTAACGCCGGATTACCAGGTACATGGCACGTGAGTCCAGAGTCTGGGCGCCGTGTCTTTCTTCCTCTCACCCCTGGTTCGGGTTTAGACCTTGGTTCTCACCCGGGGCGGGAGTCTGGTCATCTGACCCCGATTTGCGAACAGTTTCCTGACTTGTCGAGCTACTTTTCTTCATATCCTATTCAAGAAAATACTCTGGAGGCCACAGGACTCTGCACCGGTCTTCCGACCACACAAGGTTTTGATCGATCCCTCCTTCTTTCGTCTTCCCTTGCTTTTATAGTGCCCTTCTGTCCCTGGCTTTGTATGCACTTGAACCTTTTTGACAATGAAATTACACTGGTTTTTATTACTGCGGCAGTCTCTGTTCCTGTTAAGCATAGACTCAAGAAGAAGACTGCATCAAAACCAAAGGTTACGCCGCCATAGGTATCAGGAGAGGAACAAACCTCCAGCAATCCTGAGGCTCCGACTTCATTCTCTATCGACGTTGCCGCGGCCAAGGATGCGGCGGGAAAAAGACAATGGAGTACCGCCCGGTGCCTGGAGATCCTGAACTTCGGAGAAGAAAAGGGAGGACACTATGGCTTCCACTCCACTCCCCTTCCCCCTCCTCCCTGCTCAGGAGTCTTTCACCGGTCCCTCCAAAAGGAAGGATGGTTTTACCATCGTGGGCACCCTCTTCCTCCGATCTCCTGTGAATCCGCTAAGTATTCCGCTGTCTGGAAGGAGGCAATAAAGAGATCCGGCCATCCAGACGGGATCTTTGCTCCTCCAGCAACCGTCACTGCTACTAAGGAAAGGTTGCGGATGGGAGATGGGGGAACCGATGCCATTATGCGGCACTCCCTCCCAATAAAAGATGTGTTTGACTTCATGGGGGAGGGAATATTTCGGGTGGCGCACACTCTTTTTTTTTAAGTATTCTTTCTTTGCGTTCCCTTCTTGATTTGTTTTGTTTTCCCTTTCATTTTGTGAATTGTGCCGCTTGTTTTTAGGTGATGTCCATGGCCCAAAGTGCTGAGGTTTTCCGGCAACCTCCAGTCTAGGCTCTGTTATGAGGAGAGTCGACCCGATAATGCTCAAGAGGAACTGAAGCGAAGTCGTTCCTCTCATGATGCTTATATCGACCAGGTTCACTACGAGATTGATCTCAAGGTGAAGGAGAGGACTGAGGCGATAAACAAGGAGCTACGGCTGTCTCGGCAGGAATGCGTCCGTCAGCGTGACAGATATGAGCTGCAACTGAAGAATCTTCGAGAAGATAACCTTTCTTTAAAAGGCCGGATCCTGCAAGCTGACGAAACTTTGATAGAGGTACGAAACCATCTTGCTCTTGGAAAAGATGAGTGGCTTGGGCCTTCTCTGACCTTGACGTTTTGCTGAATCAGGTGCGTTCTGCTCACCGGAACGAGGTGGCTTCCCTCCAGGCTGACAAGGCTTTCTTCTATGAGGAGAGGAACTCTTTTAAGCAGGAGGTCGAGGCGCTCGAGTTGGAGAAGCAGGCTCTTAAATGAGAAAATGAGGCCCTTGTAGAGGGAAAGGGAAAGCTCATTCAAGAGCTCAACTACTCGTCGGAGAAAAGGCCGCACTAGAAGAGCAGTCGAGGACTTCTTTCGAATAGGAGAAACAGTCCTTGCTTCGGGATTGCTCTATCTTATAAGAGGAGAAGAAGGCCCTTGCTGCAGAAAAAACTGCCTTGATAAATGAGAAAACCAGGCTGGAAGAGAGGTGAAAGACTTGGAGAAAGCCATGTCTCGCCCCAAAGTTGAGAACACTGAGTCGTCAAGCCAAGGTAAACCTTCCGATTTCAATTTCTCGTTACTTCTTTTCCTTTTCCTCCCCTTATTCCTTACCTTTCTTGTGCTCCGATCAGGTTTGAGCTCTGCCAATCTTCTGAAGCATGTCCGAAAGCTGAATGACGGGGTAAACAGAGCTAACGAGGAGCTGTCTCTAGCCAACGCTGAACGTGACAAATATCGATCTCAGGTCCTGACCCTTGAGTCCCAAGTGGCTAAGTTCATGTCGTTTTCACGACAATCTCAGGAGGAGATACAGAAGCAAGGCACCATCAATGCTCATCTTAAGGAGTCATTCGCTTCTCAATGCCGCAGGATAGTCAATATCTGCCAACAGATTATCTCAGAGCACTTTCTTGAGAAAGGGGAGGTACTGGATGATGATTTGTACAGCAGGCTGGAGTTCAAAGCTGTTGTCCAGAAGTCCAACTTCTTTGAGGAGCTCGAGAGATTCTGCGCAGACTGGAGATCTGCCCTGGCAGCCCTGGAGAGACATGCTGTTGCCCTTTGCTCCCTCTCTTAGGAGGCATGGAGCCTGCAGCTCGTCCGGGGGGTGCCGCTATATTCAAGGAGCCCTTGAAATTGTGGCTGGTAGTGGCGATAAGTTTGCAGAAAAAATATAATGTAGGTGTTTTTTTTTTTAGAGGTTTTTCCTTTATGCTTTATGTGTTTGCAGTTGTTTTTTTTATTTTTCTAATTTTTTGTAATGATTACATCTTCTAATTGGTTTTTACCCCACTCTTGGGAGGAATATAAGTTACACTTTTTACAATCTTTGCTAATTTGTTTGCCGGAGCCGCCGGTCTCTCATTATGCTGTTGCCTTCATTTTTTAGCCAACTTGTCTATTACCGGGGTATTTCCCCTTTTTTTGAATGGTGCACATATGGTACCCTATTCAAGTTTTGTTAGTTAAGTGTTTATCCTTACAACACAAGAAGCTTACGGTTCATTGACCGAATCTTTCTTTTAGCCGTATCTTTTCTTTTTCAAAGTATGACAGTCTGCGGTTTTTTTGGCCGGATTCTTCTTTCAAGGCATGATAGTCTGCGGCTCGTTGGCCAGTGCTTACTTTCAAGGCATGATAGTCTGCGGCTCATTGACCGGTGCTTACTTTCAAGGCATGATAGCCTACAGCTCGTTGGCCGGTGCTTACTTTCAAGGCATGATAGCTTGCGGCTCGTTGGCCGGTGCTTACTTTCAAGGCATGATAGCCTGCGGCTCGTTGGCGGTGCTTACTTTTTCTCTTTTTCAAAAAATAATACCTCTTTATTGGTGAATCATAAATTTTACACATTGAATTTTTTCAAACATTCCCCATGCCAAGAATGCGGCAATTCGTACCCTTCACCATTTTTTAGGCGATACGAACTCGTCCCGTCTTATGGTGTATGATGTATGGTCCTTCCCCATTGGGGCTCTAGTTCTTAGGCTGTTAACTTCTCGGAGAACCAACTCTCCTGGAGCAAAACTCCGCTCTTTTATCCTTTGGTTGAAATATCGCTCTACTTTGGATTTATCTTTCGCCATCCTTATTGCGGCGGCCACCCTGGTTTCCTCGAGTAGGTCTAGATGGTCCTGTATTCCCTGATTGTTGACCTCTTCATCATACGATTCCCACCTTACTGATGGTACCACAATTTCCGCCGGAATGACAGCCTCTAAACCATATGTTAGTCTGTAGGGTGTTTCTCCTGTCGGCCCTCTTTCTGTGTCCTGTATGACCAGAGGACCTGGGGTAACAACTCTGCCCACTTTCCCTTTCTTTCATCGAGTTTTTTCTTTATTGCCTTGACTATCTGACCATTCACATTCTCAACTTGCCTATTTGCCTGGGGGTGAGCCCCGATGCGAACCTTAGACGTCTTCCATTTTCACAGAATTCCCGGAAGCTTTCGCAATTGATTGCGTTCCGTTATAGTTATTATTGCATTCGTTATGCCAAACCTGCTACCACATTTTCCAGATGAATTCTTGTGATTTTCTAGCTGTGATGGGAAGTGGGCATTGCCTGACCCATTTTGTGAAATAGCGATGGCGACATACATTGAAATTGAACCTCCCCGGTGGATGATTCGGGGAAGGAATCACTAGTACAAAAATGGTCTATCGCAGCGCCCCTACCGCAGCGGTTGTAAAAACAACCGCTGCGCTAGGGTCGTTTAAAAAAAAAACAACTCTATCGCAGCGGTTGTTAGTAACAACCGCTGCGCTAGGGTCGTTTAAAAAAAAAACAACTCTATCGCAGCGGTTCCTACTAAGAACCGCTGAGATAGGTCTTTTTTACAGACCTATCTCAGCGGTTCTTAGTAGGAACCGCTGCGATAGAGCTCTTTTATTTTCCCCAAATCGCTCCAGTTCATCTTCTCCTCTCATTCTCTTCTCTGTAATCGCGAGAACGAAGACGAAGAAGACGACGGCGATTCTCACGACGCCTGCGACTCCGCCACCCACCGCCACCTTCTCCTTCCGCGCGCCACCGCCGCCGTCGCCGTCGCCGTTGCCCTCGCCGTCCCAAGTCGTCCAGGTCGCAGGCGTCGTACGTGGGTGCTGCGCGAACCCTAGGTTCGAATCCGATTTCTAACTTCGAAATTATGTTAATTATTGTCTTGTTGATTGAATAACTGTTGTAATATAGTTATTGATTGTTAGTTTAGTTGTGTGTGCATAATTTGAATATAGATAGATTATTGAACAAGTATAAATAGTTGTGCATATAAGGTGTTCGATAAAATGCCTGAGTTGATATTTTTGTTGTTTGTGCCCTCTGCATACAACCCAAAGTTGTAAAAAACGGTACGGGAAATTGCGTCACAATTACAATGATGCTAGTGATAATGCATCCTTGTTTCTTCAGTAATATATTACTAGAGATTATTTTTGGAAAAAGCTACTAATGTTCGATAAGTAAGTTATGTATCAATATTTCTTCCGCTGGACTTGACCTGAAACATAATCAAACATGATATCAAGTTGGTCATTAGGAGTCGCGTTGAAATGATCAGCCTGAAGACAACCGAGTACAACATGTTTTGATCCTAAGATAATTATCTTATGTAGGTGACAAAGCTACTTTAATTAATTAGTTGCGTGGACTCTTTTCTTTGATTGTGAAAATATTTATATATATATATCTGTGTGTAGAAAAGGCCAAATCCAGCTATTTGATGGAGAGTCACAGCTTCTCACGTCCTCCATGTCTAACATTTTACAAAAATGAAATAAACAAGTACACTCGAAAAAAAAATATAGTTTGTTCCTGGCAATGTTTGTTAAAATAGGGAACTTTATTAAAAAGATATTTTTTATTAGTTTAATTATAAGTTACTATAAATCATCTTAATTAATTTTAAAAAAATATACTTTTTATTAGTTAAGTTCATAGCTATAAGTTATCTTAATTAATTTTTATGGAATTTGCAGTGACTATATTTTTACAGTCACCAATTCAGTCACACTCTCTAATCTCATTAAATTAATAATGTATTTTATACGACCATAATGGAGACAAAACGATGATATGGATTTCTTGCCCCCCCTAATATTATTACCTTGCTTCACCGCTGTCTACAGTAATTGGGGTGGTCTCTGTGTCTCTTTCTTCCTCATTGCTTCTGTTGTGCAGCATGAGCTGAAAGGTAATAATATCATCTATCTTTTTCTCTTTTTTATTTTCTTAATATGATAATGCTTATAATAATGGATTTCTTGCCCCCCCTAATATTATTTCCTTGCTTCCCCGCTGTCTGCAGTAATTGGGGTGGTCTGTACTTCTTCTTCCTTATTTATTCTGCTGTGAAGTAAGAGTGAAAAGGTAACATCTTCATCTATGTTTTCTCTTTGTTTGTTTAATTAATTATTGCGAAAAAGTGGTTGTGGTTAATATTGAGTGATTGCGAATGGTTGCTGCCAATTGTGGAATTTATTTGTCGTGGTAAATAAGATGTTGGTGAATGCTTAATGATAAGCATGGGATTAACACGATTACGCAAAGGTCATGCCGAATTTTTTCTAGAATCGTAATAGTCTTATTAATTAATTTTATTTGTTATTTGTGTATAACAATCTTTACTTTTCTTTGTCAGGTCTTCTGAATCTGCTATTGGATTTGTACCAGTACTTCCCAGCCCATCACCAAAGCAGTGTCCTAGCTTCCCCCTCTGTACAACCTTAAAACAAGTAAGTAATTAAACTTTATTTTTTGTTTTAATAATGCAATGATTTGTTGAAGTTAAATTAAATGTGTTAGAATTGTTAGAATAAGGCTAGATTAGTTACGTTGTAAAGTTAGAGTACTTAGGCTACGTTAGTTAGGTTGTAACCATAGAGTAGTGCTGAGTTTGGTTGCAACCGTACATCCAGTAGAAACATGCTCCATATATAAATGCAGACGAAACTGAAAGACAAATCAATCTAAACATTGTTTTGTTTTCACATATAGAATGGAGCGTGACTGGATGTACGGTTATCGAGGGGATAACTATTTTGATGAGAAGCTGAAAGAATTTCTCAAAGCGGCAGTGCAACACAAGGACATAACAAAGGCGGACAAGATTTCATGTCCTTGTGTTGACTGTGGGGTCGTAAGGAAATATGAAGACATTGAGGAAATTAGATTTCATCTTAAGTCCCGTGGATTCATGCCACATTACAGAAGATGGAATTTTCATGGAGAAACTGTTGCAGCTAGTGCTTCAACATCATCAAGTGCTCATGATCCACGTTACGCAAGTACCGCCCATACCTTCAATACCATCAATGAGTCGGTACCGTTAAGTGATTCAGGATTCGATGACAGCGTGACCACTCACCATGATGAACAAATGGATGAAATGTTAGAAAATGTTGCCGATACTTTTGTCGATAAGCCGGAAGAGTATCAAAGATTGTTGGACGCATCAAAGACACCTTTGTACCCTTCATGCGTTAAATACACAAAATTGACTGCTGTACTTAATTTGTTCAACTTAAAGGGGAAATATGGAGTTGGTGACAAGTGTTTCACGTCATTTCTAGAGCTGATACATGATATGCTTCCTGATGAGAATGGTCTTCCTACATCCACCTACGAGGCAAAGAAATGGATGTGTCCAATGGGGGTTGAATATAAAAAGATTCATGCTTGCCCAAATAACTGTGTGCTTTATAGGGGTGAATACGAACATCTAGACAAGTGTCCTAAATGTTTGTTGTCCCGGTACAAGGACAAGGATGAGGATTCCTCCTTTCAGAAAAAAATCGTCCAGTTAAATTATTGTGGTACTTGCCGATAATTCCTAGATTCAAACGGTTGTTTGCCAACCCGAAAGATGCGAAGAACTTACGATGGCACGCGGAAGGTAGAAAAATTGATGAAAAATTAAGACATCCTGCAGACGGACCTCAGTGGAGAAATATCAACAGAAAATTCAAACATCATTTTGGGGATGAGGATAGGAATCTGAGACTTGGATTGTGTACCGATGGGATGAACCCGTATGGCACGTTGAGCAGTCAGCACAGCACTTGGCCGGTGCTACTAGTGATCTATAATTTACCGTCATGGTTGTGCATGAAACGAAAATACATTATGTTATCACTCCTAATTTCCGGTCCAAAGCAACCTGGTCATAACATTGACGTATATCTTGCACCACTGATCGACGATCTGAAGTTGTTGTGGAATGAAGGGACAGTGGTATATGATGCTCATGCGAAAGAAAATTTCACACTGAAGGCGATGTTGTTCTGTACTGTTAACGACTTTCCTGCCTATGGGAACTTGTCAGGATACTCGGTGAAAGGATTCAAAGCGTGTCCGGTATGTGAGGATGACACATGTTCAGATCGTCTGAAGCACTGCGGCAAAAATGTTTATATGTGTCATCGACGGTTTCTTCCAGTAGACCATCCTTACCGTTCGAGAAAGCGAAAGCTGTTCAACAATGAGCCCGAGACTCGTGTGGCTCGTCTGCCTTTGAATTCAGAGGAAGTGTATGCAAAGGTAAAAGACATTGAAAATGTCTTTGGAAACACATCCAAGCCGCCGAAGAACATTTGGAAAAAATGTTCCATTTTTGGGATCTGCCGTATTGGCGGCATCTGCCTGTTCGACATTGTTTGGATATCATGCACATTGTGAAGAACGTCGGTGAGGCAGTGTGTGGTACTTTGCTCAACATACCCGGCAAGACGAAAGACGGATTGAAGGTGAGGAGAGATATGCAAGAGTTGCGCATACGGAAAGAACTACACCCAATAGAGGATGAGAAGCGAACATATCTACCTCCTGCGTGTTATACCCTCTCTAAGAGTGAAAAATTAAGTTTTTGCAAGTGTTTGCACACATTGAAGGTACCATCTGGGTACTCTTCAAACTGGAAGAACCTAGTTTCTATGAAGGATTTGAAACTGTTAGGCATGAAATCTCATGATTATCATGTGTTAATGTTGCATCTTCTTCCAGTTGCAATACGAGGGATATTACCAGAAAATGTCAGAAATGCTATAACTCGATTATGTTTCTTCTTCAACGCTGTCTGCTGCAAGGCAATTGACTCAGACACCCTCGATGATCTGCAACATGAAATTGTTGTGACAATATGCCAGCTTGAGATTTATTTCCCACCATCTTTCTTCGACATAATGGTGCATTTAGTAGTGCATATTGTCCGAGAGATCAAATATTGTGGTCCGGTTTACTTACGTTACATGTATCCTTTCGAACGATATATGGGGATTCTGAAGGGTAGAATGAAAAACAGATATAGACCAGAAGGCAGTATCATCGAAGCAACAGTGACTGAGGAAGTCACAGAATTCGTAACAAGTTATTTGAACGATGCAGAGTCAATTGGTATTCCCAAACCACGTCACCATGGTAGATTTGAGGGTAAAGGAGTTATTGGCAAAAAGGTTGTTCGTATCTCTCGTGATCTTATTAATCAGGCACATTTGTTTGTACTACAACACCTTGAGGTTGTTGAACCCTACTTCGATATTCACATTGCTGAGTTGAGTCGACAAAACCCTACCAAAAACCGTATCTGGCTTAAAAAAGAACAAAATCGAGTATTCGTCCAATGGTTTAAGGAATATGTGTTTAAGCAAGCTTCATTGAACCCCGAAGATGTCAGTGAAGAAATCAGATGTCTAGCTGTTGGTTCTGGAACAGATGTTGTATCGTTTGAAGGGTATGACATTAATGGATGCACATACTACACTGCACGCCAAGATGCTAAATCAATACATCAGAACAGTGGGGTAAAAATTGAAGCATCGGTGACTGAATATGGTCTAGGTAACCAGGTTCAACCAATGAGCAGTAGTAGTTGGTATTATGGTGTGATAGAGGACATATGGGAACTAAACTATCACATTGATTCGTTTCTATTGTTCCGCTGCAATTGGGTGGACAACCGACATGGACTCCAAAATGATAAAGGACTTATTTTGGTTGATCTTTCACGTGTTACAACTAATAAGGAAGATCAGTTTGTGTTGGGTAAAGACTGTGACCAGGTCTTTTATGTTGAAGACCCAAAAGCTAGTAGATGGCATGTTGTTCTTCCAGGGAGAAGACCGGTGTTGTTTGAGGATGAAAACAACGACGATGATGATAATGAGATGATAGATGAACCTGTATCGTTGCATACAGGGTTGCATGATTCAACTGATGATTTACAAAATGATGATGTTCAGACCATCTACGCTCGATCAGACCATAATGGGGGTTTGGGTAGAAAACAGATCATGATATATGTTACTATGTCTAGGTAACACCATTGGTTGAAAGTACATTATATAATTCGTATTATTGTTGTTTATTTTTGCAATTATACATCGTTCCATGAATTGTTTTATGTTTATTTTTGCAATTATACATCGTTCCATGAATATTGATCTAATGTGTGTGTGTTTTTTTCCTCAGTGGATGATGATCCTATTGATGATCCTATAGGACAGCTGCTTCTGACTGGGGATAGTAGACCGGCAAAACGCACCACACGAGGTGGTAAAAAGAAATCAAAGAAAGCAGACGTAGAGACCACCCCACAGGAGACCGAGACAGCAGGTCCTTCACAGGAAGGACAGGAGATACAAGTTGCTCCTCCCCCACTCAAGAAACCCAAAAAACGAGGGGCAACCCGTGGGCTGAAAGCAAATAGAGGCCCCCCGACAAAGCCTTTGGAGTTCAATGAATTTAATCAGCCCACCGGTACCTGGAAAAATGATTACACTGCTCTAGCCAGGCATTTGGTGAGTACATATTTCAATATAAACCACAATTGGAAGCAAGTGCCTCAGGCGTTGAAGGAGCAGATATTTGAACGTCTCAAGGTATTTGTTACACTTAATAGTTTGTTTTTAGATTTATATAGTTATTTTTTTACACTAATCCATTTTTTTTTGTGCATATAGGACCGATTCTGTATAGATCCATCTCTGAAGGATGATGTGATGAAGGGGATTGCCACACAATTCAAAGACTTCAGATCTCTGCTCACGAGGCAGTACATTTACTGTGAGGAGCCCGCAGAGATAGAGGAGGCAGAAGGTGAAGATGTGGATGATCGGAGACCACCGTGGCAAAAATACGATGGTATTACTGAAGAGCAGTGGAATGAGTTTGTTGCGAAGCGTCTGACCCCTGAGTTCAAGGTGAGTTTAACACTAGTAGTTGTTTTTGTATGATAAATGTTTAAAGTGTCCTTACAGTTCATTTGGTTAATTCGTCTTTTTCATATATTATTTGCATAATTTGTCTTTTCATACTTATATGTAGGCTATACGTGAGAAAACAACACAAAATGCAAAAAAAAATCGTTACCCCCATCACATGGGGAGTACAAGTATTGCTCAGCGTGTGCCGCAGTGGGGGAAAGAGGGGTTGCTGCCAGCTGGCTCGAATGTCAGCGAACGAAGGATGAAGGTTTGGGACTTAAGTCGACGGAAGAAACCTTCAAATCCGGCGGCACCTACTGAGTATGATGACGCCACGAGAGAGGTCATCAACCAAATGGTAAGTGATTTTTAGTTTAAAAAATGTTTATTATATTTATAGAGTAACAATAGCAGTTAAATAAACCGAAGAATCCTTATTGACTTATTAAACTCCATAACAGGAAGAGTTAAGCTCCCAGATCACCCAGGGCTCTTGGCAGCCCGTTAGGCAGGATGATCCACTTTCCCGCGCTCTCGGGAAGAAGGATCATCCGGGTCGTGCAGTAGGCTTTGGCGGTCATGTCGGTATACGCCAAGCCTTCGGGAATCCTGGGTCGAGACACTGTGCTGGAGGGACCATTACATACGAGGAGCACTTACGCCAGAATGCGGAGCTCGAGCAGCGACTACGAAATGAATTTCAGCAGTCAATCGCTCAAGCTATGGAGATGATTCGTTCTGAGAGGATGAGTCAGGAGGTTTCTAGACCGCCAGATCAGCCACAAGCATCAGAGCCCGCAGCAGTGCCTCCCAGTAGTGTTCACTCCGTCAACCCATTTCCATATTCATCTCTCAAGGTTAGAACAACATGTTAACTACAAATACAAAAAAAACAAATTATACAATTGTTTATGTGCATCTAAAATCTTTAATTTTGAAAATTTAGCAACCAATTGACTGCACATTGCTCCAAGTGATTGGCGTTGACGAAGTCGAAGTAGGGTGGGGAAAACTTTTCAAGTCTTGTGCTGGAGACACCGTGAGGAATACAGCGCTCCGAGAGTACCATGGCCGGGTGCTTGTTGAAGGTTACGCGCCTGCTTACGCGGATTGTCAGATACCGGTGCCCAGTGCAGACATATCCACCCTTCGTCAAGCTGAATCCAATGCAGTACAGTGGCCCTGTAGATTGATTAGGCTTGGGGAGCAGCAGGTAACCCCATGAAAAAACTTATTCTTTAACATATCCTAGAGTAGAAACATATACTTATTAAATTAATATATTAGGAACACATTCAATCAAATTCTGATAAGGCAAAAGGAAAGAGAGTTGTTGTTCCACCAGCTAATCCTTCGATGGCATCCGCGACTAGAGTTGTGATGAGATCGAATTTGCTACAACCGGCGGTTCTGAATGCCTTACCCCCCATGCTGAAACTGTTACACTCCACACTACTGATGACGCCGCCAGGAAGAGATTCGGTTACAATGGAACCAAGACCGGATCTTTTTCACTACAGAGGCGCTCAGAGTTTTGAAATCTATCTTACTGATTTTGTGGAGTTGTTCACGAAGGATTGGTTGAGTGCGTCGATTCTCAAATCGGCTTGCATGTGAGTAATTAGCAAATGTTGTACACATTTTACTCTGTATATTTGAAAATTAAATTCATAATATTTGTTTCTTTATATTGTGCAGGTTTATTGATGACAAGGCGGTCCAAGTACATGAGAATAGTAGTTTCGGGTTCCTATGCCCTGACTACTGTTCCGAAGCTAATATGGGATCTGACCCCCAAGCGTTGGTCCAGTACTTGTCGAATGTGATACATGCATGTGCAGTTACAGATAAATCTTACATCATGCTGCCTCTTCATCAAGGGTAAGAATTTTATCTAATGTTAAGTTAGTTTAAAAATTATGATATTTGTATTATGTAATTGATTGAATTAAGTTCTGCCTGTATTGTAATCTATGAACAGCCGACACTGGTGTTTGCTCGTTCTATGTATAAAAAGCCCAAGAGTCCTGCAGCTTGACTCAGCATCTCTGCGTCCCAAGAGGCCACTTATATATAACATGTTGATGAGGTGATGAATTTACTTAACTTGATTAATTATCAATTTTTAGTTATTTCTTAATCATCCAGTTGATAACTTTTACTTTTTCTGTGCGTATGAATTCTAGTGCCTTTGTATCTGTAATGACGCAAGTCCGAGGAGAGAGACTTAAGAAGATTCCGTGGAATGTAGTCAAGGTATTTTTGTAGTCCTTATTCAAAATTTGTAATATGTTCATTAGTTTTAAATAGGAACAGTATTATAATTTATGTGTTAAATCGATTTTGAATATGTACGTATATACATGTGCAGTGTCCACAGCAGCCGGGAGGTTCGGAATGTGGCTACTATGTCATTCGGTTTATGAGTGACTTGATAGCGGGACCGAGACTCTTGCCAGAGAAGTCTCTAGACCTGGTAAGTAGCATTCTCGAAATATTTGGTTTTGTAGATAATTTTAACATTGATTCTTAAACTCAAAGTATTATTAGCAACTAATCATATTTCTTTTTGTGTTAATTCCAAGGCTTTTGAAGAGTTGGTAGACGGTTACAACGAAGGACATATAACCGAGGTGCTCGAAGAATGGGCAGAATTCATGAGCGTTAATGTAGGTTGCTTCTAGGGTTTGGTAGGATTGAGTAGGATGATTTTGAAATTCTCATGAAACAATTGTCGTTTCTGTAAAGATTTTGTTGATATTTGATTAATTTGGTGAAATTTGTAAATGTAAGTGGATTATTGCCCGTAGATAGTTTTGGTGGCAATTTATATGGTGAAATGGTTGATCTAATGCCCCACTGTGGTGGCATTGTTTATTGCTATATCTTCACAGGTTTGATTGATTTTGGGTGTGTGTGTGGTAGAATTGTAGGCTGGAATGGAAAAAAAAAAAAAAAATAAACCTATTGAACCGCTGCGATAGGTGGTTTTTTTTTTTTAAAAAAAAAGGTCTATCGCAGCGGTTCTTATTAACAACCGCTGCGATAGGTGGTTTTTTTTTTTAAAAAAAAAGGTCTAACGCAGCGGTTCTTACTAACAACCGCTGCGATAGAGTACCTACCGCAGCGGTTCTACAACCGCTGCGGTAGAGTTTTCACCTAGCGCAGCGGCACCCATCGCAGCGGTTTTCAACCGCTGCCATAGGTACCAAACAACCGCTGCGGTAGGTCCTTTTCCTACTAGTGAATGGTCCCACAATATCTAATCCCCACTAGCAAAGGGATTGGGCAGAGGATAGATTTCCTTCTGCCGGAGGATTCTGTATTTTTTTTCGGTTCTGGCACTGAGACACTTTTTTTATATATTCTTGCAATGCTCCATCATTTTTGGCCAAAGTACCCGAGTCTCAAGATTTTGTGCGTTATGGTTCTTTCTCCTTGATGGTTTCCACAGGATCCATCATGTACTCTTTTAGTTTGCCCCTTCGGTCACACCTTTGTGGCCTTCGAAACATTTACTGTTATTGCCTTGCGAAAGATCGCTTATATAGCTGGTTATTCTCAATGAAAAAGGATGCGGCCCGCCTTTTTATTACCCTGGCCTCCTTTTCTTCTTCTGGCAACTTTCCTTGTCGTATGTAATCTATGATGGAAGTCATCCAGGATTCTGCCTCGTCACTCGATTCCACCGTAAATACTTGAGCTTCATCTATGCTTGACGTAGTTTGACTTCTAACCATATCATTGGGTACTTTTTCGGCCATACTTGCCAATTTTGCCAAGGCATCAGCTTCGACGTTCTCCTTGCGAGGAAGGTTTTTAACTCACATCTTTGGAAATTTGCTTTTAGCTCCTGGACTTTGAGCAAGTTCCTCCATAGCTTTTCCACTTTAACCTCATAGATGTTGTCGTTTTGTCTTGCTACCAACATAGAATCTGAGTATACTTCTAATTCTGTGAAAAGTAAAATTTTATAAGCTTTATTTTCAACAGAATTTTATAGGAAGGAAAGAATAGAGAGGGCATCCACCTATGGAACCTGTTGCCCCCAGGGCGGTAGCCACTTCCAAACCCTGGATAAGGGCTTTGTATTCAGCTTCGTTGTTGGTAATGTCAAAGTCTAGCCGGAAGGCGTAGTTCAAGCTTTGCCGGTCCGGCGCTTGTACTACTATTCCAGCCCCTACCCCATTCTTGCATCGGGCTCCGTCAACTAAGATGATGTATGGATCCTGGGGCTGTCTCTCTTCCTTTGCAAAATTTGTTTCTGTTATGTAATCTGCCAAGGCTTGGGCTTTAATCACTGTTCTGGGCAAGAAGTGAATTTCATATTCTGTTAGCTCTACTGTCCAGCTCACCATCCGGTCGGAAGCATTGGATTGTTCGCTGTTTGCTTAAGCGGCCAATTGGTCTTGACAAAGATCCGATGTGACTGAAAATAGGGTCGTAATTTTCTTGATGCCACTACTAATGCAAACAAGATTTTCTCTATGTTTGTATATCGTCCTTCTGTTGGGCTTAAAATTTTGCCGGTATAGTAAACTGGTACCTCCCTTTTCTCCTCCATGATCAAGACAGCCGCAACTGCCCAATCTGTTGCGGACAAATAAAGGTAGAGGTCTTGGCCAGGGGCCGGCACACCCAATTTAGGCAGATCCCGAAGCATTTCTTTGATCTTTTCGAACGCATCTATACATTCTTGTCCCCACTGGAATTTGTTGTTCTTCCTTAGAATATTGAAGAACAGGATTGATTTTTCCTGAAGCTTGGAACAAAACCTGCTTAATGTTGTGAGTCTCCCATTCAGGGCTTGGACATCCTTGATATTTTTAGGTGGAGAAAGGTTGAGAATTGCTTGACTTTTTCTGGATCGACTTCGATACCTCGCTGTCCAACAATGAAGCCGAGAAACCTTCCTTTAGTCACACCAAATACACACTTCTCCGGATTCAGCTTGATTTGGTATCTATCCAGAGTATCGAATGTTTCCTCCAAATCTTTCATGTGTTGCTCCTTTGATGGGCTTTTTACGACTATATCGTCAACATAAGCTTCCACATTTTGGGTGAGTTATTGACAAAATACCTTGTCAATCATTCGCTGAAAGGTAGCCCTTGTGTTTTTTAGGCCAAAAGGCATTACTCTGTAACTGAATGTTCCGGCTGAAGTGATAAAGGATGTTTTTTCCGAATCTTCTTCTTTCATCTTTATCTGATTATAGTCGGAGAATGCATATAGAAAACTTGATACAGAGCTCTGAGCAGTTGAAACCACCACTCTATCTATTGATGGTAGGGGATATAAATCTTTAGGACATGCCTTATTCAAGTCTGTGAAATCCACACACATTCTCATTTGCTTTTCTTACCATGACAACGTTAGCCAGCCATCGTGGGTATGCTACCACCCTGATGAATCCGGCTTTGAGGAGTTTTTGGACCTCGGTTCGTGCAGCCAAATCCCTCTCTTCCCCTATTACCCTTTTCCTTTGCCTGACCGCCAGATGCTTTGGATCTACTCTGAGCTCATGCTGGATAACACTTGGGTCTATTCGAGGCATTTTGTCCGTGCTCCAGGCGAATGTTGTCCTTCTTTTTCCAGGAACCTCATTAAGTGAGTTTGCTCTCCACTGTCAAACGCAGTTCCTATTTTAAAAAATTTAGAAGGATCAGATTTTAAATATACCTCTCTGGGGGGGTCTTGAGTTGTTTGACGTCCTTCCTTTTCTTGACTTGGCTCCGGGAAAAAGGTAACTTCCCTTTGAACTCCTTTTGTGACCCTACAGTTTTGACCACCTCCTCGCTAGGAAGACTGTCCATGATGCGGACTTCACACATCCGAGCCATCTTTTGGCTTCCCCTTATCGTAACCAACTTCCCATTTGTGGTAGATATTTCAACTTCAAGTGATGAGTACTGCATATAGCTTTGAAAGCATTAATCCCTGGTCTTCCGAGATACATGTTATATCCAGACAGACCTGACACAATAAAAGTTGTGAGTTTCTCCGTTCTCCTTTCATCCCCCTGACCCAGGGTCATTGTAAAATCTATGCTGCCGGAGGACGTGGTAGAGACTCCTCCTACAAACCTCATAGAACCGCCGAATATGCTTGATCCTATCCTCAGGTACTTCCAACCTTTTAACCGCTTCGGCTGATATGACATTTGCTCCGGTTCCACTATCAATCAGGATTCCCTCCATCATTCGATCGTTTACCTGCGCAAGAATGACAAGTGGATTGTTGTGTGGATATAGCACTCCATCTTCATCTTCGTCGGAGAAGAAAATTGGAGGAAAGCTTTCTCTTTTGGCGATCTTCCTTTCCAGGAGTTCCTGATGTACTTGATGAATGTGCCATTTTCTTTCATTAGGGGTTAGTGGTCCTACCTCCGAAAAAAAGTCCTGTGAGTTTTCTTAGAGAAAGTTTTGTTAGCCTTCTTTTGGGAGAGGGGGTTTGTTGTAACCAAAATGCAAAAAATGAAAATTCCATTCCTCTTATTTCGCAACGTGATGCTTGACAAAGTTTATGCCTACATATTCGATATTTAGGAAGACAATCTACGACCAGTCTCATACTACAGACCTATTTTCATACCAACCGATTTGCCAGAATCAAGCCTGGGGTGTACTTCCTCCTCCTGCCGGCCTCGTGGTGTATTCTGGGTGCCGCCCTGCTGACCGCCGTATGTCTTTGTGTTCCGGCTTGTTGCTTTCCCTTCTTCTTGTTTTCCTCAATGATTCGGAGTTCTTTGGCCAGGGTAGCACAGTTTACAGTCCGGTGGCTGCGGTTCCCATGGTACTCGCAGAATGCGAATGGAATTTCTCCCTGCGGCGGCTTTCTTGGTTGAGGAAGGTATCCTTCTCTTACTGCGGCAGCATATTTTCCTGGGTCGATGTAGACAATGGTCCTTCCCCCTTGATGTTGCGACCCTTGAGAGGAAGACCCGGCGGTTGACTTGTAATATGGTCTGTATCTTGCCCTCCTCTTCCGGGGTTCCCACCTTGTCCTTCTTTCTTTTCTGATGCTGCTGTATTTTTGAAGTATCTTCTAGCTCCTTAGCCTTATTCTCCGCTATTTCAGATTTTAGAAAGTCATGGATCATTTCAGCTAATTCCATGAGTTTTGGGTGCTTTTGTTGCAATTTTCCAGCAAGCCGAGGCTGAGCCAAGCCGTTACCAAAGGCTTTAATCAAGATTTTCTCATCGACATCATCAATTTCTGCAACCTTCTTATGGAAGCGCTCGCTGTACTCCTTCACAGTTTCTCCCCTTCACTGCTTGGCATCCATCAATTCTATTGTCTCCTTCTTAACCCTCTTGCGCGCGGCGAAGTACTGTTGGAATTCTTCAGTCAGTTGTTTGAAGCTGGTGATGGACTGCGGCGGCCTTGTGGAGATCCATCCCAATGCTCTTTTTGAAAGAGTTCCTGGAAATAAGTTGCAGAGAGCGAGGGAGCTGATCCCTTGAGTATTCATGGCAAACATGAATTTCTTGATATGTTGGGCGGGATCTCCTGTCTCATCATATTTCTCAATCGCCGGAGCAACGAAATGCGGCGGGAGTTTTGCTTTCCTTATCCTTTCCGAGAAGGGGTACATGCTCATGTCTATCTGATCGTCTTCTTCCATTTCTTCCTCGCTAATGACTGTATTGTGCTTCCGATCCTTACTTTCTTCGCCATTACTGCCTCTTGAATCCTTGTTTCTCAACTGCTCTATAGCCTCAGTCATTTCGTCCCACTTCTTCTGATATTCCTCATCTCTTTGCATTAACTCTTGTTGCAGAATCTCGTTTCCCTCCACGATCTTTTCATCGATCGACCTGACTAAACCTTTCAGCATATCCTCGAGATCTCTTTTAGAGATAGCTTCTGGAATTTCGGAACTCATTCCCTCTTCAATACAATTATTCTCCTCAGTGGTATTCTTCGGTGTTTCTTGGATCTTGGAGCCATTCCCTGTGTTTAGATCCTGCAAAAAACTCAATCAGTTATTTTAAATTTTCCCTTACCGTCATCAAAGATCTTTCCTCACCTCTAGGTGGTTTCGTGGTTGCTTCTAGCTATTCGTTTCCACAGACGGCGCCAAATGAAACCGAGTGTCTAATCCTAGTCCAATTCGATTTGTGTCATTATCCTACATTACCTGGTTTCGATCACAAACCTCGTAAGGGGAAAGAGAGAGAGAGAGAGAGAGAGAGCCTTTAGTTAGAATCATGCTTAAGTATGATTGTCAAATGAAGCGTGTCTTATTTCATGGGGGTACACCCCTATTTATAGTATTTCGGGCCTGGTCTCCTGCTGACAGCCTGTATTTTACACGTATAAGTACAGTTTTGCCCTCCCCTTAGCATTTTTGCCGACCACAGACGGCCGGCCATACTACACTTTGCCTTGCCTAAGTCCTACTTTCATCCGGTTGGAGACGGCCGGATGCCTTATGTGTTTCTATTTCCATCCGGCTGGAAGTGGCTGGATGCTCCATGCGTCCTGTTTGGCTTGGTACCATTTCTTCCTTTCTCAGCTATTTTAAAATTGTGATAAACGAACGAGACCTTAATGCTTCAAAGAAAACTGAATGTATTAATTTCAAAAAATTAACTTAATGCTTCAAAAGAACGGCCATAAAGAAAATCGCTCATCCACCACATAATTTTAAAATACACGGCCAACGAGCCCTTATTAATTATCACTCCTTCCTCGTTCTGCACTCTGCCCCATGATAAAGGGGGAAATAACCCAACCCCACCAATTGCATTGACAGCACACCCCTATCCTGTTTACCCGCATCAAGTAGCATGGTCTCTTCCCAAAACTCCGCCCTGATCCTTCGGCCAACATCCCCTAATCTCGCGCGATCCCTCTCTAGCCATATCTCCCCGGCTCCGTCTAGAGTCAGGCTCCGCACCTCTACGCATCCAGGCGCTTCTTATCACACGACCACCACCGCCTCGTCCTATAACAGCTCGGGCCTTTACCCCGGGCTGCTACCTCGATCGGACTTCCTTGGAAACCGTTGCTTTGAGCTCGCTTTATGATGTTCTCAAAGTCTCCGCTGGAGCGAGTGTCGATGAGATCAAGTCAGCGTACAGGAGGCTCGCCAGAATCCATCACCCAGATGTGGCCAGCGGAGCTTCATCGGCCAGAGATGATCATGAAGGCGACCTTTTTTAAGAGGATCCACGCCGCCTATACTATTCTCTCTGATCCGGAGAGGCGAGCCGCATACGACATGGACCTGCTCCGGAGGTGAAGGTGTAGGGTTCGACCGCTGGGATTTGATAACGGCGTGGCTTAGTTCGAGTCAGCGTTTTGTCGGTTTCCGAGGTGGAAATGGGAGACCGATCAATGCTGGTAGTGACGGGAGGTTTTTTTTCTTCCTTAAATCATACCGGTAGAAGAGCGTGGCTCATATGCTGCGGACGTTATATGCATATGTGTAGTTTTTAATTTTTGTTGTAATCGAATAGTTACAGGTTATTAGTACATAGTTTTCAATAAATTATCCCAATTTAATTTTTTTTTCAATTTTACATGCGTGACTTTTTTTTAGATTAATTTCTTATTATAACATCCCTTGTTCTATTATTTTTTCTATTTTTATTTACATTGTTTAAATGGTAATATTACATTTGTTTGTTTTATTATTATTGTTTTGACAATAAAGGTTGTATTTTTGAAAATATTGTTTAGTTAAATTATAATTAATTAACTTGGAAATACCTTATAAGTTTTATAAGATAATTTAAAATTAAATATGTTTTACTAAAGTAGTAGTATGATTTGAACATTTTTTAAGCTCTAAATGTTTAAAAATATTTCTATGGCATGACAATTTGGAATTATATACTAAAAGAATATACATTTTGTATAAAAATTTAAACAAATAAATTTATTTATCAAAAGCATACAAATTTATCCTAATGCAAATTAATATTTTCAAAAATGTTGAAATTTTGTGATTATTTATTTATGATTATAATTAAAATTACATTAAAATATAACACTAAAATAATTGTGAAATTATATGAAAATTAAAATAATCAAATTAAATTATTTGGTTAACCTGTCACTTGTATTTGGTTAATCTATCATTTGTACTTCGTTAACTTGCCTCTTGTATTTTGTTAACATGTCACTTATATTTCGTTAACATATCACTTTATTTTGTTAATCTGTTACTGGTATTTCATTAACCATTTTAATTTTTTGCATTTAAATAATATATATCTTATAAATTTTACTTATACAAGTGGATATGATTCAGAGTTCAAAGGTAAATGTAAGCGTTAAGCAGTTCAGTTGGGCAGTTGATTATGTACCAACGACTTACCAGACTTTTGTTATATGTGTTCATGGATTGTTGGCTTGTAAGATGCAATGAATAAGAATCTTAACAATAAGCAATTTCGTGAGCTCACAGAAAGCGTATTATTGCATGCTTGTTGTATCAAGACGATGTTCTTATCAAGTTGACAGAAAAATGACAATAAAGGCATAGAGTTATATTCAGAAAATAAAAATGAAGAAAATGGAGGTCGGAGAAGAGAAAAAAAATATAGAACAGAAGAAGCACATTGTGAAAAATCTGATTAGAAGAATGTAATGGTATAAAAAAATACCACGAGGAAAGACTTCCAAAAGCTAAAGAAGAGGATGTGTGGAAGATTGAGTCTCGGGGCGGTTGTCCCAGGAAATATTGGCTGAAGCGAGACTCCAACTCAGGCTTGGATGAAATGTTCAAACATTCCCGAAATTCACCTCTAGGCCCCGTCCCCAGGCCTCGTCTCCACCGTAGCTGAATTGGGGAAAATACTGTCCACTGCTATAATTTTTGGTGAAAAAAAAAACATCAACTACTTCTATTATAAAAAAAACATATTCTTATTGCTTATCTATATGGAGTGCGACTCATATGCTGCACAAAGAATGCACAGGATTGCTGCAATAAAATAAATGCTTTGTTGATAAATAAAAAAAAACAGACTACCTTTGACAGCCAAAAAAATATGATTTACTTTTAGGTCGTCTTCTTCCTCCTCGTCCCGATTCATGCTCTCACTTCCTCCTTCTCATTCCCGGTTCATGCTCTCACTTCCTCCTCCTCATTCCCGATTCATGCTCTTACTTTCTCCTCACCCAAAATTTGTGAAACCATAGTCGATTCCTCATTCGAGTCAGCACTAATCTCACCCCGTTCTTCACCAATTCGTAGAATTAATAGGGCCAGTTTGTGGTGTTTTGCTAATGCATTTTAAGTTGTATATGAAAGCCAGCATGTAAATTTGAAAAGAAGAAATGGTTTCTGTCAATCTTAAATGCTGGTAAATGTTGCTTGAAAATCGTTAACCTGTAACATGAAAATCGTTAACCTGTAGCATGTAAATGGTTAACCTGTCACATGTAAATGGTTAACCTGTCACATATAAATGGTTAACCTGTCTCATGTAAATGGTAACCTATCGCATGTAAATGGTTAACCTGACAATCATAAATGGTTAACCTGTCGCATGTAAATGGTTAACCTGTCGCATGTAAATGGTTAACCTATCAATCATAAATGGTTAACATGTTGCATGTAAATGGTTAACCTGTAAATCATAAATGGTTAACCTATCACTTGTAAATGGTTAACCCGTCACATGTAAAAGGTTAACCTGTCGCATGTAAATGGTTAACCTGTCAATCGTAAATGGCTAACCTATTATTTGGAAAGTTAAAAATGAATTGAGTAGTTTTCATATTACATGACTAGTATTATGTAAACTTATGACATATTTATTACCGTATGAATGACATATAATTCTTAAA
Source organism: Limonium bicolor (assembly GCA_023374045.1). Classification (NCBI taxonomy): domain Eukaryota; kingdom Viridiplantae; phylum Streptophyta; class Magnoliopsida; order Caryophyllales; family Plumbaginaceae; genus Limonium; species Limonium bicolor. The sequence goes on along the minus strand of CM041776.1, from coordinate 394,691,484 downwards.
CTAATAAATAACGACCCTAATCCCTGAACCAAAAACCCTAAAAACTGTCAAGTCAGTGGCGACGTTATAAAGAAAATAATGAACAAAAAAAGATTATCCTACTCCACAAACTCTAAAAACCACTATATGAAAGCTAAAAAACATCGAAGGCTTATTGTTGAGTCAGTTGTGACATTATAAAGTATATAATGAGCTAAAAAACAGATACCTACACCATAACCACCCGAAAAACCACCCTAGGAAAACTAAAAAAATAAATGACATTTTTAGAGTTTATAGTGGAGGGATTAAGGTCCCCTAATCCCTAAACCACAAACCCTACAAGACTGTTATGTCAGTGGTGACATTATAAATATTGGAATGAATAAAAAAACATTACTATACACTACAAACCCTAAAAACCACTCTAGGAAAGCTAAAAAATGTCAAATGCTTATTGCGGAGTTAGTTGCGACATTATAAAGTATAGATGAGTTAAAAAAGATTACCCTACGTCATAAACCCCACCCCAAAAACCACCCTAGAAAAGCTAAAAAGTGTCAAAGACATTTTTAGGATTTGTAGTGGAGGGGATTAGGGGACCCTAATCCCTAAACCACAAACCCTAAAATCTGTCGAGTCAGTGGCGACCTTATAAAGAATATAAGAGAAAAAAATACTATATACTCTACTCCACAAACCCTAAAAACCACCATAGGAAAGCTAAAAAACGTCGAAGGCTTATTGTCGAGTTAGTTGTGACATTATCAAGTATAGAATGTGTTAAAAAGATTACCCTACACCACAAACCCACCCTAAAAACCACCATATAAAAGCTAAAACGTCGAAGGCATTTTTAGGATTTATAGTGGAGGGATTAGGGTCTACCCTTATCCCTAAACCACGAACCATAAAAGTTGTCGAGTAAGTTGCAACATTATAAAGAATATAATGAAAAAAAGATGACCATACACCACATACCCTGAAAACCACCCTAGGAAAGCTAAAACGTTGAAGGCTTATTGTCAAGTCAGATGCGACATTATGAAGTATAGAATGAGTTAAAAAAGAGATACTCTGCACCATCAATCCACCCAAAAACTACCATAGGAAAGCTAAAAAACATCGAAGGCATTATTAGGGTTTGTAGTGGAAGGCCACTGCATTAAGGTCTAACGACCCTAATACCTAAACCACTAACACTAAAAAATTATCGAGTCAGTGGTGACATTAAAAAGAACAAATGAATAAACAAAGATTACCCTACACCACAAACCCTAAAAACACCCTAGGAAAACTAAAAAACGTCGAAGGCTTATTGCCTAGTTAGTTGCGATATTTTAAGTATAGAATGAGTTAAAAAAGATTACCCTACACCCTAAAACCACTATAGGAAAGCTAAAAAACGTCGAAGACATTTTTAAGGTTTGTAATGGAGGGATAAGGGTCGCCTAAACCCTAAACTGCAAACCCTAAAATTCTATCGAGTTAGTGACAACATTTCAAATATAGAACGAGTTAAAAAGATTAGCCTACATATCACACCCTAAAACCACCATAGGAGCGCTAAATAATGTCAAAGGCTTATTTCCGAGTCATTTGCAACATTATAAATTATTGAACATGTTAAAAAAGAGTACCTTACACCACACACCCCAAAACCACCATAGGAGAGTAATAAAAACGTCAAAGGCTTTTATTTTATTGATTCGAAATATGTTCGTTTATGTAATACGTCAGTATAATGCAACTCATTGTTTTATTTAAACAGTATATACTTAAATAATGGATGGTCTACTTTTACACCTAATTTGTTTATTATTAAACCATATTATATTTTGTATCTTAAAGAGTAATTGTTTACAACTCAACCCTTGATAATATATAAAATAATTTCTTACAAATTTTTGTAACTAAGTTTTGCTAAGCGTAAATATCTTTTAGATATACAACAACAATAACATCCAAGTCTTATTTCAAAAATATTTGCATTAGGTTAACATGAATCAATATATGAAGTCGGAGTATGATAGATTATAGGTCTATTAAAATAAGATGTAAGTTTTTAAAATATGATTGTGTATATATCAATATAAAAATTGTAAAAAAAAATTCTCCCATAATAAAAGATAAATAAGAATTAACATCTTAGTAAATCTAACCAATTAAATTAGAAATATTTTATAACTTTTTAGTTATAATTTCAATTGTATAAGTTTATCAACATTACTTATAAATTTTGTATATATATGCATGTGTATGTAAACCTATCAACTTATATTTATCTTCAAATAAAAACTATTAGTTTATACTTGTGGAAATCAATTATTTGCTTAAATAAATAAAGTTGTAATATTTTTGTTTATGAAATTTGTTACATTTTTATTTAAAAATAAAGTCATTTATATTATCTGTTTGAATTTTTATTTTGTCATCCTAAATTCCTAATCATAGTTTCTAAATCTGAGAGCGAAATAAAAATAGCTAATAGAAGAAAACAAGAGAAAAAGAGAAGATTACTAACTTCAGAATATGAAATTGCTCAACAATCTTGAAGAAATAACGTCATTGATGTACAGTAAAAAATCGGATGCGAATAGAGCATGGTATGTCCGGCTTTTGCTAGGTGCAGCACTCCTGCAACCAAATACTTGCAGCACATGAGCCAAACCCCCGGTAGAACCGTAGAAGTGTGGAATTACGGTTATGCTTATGGGCTGGGAAACAAGGCAAGGTTTTGATATTTGACTAGGTCAAAGCAACTTTGTAATTAGTAGCTTCTGTACATAAATGCGGTTGACTTATACTATCATATAGTATTAACTATATTGGACTACGCGTTCTGGATGAGAAAAAGAGACTAGAGGCTCTGAGATTAGTGGCTTACGGTGGTCCATATAAACTCTCTGTGGATTATGGATTTGGGCCTTTTGTTTATCGGAACGGAGAAGGTGGAGCTAGAGCCATATTAGAAGGTGGAGAGTGACATGTGTCAACAAGATATTGGAGACAAAAAATCAAAGAAGAAAAATAAAAGAAATAAAAGAGAGAGAAAAACACACACGTGCAAGGGAGGGGGCTGGAGATGAGAATGGTTAGAGAGAGAATTTATATTTTTTTTCAAATGTTATAACTTATAAAATATAAGTGCAAAAAAAAAAAAAAAATTATACCATTGCATCATTTTCGTGCTCTTCGAAACAAGACGCATCATGGATATGTTTTGGTCAACTTAAAATTTATGTTTTAGAATGAGTATATATCAGGTAGTTTTTAAGTGAATCTTACTCATTAGTAAAATGAATCTTCTTTAATAATAAATCAATCATATTCATTAGCAAAATGAATCTTACCACAAACACCCCAAAAACCACCATAGGATAGCTAAAAACGTCGAAGGCATTTTTAGGTTTGTAGTACAGGGTTTAGGGTCTAACGACCCTAAACCCTAACCACAAACCCTAAAAAACTGTCGAGTTAGTGACGACAATATAAAGCGTAGAACTAATGCCAAAAATATTACCCACCCCCCCCCCCCCAAACACCCAAAAAACACCCTAGGGTAGCTAAAAACGTCGAAGGCATTTTTAGGGTTTGTAGTACAGGGTTTAGGGTCTAATGACCCTAAACCCTAAACCACAAACCCTAAAAACTGTCGAGTCAGTGACGACAATATAAAGCGTAGAACTAATGCCAAAAAGATTATCCTACCCCCAAACACCAAAAAACCACCCTAGGATAGCTAAAAACGTCGAAGGCATTTTAGGGTTGTAGTACAGGGTAGGGTCTACGACCCTAAACCCTAAACCACAAACCCTAAAAACTGTCGAGTCAGTGACGACAATATAAATTGTAGAACTAATGTCAAGATTACCCTACCCCCCAAACACCCAAAAACCAGGATAGCTAAAAACGTCGAAGACATTTAATAGCATTTTAATGACCTTGATTACTTTTTAACAACATTTGGTTCACCTTTTAACAACCTTTGATTCACTTTTCCTACACTTAAGATTCACAATGAATCTTAAATATATTTGTACATATAAAAAATAAAAAAAATTAAATTTATCAAAACATACTCATGTTTGGTCTTATTTTAAAAAGCTCGAATTATGATGAATAATGATATAAAATTTATGTTATTTGGATTTATATACAATAAGATACAACATTTTAAAAATTTTGTAAAATGATAAAGTAAAAAAAAAATTGAAACAGTCGCCATCTTTAGGTGGCGAGACGCCATCTTCGAACTTGCCTTGTTTATACTTCTTTCCGGAATATTTTGGGACCAAGATTTAATCACGCGTGCTCCGATCGGATCGGATGTATGACAATTGAAAACTTGTACTATTAGATAGCTTTCACTCCTGTAGTCATAAACAACTGGCCAATTGTTGTACATGATCTATGAGTTTTATAGTACTACTCTCTCTTCGATATGGTTTTTTTCGGTTGTTTTGTAGCTGTTTTATTTAGTTTAGTTATTTTGACTGGTTGTTTGCAGTGTTTTGTTGGTTGTTTTATGTTGATATATATATATATATAGTTGTTTTAAAAATTGTTATTTTGATAGTGTGATTGTTTCGTCCAGCGTTTTTGAATAAATTAGTTAAGTTAGTTACATGTAGTGTGTTACCGATTTCTGTGATACGATTACAAATTTATATTATAGTTTAAAATAATTTATTGTTAACTTGTAAATAAAGAAAATACTAACAAATATACAAATTAATATATACATAATTGATTAACAAGGAAGTCCACAAATTTCATTACAATCAATTTTTGTTAATATTTTTATTAAGATCTATACAAATAATTTCACTATTATCAACCACAATTCTATCAATGGATAACAACAATTACAACTATACATGGTTTTAACACACTGACTACATTCACATTTGAATAAAGAAAAAATATAATAATGAATTAGTGAACGTTATTAATGTTTACATCATACAAAAAAAAATAATTTAGTTGTTAAAAAATATGGCCTATATATTACTATAGGGAAATTTCACCAAATACCATTGAGTTTTTACTTAATTCACGATATACCACTATGTTTTTAAAATTACACAGGATAACATTGAGTTTTCACTTATTTCACCAGATAACACTCAGTCTCATGTTCTGTTAACTTCTTGTTATTTTTCCCAAAAAAATGACAAAAGACTCCTATATAGTATTATTAATTAATTGTCTCACAATGAATTCTCATATTGAAATTCCATAAGATACCGCCTTAGTTTAATAGATAATAGGGAAGTTTAGTCTTTTTTCTAGGGATATTAACGGAAAGTTAAGAAAATATGTGATAGAGTGTTATCTGGTGAAATAAGTAAACACTCGATGTTATCCTATGTAATATTTGAAAACACGGTGGTATATCATGAATTAAGCAAAAACTCAATGGTATTTGGTGAAATTTCCCATTACTAATGTACATATAAAATACATATTCAGGTTTTTGTACCTTATTTTTAATAAAATGAAATACTACCATTACAATATACTGGTGTTAGTAATTTTTAAAAAACTACTACCTAATCACATTTTTATAAAAACAAATAATAAGTGAATTTTTTAAAATTAGTTAATTTATTAATATCAATCGCTACAATTTCACAACCCTAATTTGTCTATAATAATATGTACAATATTCATTCTCTTCATCACGGTAATTTACAAATTTATGGTATTCATTCTTTTTGCAATATAAACTGCTGGGTGTTTTGTGCTGGTATATTTGTGTCTGTTTTGAAAACTGTTGTTTGACAGTATGGTTGTTTGGTATTTTTGTCAAAAATACCAACTCAGGACATATCACATATATGCCACAAAACAACCAGCACCGAACGAAGCCCTAGTCTTCTTCACTACCCCAAATCCCATCTATCAGAGTGTTAATTTGGTAGTTAACTAACTCAAATTTTAAAATTTCACAGTCACCCAACATATGATTTGCTAGTGGCTAACCATTACCGATCACATCACATCCATTGTTATCCTATACTTGAATAGAACTTTTATATCCTTGTAACTGAATTTAACTATCATTCAATCTTTACTATCCTTATGTTGCTTATTCTATCTCATACTAGTCAAATTCCAATTGTTTTTAATTCAAAACTAACTATATAGTGATTTTAGAAAAGACAGTAGAAAGCATTAACATTGGTTCGTAAGCTTCACTAGATAATAACCAGGCCTGATTTAAAACTCATCTAATTACTCGAAATAAGCGATTATAGATGACAACTATTTTGTTACTTTTTAATAGAACGTAAACTAGTAGGATAAAATTGAAGCCACGAGAAAGAGGAAATGAGGAAGAAGGAGAGAGGAGGAAGAAGCAGCAAAAAGAACCTATACTTTGTTGAATCGGTTTGTGTGATTAAAGTCCCGGTCCACAGGTTAGCAAGGGAGCAAATAAAATAATAAGAATACATGGCTAACTAACAGAAATATAAAATATGGTGACAGACGTACGGGCAAACCTCAAGAGTGGAATTCAAATTTGTAAACATCGTGGGATAGACGAGAAAGCGGAAATGAGGAAGAAGGGGAGAGGGGGAAGAGCAGCAAAAGGAAGAAGCCTATACTTTGTTGAACCAGTTTGTGTGATTAAAGTCCCGGTCACATGTTAGCAAGGGAACGAATAAAATAAGAATACATGGCTATTATCAACAGAAATGTAAAATATGGTGATAGACATAAAACGGGCAAACCTTGTGGATGGGCAATTTAAATTCGTAAACATTGTGGGTGAGGTATAAAATTAGGCCAAATTAACCTGATAGGTAGGAGATGTAATCTTCCCTCAATAAAACTTATCACGAATATTTGAGATCTTTGCAAGCAGATAGATAACCTGCGCGCAGTAGCACCCCTCTCGCCATCATAGATGCAAAAGTGCTCAAAACTGCAGTAAAAACAATGAATTGAAGAAAGGGTGCCCTGCTGAACTGTCTGGTGTTGAGCACCCCATGCACGAAGAATGTTTGACAACAAGGATCATCAATCTTGACAGCAAGGTCTGGGCTTGTTTCCTCTACGGTGAAGGAATGTTTGAGTATTCTTCCTTGCTGATTAATATTAGATTCGATAGCTCTTGGTCGAGACATTTTAAATCGAAGGGACACCACTTGACTCACTCATCTACTTTCCATGGAAATTCTTTCCTGAATTTTGCTCAAAACGTGCAAAAACTAAAACTTATATTTCAGAAGTAGAATATCAAGACAGTCGGAACATTCATGCAAATAACTTTACTGGGGTAAAAAAGAAGACAGATGTGGGGAACTTTTATGTGATTCGAGTTGTACATCCTGCAAGGTTGAGCAAACAAAGGTGAGTCAGCAAAAGATGTTTGCACTCAGAGTTAGCACATTCGTCAAGGGAACTTTTATCATACACAGATTGAACAGACCAGAATTAGTTGATCAGTTTTGAATGAGAGGAAAAAGGATTGTGGGTGATGGACCTCCGAACAAATGTCCAAAGGATAAAAAGGGACCGGAGGCCAAGACTTATATCCAGAGTACAAGACTTTAATCACCAGTAATTTGTATTAGATTAAAGGAAGCAATATGAAACTTGCCTCCAAAAATAAAATCAAATGAGGCAACCTAATAGTGCCTCTATTGATCTACTCAAGCAAGCGAGATATGTACTTGGCTCTATTCATTAGATCAAGACTGTTGATTCCTGAAGCTGCTGAAGTTTTACTGAAGAATGTCAAAGAACGAGAGTCTCGCTATATACACAGAAACGCCGTAGCAGAGAGAGTACGACTGGGAACGAGACTTGTACGGGGTAAAACGTATTACAGCAAGTGTACTGGTCTGTCGTAGCAAGTTTCCTAGGTAGTATTCCCTAGGTTATCGAACCAAAGGAGGCTGCGTCTAGTTTAAGTCTTTAATCTAACTATTTTAAAAACTAGAGAAAGATAACAACAATAAACTTGTGGGTTTGGTTGCAGAAATTAAATAAACAATTAAAAAAACAATAAAAGTGAGTTTCTAATAAATGTAAAAGGCGAATCCTGGTTTACTACTTCTCCCTAGTTTATCAATTCCCTTCTGAGTGTTTTCTAAATTCTAGATTGCAACCTCAGATCTAAATTAATCTAAAACCGGTCTCCCGCAGATAGATTCTTACTAGCAATTCCCAAATCCTAACTCTCGTTATGAATTTACAAATTTACTAATAGCGTTAATGATTCATCTGGTTTCTAGTCAGCTAATCCTCAGGAATTACCATCTGTAGTTTCATGGTAATATTCCTATGGTCTAATGAACGCCCGCAGTTCTCACTTGTAAGCAATTCATACCAAATAAACTCAAGCAATAATTAATCACAAGAGAATTCAATGAATAACTAGGAACAAAACTACAATCTAAATAGAATTTTATATTAAACCACTCAGAAAGAAAAACAATAAACTAGTTGTCCATAATAAAACCAGAATTCTAACAATTACTCAGACATCGGAGACAAAGAAATAATAACAATAATTAAGAGATTAGAAAACGTCATCTAATTGAAGAACGATGATGAATCACTCTCTCTGCCTTCTGCTCCGGTCTATCAAGACTGACTGATATTCCCTGTCTACTTGCTCGTCTACTGCGCGGCTCTATGCTAGAACTGCTCGCGGCTGAGGTTGGAAAATTCTTCCAATTCTCTCTGTAATGTAATGAGTCCTCGTCTTGATATCTTCACCTTCTATATATATCCGAATGATATATATATTATACTGCTTATTCTTTTTGTGGGCGCCTCTGTCATCTGTCTGTGTGCATCATGTGTCCATGAATAATTCTTCAATGTGGTGCGCTGCAAGATTCGTCGACCCATCTCTCTATGTCTAATATATATTTATGCTTTCTACGCGGTGGAAATTCGTGAATGTGCTGTTCTCGGCATGTGCAGATGATGTCCATGTTAGAGTCAAAAAGCCCATGTCATTGCTCTCGTTCAGGCCTCGACCATGTCTGCGCCTACGTCCATCGTCATGCAGGTCCATGCAGCAATCGATCGTCTACTCTCTGAAGTCTGCCAATTCCATTCACGTCAAGCCCATGCCTGCGCCTCTGTGAATAAAAGTCTGCTTTGTCGGTGTGTGCTTCGATCAGCCTAGCGCCACCATGATGCCCATCTCCATGTCATGTATGCATGGCCCATCATGTGAATGTCTGCGCCTCTGTAGTTATCAGCCTTTTTATTTCTTCCGTCCAAGCTCAAAAGGCTGCGCCCCAATATGAAGATTTTGTCGGCCCACGTGCATATATATGTCCTGCAGCCCATATCTTCATTTACGTGTGCATGTGTGTATATAATGTATACGAAACAATTGCAGGCCAGGTGAGTCCATGTGTCGGCCCATATATACATGGCCTATGTGTACGCATGCATGCATTCCATCGCATGCTAAAGAAATACTTAACAAATTCATATCTTGTCCATCTTCTCTTTGTCGTGAGTGATTCATGAATGAATCAATCAAATGAAGCCCATCCACGTGCTACTCTCATCGATGCAGCCCATCCTTTATACAGCGGCCAGACCCAACATTTTTCAACTGCCAGACATAGAACTTTGTAGTCGGGTATGCATATGAGACTAAACCGGACCATGGCTAAATTCATACAGTAGCCTCGTCAGTTGGATGGTCCGGGCATGTATAAATAATCATCTTTACTCCCGTTCGGTGATATGCATATCTAAGTCTTTTTCTTCAGTATTTACATCTATTTAAGCACAAAACCACAAGTAAGGAAGTTCTTCGCATATAACATAAATAACATATAAGTAAGGAATTTATCATATAAACCAATAAAATATTAATCACATTAAGCATAGAAAAATAGATAAATTCCGCACTTATCAAGACTCTGTCTGCAAGGCGGGAATCTTGGGCGCCAAAACTCACTAATCGTGGCTGAAGAAGTCGCGCACGTTCTGAAGCTACACCTTCCTCCTCTTCAGTTCCAGAAATTCAGGAACGTGGCCTAAGTTCCTGGACATGTTTGTATTAACTGCCTTAGTTAGCCTATAAATATAGGATTCCTAGTTCATTTCGGGACACATCTTTCCAAAGCTTGTAGAGAGAAACGTATTAGAGCTTAGAGAGAAAGATAGAGAGAGAATCACTTGTAGCTACAGTAAGAGTGTCGTTATCCTTTTGGCTTTTGAGAAGTGTCCAGACAGACTTTGTCTGCCCACAAGCAAGATAAAACTCTATAATCATTGTTCATATATATAAAGAGAGTCTTATTGCTTAAGTTGTGTCTACATTTCCATTACAGAGTCTTACAGTCAGACACCTTGCTTTTGTGTAACAACAAGAGTCTGCCTGAGTCAGCCCCCAACCGATCCTACATGTGGTATCAGAGCCTGTTGGCTAAGATTTACTAAAAGCTCACAATGTCAGACATTTACTCCCATAACCCCCACCGTCCTCACTTTGAAAATCCTAAACTCACCTCCATAAACTACACCCAATGGAAAAATGAAATGGAGCCACACCTGAAGTCCATCAACTATCAACTTTGGAAAATCGTTATCCAAGGGGACCTCCGACATGTCGATCCTGAAAACCCCACTGTCGAAGAGCGGAAGGAGATTGAGCTCAACTGTCAAGCCTATCGAGCAGTGTACACAAGTCTGTCTATTCCGGAGAGGCGCCCCATCCATCATTGCAAGACAGCCAATCATATGTGGAAATTATTGCAGGCTACGTACTAAGGGACTTATGAACTCAAGAAGTGCAAGATTCAAGAGCTACAGATGAATTATGAAAATTTCATATAGAAACCAGGAGAAAAGCTGGAGGATATGATCACAAGGTTCAACGAAATCTTAATCCATATGAAGGATCTCGAAATTGCCCACTCAAAAGAAGATTCACTTCGGAAGTTCCTTGACAGCCTGGAGGAAGAATGGGCCAAAATAGTTATCTCTACCAAGGCGTCAAAAGATTTGTCAAAATGGACGTGCAAGACCTTGGTTCCTATCTTCAGTATGAGCAAATATAAGGAAAAAATTAAAAAAAATGAGGTATGAATCCTAACTCTAGTCAAACTGTTGCTGCTACTGACCAAGCCTTGCAGGTACAAACAAACTCTTCTTCCCACGAAGAGAGTCTGACTACTTCCCAGGTCAAGCATCTTGTTGCGGGTTAATTGAAAGCATTCTTGAAGAAAGTGACAACTCCTTACTTCAAGATATGACCATGCTGGTGAAAAACTTCAAGAAATTCATGAAAACCAGGCCAGATCGTTCAAATCGACTCGTTACTTTAGGCAGACTTCGGCTGCCTACAAACTATTCAAAACAAGCTTTAGATACCAGAGTCTGCTTCCACTGTAAAAAAAGCGGGTCACTTAATTCGCTCATGATTTCCCAACTAAAACGGCAAAGAAACTTAGAAGTCCTTCTTGGTAAATGCTGCATGGGGAGAGTCTGACTCAGACAATGAGGATCCAGACTTTGACCCGGCTGGGCTAGTGTGTCTTCGGGCACTCCGAATCATGCAAGCAGACCATCCTTTACAATGATGTAACTCTTTTACACCTTGAAATTGATCTCAACAATATCACTCCAAGGGTTTTGCTATATTAATTCATAAAATCAAAAAAGAAGTGAAAAGGGAGAAAAATGGGTGTTTAGAAGAGACAACATTTGTGAAACATCTCTTGGAGGAGACCAGTCACAGAATCTTTGACTATTAGGCAGAACTAAAACACTACAAGACTCTTTGTGAAGAGCTTCATAAGGAAATGATGGAGTCCCTGCCTAATGCAAGTCCCTCAAGGAGGGAAATGAGAAACTTGCTGGCCAGGTAAGTCACTGATGGAGTCTACTACCCTAAGCGAGTATCTCAGCAAGGAGAATGAGAAACTTACTGCTCAGGTCAGTCAGACTCTGACTGAACTAGAAGAATAAAAAACCTATGTCAAAAGAATCACCCCCAGTTTATTGAGCTCAAAGGTAAGTTCAAAGAGAAACCACTTGTTCTCCCATTCAAGCCTGTCATGTCTGTCAAAGAAGTCAGTCTTGAATAAATCCCTGAGTGGGCTTGCACCAAGCTTGAAGAGACTCAACCTGACAAAGTCCAGCCCTAGAAGGAAGTGAGCAACTGAAAAGGGAATTAGTCTGCTAAACCAGGCTCTGGTTCAACCCTAAAGACTTCTAAGTGGTTAAATAGCAAAATGGACTTTGTAAAAGGAGTCTCGTGACCAAATGATGCTAGACTCCGATCTTTCTAGAAGGAGAAGTTTGCCAATAATTCAAAGGGAACCAAAAATAAGTTCGTATACCTTCACCAAAAATATATGGCTATTGTGGCGGTTATGGTCATCAAGACTCTGCTTGCGACAAAATTGGTCGCCATTTATCTTTTAACATGATTCGCATGAATGCAATTCTAGAAGCATGAAAGAAACTGCAAAAATCTGGATCAACAAGGGCCCCAAGTACATTGGGTCCCTAAAGCTCATCAATGATTTTGTTTGCAGGAGGAAGCGGAGGTCTCACAGAATAGACTGGTTCTTAGATAGCGAGTGCTCACGTCATATGACGGGGGACTCAGATCAATTCACCTCGCTTTCTCCACATAAAGGAGCGAAGGTCACCTTCGAAAAACAAAAGCAAGACAAAATCGTCGGCATAGGTTCCGTTGGTAATCCGTCTCTTTTCTCTGTAAATAATGTTAATCTGTGTTACCGAACTAGGACATAGTTTATTAAGTATCTCTCTAATTTGTGATCTCTTTTATTTAGTACTTTTCTTTTCTAACGACTGCAAAATCCTCATGAGAAATCTGGAAAGTTAAAGGCTATAGGTCAAAGAGTAGGCAATCTGTACATGATCAATCTAAACACCTTGTGTAGCACAGGCAAAGTCTACCTGAGTGTGAAGAACTGAACTCAGAACTTATGGCACGCTAGGCTTGGACATGCCCATGGCAAGTTGCTGAACAAACCACAAAAAATGGTTTAGTTATTGGTCTACCAGCATTAAATTTTCAGGAAGAGTCTGCCTGTGGGTCTTGCGCAAAGGTAAGCAGACTCACACATCCTTCAAGAGCAAATATGAATTATTGAGTTATGCATCTTTGGAACTTCTTCATATGGATTGCGGTCCAATGCGAGTTAGGAGCAAAAATGATAAGCATTATGTCTTTGTTGTGGTTGATGATTACTCTCGGTGGACATGGATTATGTTTTTAGCAACAAAAGATGACACTTTCTCTGAATTTTCTAACCTTATCACTAGACTGTAAAATACTCTCTCCTATCCGGTCAAAACCTTACGGCTGATCAGGGTACAGAGTTTTGCAATCAATACTTTGATGAGTTTGCATGATACATGGAGTTGAACATCAACTAGCTTTTGCATGCACACCACAGCAGAATAAAGTTGTCAAAAGAAAGAACCGGACTCTGGTTGAGATGGCTCGGACTATGATGATTGATAGCAGACTCCCACAACATTTTTGGGCGGAAGCCATCAATACGGCTTTCTATGTTTTAATAGGGTGTACATTCATTCAATTCTTCAGAAAACCCCCTATGAATTTCTTAAACATCGCAAGCCCAACATCTATCACCTAAGGAGGTTTGGTTGTCGCTGCTACGTCCATAACAACGACAAAGACAACCTAGGAAAATTTCAAGCTAAAGTGATGAAGGTCTATTCCTCGGATATTCATCAAAAAGAGTCGAGCTTATTGTGTTCTAAATCAGCGCACAAAGTGTGTTGTGGAGAGTCCACGTCAAATTCGATGAAATCAACAACATCGAGTCTTCCTCTAAGGAGCCAGACGTCACTTGTGCACCCGACTCCTATGACATTCCGTTTTTTACCACCGTTCCAAATTTCCATATGACCATACTCCCAATAATGACCATCATCAAGACTCAAAAATCACAGCTCCTCATCTGAATCTTCTCAAACTCCTCCTCCAAATGTCCAACCACAGTCTGGCAACCAAACAGAGCACCATGACACTGATATGCCTCCACTTATTGATGACCCTGAGCTAGCAAATGAACCTCTTGTTGCTACTGATTCCTTAACACCCTGGTCCACCCAATCCATGCCACAATTGACCAGATGCTTCAAGCATGCTTCCTCTCACCCAATTGAGAACATAGTCTCTCTACTAGACTCTAGCGTCCACACTCACACAGTCAACTAAACGAGAGTCGGTTTACCTCCGTCTTCCTTTTCATGATCGAACCAAAGAATGTCAAGGTGGCCATCAAGGATAGTGATTGGGTGGTTGCCATGCAAGAAGAACTCAACTCGTTGGAACGACCTCTATCTGGGAACTTGTTCCCTGTCCAACTCATTAGAAGGCCATTGGCACAAAATGGGTCTTTCGTAATAAGATGGTTGATTATGGGAATATCACCAGAAACAAAGCACGACTGGTTGTTTAAGGGTATCACCAAGAAGAAGGAATTGACTACGATGAAACTTTCACTCCCATAGCACGCGTTGAAGCCATTCGTCACAGTCAACTAAATAAGAGTCTGTTTACCTCTGTCTTCCTTTTCATGATCGAACCAAAGAATGTCAAGGTGGCCATCAAGGATAGTGATTGGGTGGTTTCCATGCAAGAAGAACTTAACTCGTTGGAACGACACTCTATCTAGGAACTTGTTCCCGTCCAACTCATTAGAAGGCTATTGGCACAAAATGGGTCTTTCGTAACAAGATGGTTGATTCTGGGAATATCACCAGAAACAAAGCACAACTAGTTGTTCAGGGGTATCTCCAAGAAGAAGGAATTGACTACGATGAAACTTTCACTCCCATAACACGCGTTGAAGCCATCCGGATATTGATTTCCTATGCCACATACAAAAGGTTCAAGCTGTACCAATGGACGTGAAGACTGCATTTTTTCATGGGTACCTAAAGTAGGAAGTCTATCTGGAGCAACCCCCGGTTTCACTGATTTTGCATAACCAGACTTTGTTTACAGACTCCACAAAGCGTTGTATGGACTCAAGCAAGATCCGAGAGCATGGTATGAACACTTATCTTCATATCTACCACAAATGGATTCCAAAGGGGTAAGGTAGAAAAAAATCTATTTATTTATCACTCTACATCTGATGTACTACTTGTATAAGTCTACGTTGATGATATCATTTATGGTTCTACTAACGAGGGTTTGGTTACGTATTTTGGAAATCTTATGAAAACCGAATTTTCTATGAATGAGCTAGGGGAACTTAAGTTCTTTTTAGATCTTCAAATCTCTCAAGATCCTGATGGAACTTAAATTCATCAACAAAAATACATCAAGGATCTTCACATCAAGTATGGCTTGCAAAATGCACAACCAAAGTCTACTCCCGTGTGCTCTACTCTTTGTTTGGACCGGGACCCTGACGGCCACTCTGTGGATGCCACACTCTACACACGACATGATTGGTTCTTTGCTTTATCTCACTACAAGCGCCTGGACATCCTCTTTTATGCGTGCTTATGTGCGAGATTTCAATCTAACCCAAGGAGTCCCATCTACAGGCTGTCAAACGCATCTTTATATATCTTCAAGGCCTCATTGATTTCTATCTTTGGTATCCCTTCTCTCCTGATTTTAGCCTTATAAGCTACAGTGATTCTGACTTTGCAGGCAGTCTCTTTGACAGGAAAAGCACATCCGGTAATGCTCAATTCTTAGGCCTCTGTCTAGTCTATTGGTCCTCCAAGAAACAAAAATGCATGGCCCTTTCAAGCACTAAGGCGGAATACATCTCCCTGGACTCTTGTTGTGCTCAAACCATTTGGATCAACCAACAACTTACTGATTACGGTATTTCTGAAATTGTTCCTATTATGTTCTGTGATAACGAGAGTTCCCTTAAAATTATACAAAATTCTCAACTACACTCTCACCCCAAACACATAGATTTACGATATCATTTTTCTTCGTGACTGTGTGGAACGCAATATGGTGCACTTGGAACATGTCTTCATGGAAAATCAACTTGCAAATATATTCACCAAGGCTCTTCCCCTAGAATCATTCGAGTCCTTCTGCACTCACCTTGGGATGACTCGCTCTAACTAAGCTGCGGTCGTATCTCCTCTCCTCCTCGGAGACGGAGTCTTGGTGGCATGTAAGGTCTTGCTGACTATCAGACTCTCGTTGTCGTGCACGGTTAATAAATATGGTACGTAACTCTTTGTGCACTTTCCGCCATTTTCGCACCAGTTTTTGTTTTTAACTTCATCCCACCTTTAAAGCCTCGCTTTGTGATTCTAACACCAAAAAGAAAACCACCCACAAAATATCACAACGACTGCACACGCCTGCACGCCTACGATGCGTGCGCCAGTAAATAAGCCCCCCCCCCCACATTTTTCCCTCTCCTCTCCTTCTATGCATCTTCCACCAAATCGTCATGCTTTTCTCTCCTCTCCATCTTCTCCGTCTCCTCAAAAATTCTTCCACCGCCATGGATTCCCCATCAAACTAGAAGCTTCAATCTCATGTCCTCTTCGATCCACCCTCCAATCTGCCCTCGCCGCCTAAATCGAAGCAATGAAGCAACAAACCCACCGGCTCCACCAGTACCAACTCCCAAACAACGCCATCCCTTCCCCCCCAACCTCCATTCCCCCACCAGTGACCCCTCTCACCACCCAGCCTCCTCTGACACTATCAACAACCCCACCCCCATCATACCACCATCACCCCGACCCACCCGACCCACCCGTCATCACTCCCCATGCCAATGCCCACTCCTACCATCGCCAATCCATCATCTCCCAAAGCCCGCCCTGCATCTCCCACTTCTCAGATCCTCCAGATTAACACGACCTAACAAACTCTCCTGTTTCCCACTCCCATAACTCCCCTCCTGCCGACCACGAGCCACCCACCCATGGCACCCCTAGGCACCACTTCTGCAGCTCTGACTCTTCAATTACGGCCTCGCAAGTAGACGTCACACACTCTCCCCCCATCACCGGTCGTCCACACAGTGGAGCTTGACCCAGACATTGAAATGGTCGACGCGTCGCGGGACTCTGACACCACCGCCTCACAAACCCCTCGAAGAATTCACCTTCCCCTCGGTCATATCAAAAGCGGCTCCATCATCATATTTCAAATTCCTATGAGCTGCCAGTGGGGGACTTAGTAGACTCTCGCAACATTGTCAAAGGGAAAATGCTCGACCAAGGCTGGCTCAACCAAATGGGATTCGGTGTGGTTGTCGACTTGCTTCAACACCAAGGATGGCTTCATCTCTTCACCGCTCACACACTGGTACAAAACACCCTCCTCTCTGGAATTTTTTTTGTTGATTTGCTAGAAATTCGAAGGGATGGGTAGACACTAAGGTACAAGGGAAAATCATAAGGTTTACCTTTGCAAAACTTGCAGAAATCCTAAGGGTAGAGGATGATGGGCTACAGTTTTACTCCAAATGTGAAACCCCCAATGTAGCTGGAGTCTTGCAGCGCGACATCTATCAATACTTCGCCCTACGGGCTAAGGTCGGGACTCCGGTACCCTGTACCCATCTTTCACAACTCCACCAGGTCCTCAACATTCTTGTTGTCAGGAGTCTGCTTCCATGGAAGGAGTACAAAAACTCGGCCAATGCTCTCGACTTGGCCCTCATGTTCTGTATCGCAACGAAGTGCAAGGTTAATCTCTCCATCTTTGTTATTTACCACCTTGCTCACACCATTAGCAAGAGGAGCCATGCCTAAGGTTTTTTGTTCTGGATTCCAAAAATATTCGCTGCCTTTAGTGTTGAATTGGGTGACCCTGAGCCTACTGATGAGCTGGATATGATTGGCGCTAAGCTATACAACAAGACTCCGTCTCTGAAGTGAGAGTCTGGTGAACCACCAGTCACTGCTGCGCCGTCCCAGACTTTGCCTGAATCCGAATCGTAGCTAGCCGAAGTCTTGTTGCGCTTAGACCGTCTGGAGCAAGGCCTTGTTGAACTGGTAGAGCAAATTGAGGTGATCCTGCAACGCCTCGACTCCATTGTGCATGAGCTTTGCAAACAACACTTCTAGAGGTCTCAATTGATGACGAGAGTCTTGCGGGTGTGGTGCAAAAGGTCATTGTATAGCTGAACCAAACCCCACCCACCCACAACCTTAGTTTTTCTTGTATTCTGAGACTTTCCTGTTTTCTTTCTGGCGGTGTGCTCTATGAGATTGTTATAGACTATGTTTTTACTGTTTGGCTGATTTTGACTCTGCTTGTTGGTTTTGGCTTTCACGTGCTTCCCGATGATGTCAAAAGGGGGAAAACGGTGAATTACACTCTGTTAAGCAGGTTACTCTCTGCTTTTTTGTCGGATACACTTGGATGGTAGTGGAGAGTTTCCTCATGGGCAAGTCTTGCAAGTTTATTTTCTGTTGGTTTAATGTTCTGATTCCACTATGTTCATTTCAACTTCACGATTATGCTAGATTAAGGGGGAACATCTTACTTGAACTGTCACATTAAGGGGCAACCTGTCCACCGGAATGGGGCTCCGGTTGCTTCTATGAGTTTCTTTGCTCTAAATTACAGGAAGACTCTGGCTACGGATTCACACGATGAGGTTTGGCATCATCAACAAAAAAGAGGAAATGTTGATTCCTGAAGTTACTGAAGTTTTGCTGATGAATGCCAAAGAACGAGAGTCTCATTGTAAACACAGAAACACCATAGCAAAAGAGAGTTCGGCTGGGAACGAGACTCTGTCAGCAAGGTGGGAATCATGGGCGCCAAAACTCACTGAACGTGGCTGATGAAGTCACGCACATTCTGAAGCCACACCTTCCTCCTCTTCAGTTCCGAAAATTCAGGAACATGGCCTAAGTTCATGGACATATATTAGTGCCTTAGTTAGCCTATAAATATATGATTCCTAGTTCATTTCAAGACACATCTTTCCAGAGCTTATAGAGAGAAACAAATTAGAGATTAGAGAGAGAAAGATAGAGTGAGAATAACTCATAGCTACAACAAGAGTGTAACACCCCAACCGTTAATCTCGTCATTACCTCTTAAACCGTCACTAATTACTCTTACTCACACAGCGGAACTCTAATTACAACGAGGGGTGAAACAACGCCGTTAGCCACCTATGTGGCTAACTAGGCCTTTCTTACATACCGTAACGGTCTGATGAACTGGAACAACCGAGTACTTCATACAAATACAATACTGAATTCATTTCTTTACTATACCGAGTCTACAATATACGGATGCCGATAACATACTCGGACTTACACCTTATTCAAATGCATAAGTAATTACAATCTAACTACCCATGCTACACAGCAGTCCCCGTCCTACTCTCTCGAACGGTGGTCAGCTTCAAGTACCTGCACACTAAAAACGTTCCCCCTAGGGGTCAGCTTACGCTGAATATGAATTTCGCATATACCGCGTGCTAACCGCGGTACGCCGACTACTTTTCGGATATATATATTCATTTTCATTTTAAACAAACAACATGCATCACAATATATATATATTACACAAGGAATCTACATCCAATCATGGAACACAATTCCTAACTAACATAACAAGGTTGTTAGTTGTATCTGTTTACTCTTAGGCCTTGAGGATTATGCCTCACTATGATTTGTTTACTTATTCAATACCTCACCCGCTCTCTCGGGTTACTTATTCATATTCACACCCATTCTCTTGGGCTACTCGTACTATACTCACCCACACTCTCGGGTTACTTTTTCTCATTATCTCACCCACACTCTTGGGTTATTTATACTCATTACCTCACCCACACTCTTGGGTTATTTATACTCAAGCTCTTGTAGATTCTCAAGACACTACAGGTCTCCTACGTCACGCTTGCTACTCTGAATACATACTTAGGCCAAAACTCATGGCTCTCAAGCATAGTCTTACTTCCCCGGTTTCGACCCTACTCTGGGTCTAGCATGGTGGGAAGGCTCAACTAGCTCCTGGAACTCTCTCTTAGTTCCTATCTCTTTTTACACAGGTCCGACTACTCTCGGACTACTCACATTCCCATACACTCCTCTCTCGGAGTTATAATAATTTTATGTATATTAGTCTAGAAGCATCACTCTTGATGTTTCTAATGACTTTGGGAACTTTACTTAAATTCGGGTAATCTTAGGTTTAAGGGTTACCCTCACACTCATATACTTATACATTCGGATATTTTCTTATACCGGGTAAAATCCTCATATAGGAGGTCGACCATGTCTCAAGGGAGTTACATAGTCCCTTAGGTCTCTTTTACCTTCTTATAAGTTCACATTATTGGACTAACTTCAATCCTCTCGATGGAGGTTCATTTATCTCTCCACTCATATTTATTTCGTGGATTGTTTCAATAAGGTTTTCTAAACCGTTATCGGGTATTTACTCAACCCGTACATCTCCTCGCGTTCTAGGGAGTTCATATGTTTGCGTTATCGTTATACTTTAATCGATAGCTTGTGTGTGTTTGCATATTACCATTGTTCATGAGACTACCCGATCTACGGGTTTCTAGTCAATCACTACTCTCTATGAGTCGGTCTATGCACTATGTTAGACCACACCGGCATACAAGTATGTTAGTTCATACAACATACAATAAGGCATACATAATCAAACAAGGGATTATTTTCATGCTTTAATCTTGATTAAGCCGGCACACAAACACACAAATCAGAGTAACTCGGTTAGCATACGGGGCATGAGAAATCATACCTTTCACCGGGGGTTTTCACTTTTACCGTGTCATCTCACCATGCTCGGGTCACGCACGACTCTCTGATAATGTTTCAAACATTATTGTTAATACTAAGATCATACGGTACATAATTAAATGCTACTCCCGTACTACCGTTATCTCGGTTTTACTCTTGTTAATTCGAGTTCTCACTTCTCAATCACTTCTAACACTCTCTTGCACTTCCTAGGGCCTTTACATGTCACCAAACAAGGCCTTAACATCTTATAACATCATTAACATTCAAACCCCATCATTTACAACCTTTAAAATGCTCTCTGTAGGTTTCTGGGGGTGTCCGAGACTTGGTCCATACCCTAAGTCCCGGACCAATGCATTAGCTAACTCTCGGGTGGTTTTTAACACATGGTCCGGGACCTTGTCCCTATCCCAAGTCCCGGACCAGCTTGAATGTTCAGTCTCGGCCAATTTAAATGGGGTGGTCCGGGACTTTGTCCATGGACTAGGTCCCGGACCCTGCTACAGATTTACGAATTTTGACAGTTTCTTCCTCTGTTACAGGTTCTCTCTTAGCCCACTAATAAACAATCTTCACCAACTAAAATCCACATGCTTTAGCACCTAATTACCCTTCTTAATCACCTTAAACTAAGCACCAAGTGTACACACCAACTCTAATTAATTTCACTTAAATTCACTTACACTTTCATAACTAGTTTTTCTTGATTTCTTCACTTCTTGTAACAGATTTAGCTCCCTCTTTTACCATTCAAATAAGCCATTTCCAACACTTCAGTTGACATTATTTCTACTCCTCATACACACTTTCTCCTTAGTTTGGTTTCCAAATCCTTAACCAACCATTTAAAACTCTTTAACCTCCTAGTTTCTTCCTTATAATGAAACCCCAATCCATCCATTCCTAGGCAATTTTGACAGCACTTGCCTACTTCCTTAGCATATTCACCACACTTAAATCAACTCATATACACAATCTTCACTCCTGTTTCATCAAGCATCACAACCACAATACACCAAATTCCACTTGTTCACCCATATGTACTAGTTTAGGTTCAAACTTAATTCCCACACTTAAGCAACATTAAAACAGCTTCATTCCTCATTAAATTGTAGTATCATAACTACACCCTTTCAAGAGCATTAATTCAACACTAAAAATCAGTTTCACAAGCCAAATAAAACTAACTCAAGGTGAGCTTTTAGCTTTTACCTTGTTTGTTTTCTGTTTTTCTTTCTCTTCTTCCTCTTCTTTTTCTCCATCTTTCTCCTCATGTTTCCACACCAAAAAGGAGCATAGATTGCCAACTACAATCATATCCCCACACACACATATCAAGCTTATTAATTAATTTTTCCCACACACAAAAACTAGTACTTCAAGAACTAGTTTTTAGGCTATAGCTTAGATATTACCTTAGAATATTCAAAAGGAGGGCTTGGCAATCAATGGAGCATTTCCAACACTCCACAAGGTCAAGTTGCTCACGGCTGAAACGGGAAGAAGATTTCAACGTGAGGAAAATTTCCCCAAATTGCAAAAACAAGCTTGAAATGGCCAAAGCTCTTACTAATTATTACCTCAAGGCATTAAGGAGGTGGAGGAGAGTAAAATCAGCTCTTGAAGCTCCAAAAGCTCCAACACCCATGAAGTGAAGATGGAGGAATCAAGATTTTGAGGGGTGGAAAACGTAGCCCTCGCCGATACGAATCTAACGGTGGCAATTTTGTGCGATTCGGTGAAGAATGAGCAAGTGAGAGGATGATGAAGGTGAGGCTTGTGAGCTGTTCGGTCTCGCGAGGAAGAAGAAGAAGAGAAGTTTAGGGAGCTGGGCAGAACAATACGTGAAATGAAGAAGGAGGAGGTGAGAGGTAAGTAATTTAAGTTACTTTTACTTTATACTATTTGCTTTATTTACTTATTTGTCCTCTTATTACTTAATAGCTAGCAAGCTATTAATGGAGCACCTTATTAATTAAAACCGACCCACATTAATTAATAGCCCGGGTCGTTTTTCGTCTTTTCGAATTAAACGCGTCTCGTCTCCCGGTTTCATCACTATTCACTTACCGGGTCCGTTTTCCGGAATTTTCTCGTTTAATTAATTTTAATGGTTATTAAGCTTCCATTAATACTTAATTATAGTTATTGAATCAACTATAATTTTTACGGGTCCGTTTGACCACTTAAAGTCACGTTTCGGGTTTTCTCGAAAAACGTGCTTAAAAACTCCGTTAGCGTTTTAATCCATTATTTGGATCCGTTTTCTTCGGGAATCATTCCCGAATAAAAATTAGGCCTAACTAAGCCTTAGGAATCCATCTCGGACCCTTACGAGATCATATATCTCTTATTTAAATTTAATGCGCGCATTTTAGCGTTTTTCGCGTTTAACGCATTTTCTCTTTTCTTTTGGTTTTATTCTTTTTACCAATACTCTCTAGGCACCATTAGGCCCTAATAATCATATTAGAGTAATTAAATCACCATTATTAGGTCCGGGGTATTAAAATCTACCCCCCTTAAGGAACTTTGCCCTCAAAGTTGGCGAATCTAATATGGTTGGTCTCATGGCATTCTAAGCCGAGGTTATAATACATGTATAACCTTACAGACTCCACAGCCCGTCTCATTCCACACTACAATACCACACACCATATATCAGAGCATGTATAACAATCAAAAATACTCTTTGTATTCTCTCCATGGAATCGGTCCGAAGACAAGAAGGCACAACAGTCCCCGAATCCATATTGAGTAATATACTACTGATCCCTCAGGTACGGTCACGTTGAACACTTACTCTTTTTGGTTCACGGCCGTTTCATGACAAATGGGCACTTACTCTCTCTGGCCCACGGTCCCTTCGGTTCTGATCAAAACGATCACATATCCTCAGGCACTCTGGTTGACTCACTCAACACAGGAACATCTCAGGGTACTCTCCCCGTCCCGCTGCCTTTGGAAAAAATCACACACTGACACCGCCCCAACCGGTCACTTAGGACCGTCGCACGTACGGTGCAATGGTTTCAAAACTAATACGCCCACCGTTCTACCGGTCATCAAGACTTAAGGCCGTAGCCATCGGCGGGTGATAGCGGTTTCAAAACCAATTTTCATTTCCATCTTCATACTTGAAGAAAATTCTTTTTCAAAATCTGTTTGAAAATTCTTTTTAAAACATCACACAACTCCAAATCAAATTTATGGTAGCTGTATCTCTTCTTAGCGTGATTACTTGTGACCACTTATAGGGGCTTCAAGAATCATCCAACCCTGATGTGATCAGCATCAGTGTTGAACTATCCTTCCACCCCAATTTGTGTTTGGTTTCCCTTGATCGCTAGCAGACCAAGATCCACTCCCACGTCAGTTTCAAACAATCAGATAGTCAAACATTTCGTTTTCTATCTTTTACTCTTTCTAGTCATCTTTATAAAACAATCCGTTTAAACTTATTTTAATTCATCTCTTAGTTATAGAACTAGAGTCATCCATGATTCTCAATTTGTTTCACTTCCTTTACCTAGGTACTCAGTACTCATGGGTCATTAGTCAAATTATTACTCGATTTTAAACACACAACATGCAACTCCAAAGGATGGGACTCACTCCATCAATCATTCATAAATACAATCACCAAGGGAACTCTCTCCCTTCTAGGTTACACATCGGTTTCATACCGATTCATACTCATTATATCACATGTCTAATCTCAATAGACAAATACTAAAGGATTCTCATTCCCCAAGAGTCTCTCTACTCCTCTTTTCATAAATATTATATACTCGTTACTTGCATCTCTCATGCACGATAATCATAATTACACAATGAATGGGGAACATGTTTATGTAACATGAGTTCCAAACATCAAAACAATTTTCTTTGTGCTATGCACATAGTAGTTTACGCATCTATACGTAAAACATACTCTAAGCGGTTTCTCGCCCTACCCCCCTTAAAAGGGGTTACGCCCGCGTAACCAACCATATGTTATCACTGAACATTGGTCACTAATTCAAGTATCATGAAGTGTTTTTACACTTCAGTACGGTTAATTAACTCATAACCGGGTTCGTTCTAGCCTATAAGGCTTCAAACAGGTTTGCCAGGTATACTTAACCTTGAATTACGGCCCATAGCTTCTGCTGTGTGACCTGATAACTAGAGCTTAAGTCTCCCTTTGGTATTCTCAATGTATTAGTCCACTCCCTTATATCCCTTTGTGTCCTGGAAATAAGGGTTCTCAATCGTCGCTAGGTATCTCTTACCGTATGCGCATTCGATGCGTTATAGATTCGCTAGGTATCTATTTCTTAAACTCTGTACACCTTCATGATCATTCACTTACTTTTCCCGACTTATTGTCGGTTGAGGTCGGGCTACTACTTAGTATGTAGTGCTTCCTCAATTATTTTTATGTTTGTTTACTTGTTCTGTACAAGAATTCTTCATTCATACTACTCTGCATTTATCATTCATCGGTCCTGGGACCTGTGGGTTACAGCCCACATTCTTCGTGCATCTTTGGCCAACGGCCGCACGGTTATCTCTCTAGATTCTCACTCAACAGGCTTCCTTGACATTTCTCAATTCCTGGCTCTCTCACTCGATCATCACCGCGCAAGTGCAATACCAAAACACTCAGTCATACAGAGTGTAGAAGCGTAAACCCTTGACAGTAAATCTCTGAGATAGGAATAAACATGTCTCCTTTACCACATTCCTTCATCAACTTCTGATCACTATCTGAATATACTATACAATGGTCGCTTACTGCGTACCTTGTCTTTCTCATTTTCATGGCATCCCTACTACTTTAGCTTCCGCCCAGGTGTTTTCCGCCATTTACACTATGGCTTGCCGTTTACTTGGCTCAACAAAATACGCTACTCTTTAAATCTCTCTGCGCACTTGCGCACTGCTTACTCTGCAGTTCCTATGGCACACATGCTGTGTTTACTACTCAGCCGATTACTCTTCGGTTTCCTTTTACTACTATTGAGGTTCCTCTTTACACTCTACTATTGTTCATATACTCCTTGGCAATATACACATGCTTAAGTTCACTACACCGCTCTAGCGGTTTCATATTACATTCCTATGTGGTAGCCTTCTCTGGAGGATTCACGCAATTTCCCCTCCCTAGGCCCATAATAACAAGTGGTATCCCCACTCTAAAATAGTGGTCATTCTCCACTGTTTCTCTTATGCCTTTATGCATAGGTTCGCAATGCTTAAATCTACAGTTTGTAGTTAGTTTTATCGGCCTACAAGCCACCTTGTCTCGAGCCATGCTCTGTGCAGCGCTTTATACAAGTTTCTTCTTCTCCGAATACCATTAATGGTTGGAGGTAATACTGGGCTCTTTAATATGGTTGACTCATCACGCTTCCGTACATGGAAGGTCCTTTAAGTATCTCAATATTAATTCGTGCCCGCTGGCAATCTAGGGTATCCCGTGTTACGTGGGATCCCTTCGGTTCTACCCGAGTGTTCGTTTTAACACTTGTGTTCTCGACACGATGTCTTGTCCAACTATTGTTGATTCCGGCACCCTTCATGGATTGATCCAGGGTGTTACTGAGTAATGCCAATACATCTGGCTTAAACTCATGGGTATGTTCAGTTACTTACTCGCCTTGCGGTTGTGTTTACTTTGAAACTATCCCATTTTGGGCTGTAATGTCTCCCGTCATTGGGTAGATCGTTGGTAACTTTCCTTTACCTTCATGGCAGGTCGTCATTCTCTTCAGCGAAGTATACTATGGGAATTATCCCGTTCATCGAACATTATTATGTTCATTTTAGGCATTCGCCGTATTGCTTACGCTGGTGTTTATTCCAGTTATCATTTGTTTCCTTCATGATTTCTGAGACATATCCAATGTCTATACTTAATACTCTGTGCTTCTCGCACTTCTTAACGTTTATGTCTTAGATCCATCATCTTACTGGATTCTTGACTCTTTTAGCTTGATAAGCTTCTTGTGTTCTTCGGTCATTCGAGGGTGTCCAACTGTGTTTGTTTGAATTGGCTCTTTCGTCCGTAGTATGAGTGGCTACTTCCCGTGTTCCGTACTCTACTTGTATACATTCATGGAGTATTTTATTGATACGTTACCACTTACCCGACTAACTCATAACCGGTCTGTCAGGCCCGCAAGCTCTTCGGAGTGCGGTCGTTCCATGTCTCGTTTGTGTACCATGTAGTGTCGGTCACGCCTAAGTGAAGTATTCTGTTGTTGCCAACTCCTCTTATATGGTCCTATGATAACTTACCGTGGTTCTCTGGTTCAGTTCAAAATTCGGGGGTTTTTGGAAAATTTTATGTTTGAAAGAAAATTCGAGTTTTAAAAGTAAGCTCTTCATGGCATTTCAATGCCGGCTGATTCTTACCCAGTCCAGCTTCTTGCTGGCCGGTATGTTCTCTATATAGTGGTTAGGCCGTTAAGCCCTTTTCAAGGTTTCGTTTCAGAATTCTTAAAGTTTTGTAGTGTTATTTTGGCTTCTCTTGCCACCTTGGTACTTGCTAAGTACTTGTCACTTGTTAAGATTCTCCTTAACGGTCCCGTTATTACTGCACTTGCCGTGGCAAGTGCGCGGTACAGGCGGTTTTTATGTTAGGTTAACTAATACCGGTCACGGTATTGTTCACATTGTATTTGGTGGCCTTGTCGGCACTTCCTTTGTTTCTTTGGTCGGATAACTGCTCGTCGGAGCTGCTACTTGTTCATCTTGACACGTATGTCAACCTTTCAGGTGCTTCTCCAAACTCGTAGTTCCCTAATTACTTAGTTCGGTGTTCTACCTCGTTGCTCGTTCCCACGTCTTTACTGTGGTTACCGAGGTTCAAG
This sequence comes from Limonium bicolor, assembly GCA_023374045.1. Classification (NCBI taxonomy): domain Eukaryota; kingdom Viridiplantae; phylum Streptophyta; class Magnoliopsida; order Caryophyllales; family Plumbaginaceae; genus Limonium; species Limonium bicolor. The sequence continues at coordinate 394,663,897 of CM041776.1, read as the reverse complement.
TCATTTAGGCACTACTGTTGTAGTCCTACTCGGGTGTACCCCGTAATTATGCTTGTAGCTGTCTAAGCTATGCCCGCTAGGTATTGCAACCTCTCGGGTGTGGCAGGGTGGGTGTATCTATTCCTGACTAGGTTCTTAATTGGTTGGTATACCGTTGGTAGTATATTTAACTATGGCGGTTTGTGGACATGTGTCCCGGTTCTCGTTATTTCGCATGAGTCCGCCTTGTTGCACGGTTGGTGCTTTCTTCTTGCTGCTGCTCGGCAGCTAGGTTCCCGCGACTGCTAAGCATGTCACCCCAAGCTGCCACAGATTCTGGTCTCCTTGGGTTAGGATTTCTCGATCCTTTGCCATTAAGTGCGATTATAGTGATTCCAGCGGGATTCATCTCCGGGATTTCCGGTTCTCAGGATCTACCGTGTGTCAAGTTCTGGTTCATGTAGGAATATTTAACAACTGCCAGATTGGGTTTCACCGTCTCCCTGGCGTTCTTTCCCGAGCTTTTAATACGGGGGTTGTGGAGGGCGGGTTTGGTATTGTAGGTATCCAGATCATACTGGAAGTTTCTAACTAGCGCATCTCTCACGCTACCACTCAACCCTTAGCCCTAAGTCTCTAGTTCCTAACTCGGTATTTCCTAAGCTCGGTATTTTCCAGAACATCAGAGCGATACTTGGCTCTGATACCATTTTTGTAACACCCCAACCGTTAATCTCGTCATTACCTCTTAAACCGTCACTAATTACTCTTACTCACACAGCGGAACTCTAATTACAACGAGGGTGAAACAACGCCGTTAGCCACCCATGTGGCTAACTAGGCCTTTCTTACATACCGTAACGGTCTGATGAACTGGAACAACCGAGTACTTCATACAAATACAATACTGAATTCATTTCTTTACTATACCGAGTCTACAATATACGGATGCCGATAACATACTCGGACTTACACCTTATTCAAATGCATAAGTAATTACAATCTAACTACCATGCTACACAGCAGTCCCCGTCCTACTCTCTCGAACGGTGGTCAGCTTCAGTACCTGCCACAAGTACCTGCACACTAAAACGTTCCCCCTAGGGGGTCAGCTTACGCTGAATATGAATTTCGCATATACCGCGTGCTAACCACGGTACGCCGACTACTTTGGGTCGGATATACATGGAGTTCATTTTAGTCAAACAACATGCATCATGGTAATACAATATATATATATTACACAAGGAATCTACATCCAATCATGGAACACATTTCCTAACTAACATAACAAGGTTGTTAGTTGTATCTGTTTACTCTTAGGCCTTGAGGATTATGCCTCACTATGATTTGTTTACTTATTCAATACCTCACCCGCTCTCCTCGGGTTACTTATTCATATTCACACCCATTCTCTTGGGCTACTCGTACTATACTCACCCACACTCTCGGGTTACTTTTTCTCATTATCTCACCCACACTCTTGGGTTATTTATACTCATTACCTCACCCACACTCTTGGGTTATTTATACTCAAGCTCTTGTAGATTCTCAAGACACTACAGGTCTCCTACGTCACGCTTGCTACTCTGAATACATACTTAGGCCAAAACTCATGGCTCTCAAGCATAGTCTTACTTCCCTGGTTTCGACCCTACTCTGGGTCTAGCATGGTGGGAAGGCTCAACTAGCTCATGGAACTCTCTCTTAGTTCCTATCTCTTTTTACACAGGTCCGACTACTCTCGGACTACTCACATTCCCATACACTCCTCTCTCGGAGTTATAATAATTTTATGTATATTAGTCTAGAAGCATCACTCTTGATGTTTCTAATGACTTTGGGAACTTTACTTAAATTCGGGTAATCTTAGGTTTAAGGGTTACCCTCACACTCATATACTTATACATTCGGATATTTTCTTATACCGGGTAAAATCCTCATATAGGAGGTCGACCATGTCTCAAGGGAGTTACATAGTCCCTTAGGTCTCTTTTACCTTTCTTATAAGTTCACATTATTGGACTAACTTCAATCCTCTCGATGGAGGTTCATTTATCTCTCCACTCATATTTATTTCGTGGATTGTTTCAATAAGGTTTTCTAACCGTTATCGGGTATTTACTCAACCCGTACATCTCCTCACGTTCTAGGGAGTTCATATGTTTGCGTTATCGTTATACTTTAATCGATAGCTTGTGTGTGTTTGCATTACCATTGTTCATGAGACTACCCGATCTACGGGTTTCTAGTCAATCACTACTCTCTATGAGTCGGTCTATGCACTAGGTTAGACCACACCGCATACAAGTATGTTAGTTCATACAACATACAATAAGGCATACATAATCAAACAAGGGATTATTTTCATGCTTTAATCTTGATTAAGCCGGCACACAAACACACAAATCAGAGTAACTCGGTTAGCATACGGGGCATGAGAAAATCATACCTTTCACCGGGGTTTTCACTTTTACCGTGTCATCTCACCATGCTCGGGTCACGCACGACTCTCTGATAATGTTTCAAACATTATTGTTAATACTAGGATCATACGGTACAATAATTAAATGCTACTCCCGTACTAAACCCGTTATCCCGTTATCTCGGTTTTACTCTTGTTAATTCGAGTTCTCACATCTCAATCACTTCTAACACTCTCTTGCACTTCCTAGGCCTTTACATGTCACCAAACAAGGCCTTAACATCTTATAACATCATTAACATTCAAAAACCCCCATCATTTACAACCTTTAAAATGCTCTCTGTAGGTTTTGGGGGTGGTGGTCCGGGACTTGGTCCATACCCTAAGTCCCGGACCAATGCATTAGCTAACTCTCGGGTGGTTTTTAACACATGGTCCGGGACTTGTCCCTATCCCAAGTCCCGGACCAGCTTGAATGTTCAGTCTCGGCCAATTTAAATGGGGGGTCCGGGACTTTGTCCATGGACTAGGTCCCGGACCCTGCTACAGATTTACGAATTTTGACAGTTTCTTCCTCTGTTCCAGGTTCTCTCTTAGCCCACTAATTAACCAATCTTCACCAACTAAAATCCACATGCTTTAGCACCTAATTACCCTTCTTAATCACCTTAAACTAAGCACCAAGTGTACACACCAACTCTAATTAATTCCACTTAAATTCACTTACACTTTCATAACTAGTTTTTCTTGTTTTCTTCACTTCTTGTAACAGATTTAGCTCCCTCTTTTACCATTCAAATAATGCCATTTCCAACACTTCAGTTGACACATATTTCTACTCCTCATACACACTTCTCCTTAGTTTGGTTTCCAAATCCTTAACCAACCATTTAAAACTCTTAACCTCCTAGTTTCTTCCTTATAATGAAACACCCAAATCCATCCATTCCTAGGCAATTTTGACAGCACTTGCCTACTTCCTTAGCATATTCACCACACTTAAATCAACTCATATACACAATCTTCACTCCTGTTTCATCAAGCATCACAACCACAATACACCAAATTCCACTTGTTCACCCATATGTACTAGTTTAGGTTCAAACATAATTCCCACACTTAAGCAACATTAAAACAGCTTCATTCCTCATTAAATTGTAGTATCATAAACTACACCCTTTCAAGAGCATTAATTCAACACTAAAAATTAGTTTCACAAGCCAAATAAAACTAACTCAAGGTGAGCTTTTACCTTGTTTGTTTTCTGTTTTTCTTTCTCTTCTTCCCCTTCCTTTTCTCCATCTTTCTCCTCATGTTTCCACACCAAACAAAAGGAGCATAGATTGCCAACTACAATCATATCCCCCCACACACATATCAAGCTTATTAATTTAATTTTTCCACACAAAAACTAGTACTTCAAGAACTAGTTTTTAGGCTCTAGCTTAGATATTACCTTAGAATATTCAAAAGGAGAGCTTGGCAATCAAATGGAGCATTTCCAACACTCCACAAGGTCAAGGTGCTCACGGCTGAAACGGGAGAAATTTTCAACGTGAGGAAAATTTCCCCAAATTGCAAAAACAAGCTTGAAATGGCCAAAGCTCTTACTAATTATTACCTCAAGGCATTAAGGAGGTGGAGGAGAGTTAAAATCAGCTCTTGAAGCTCCAAAAGCTCCAACACCCATGGAAGTGAAGATGGAGGAATCAAGATTTTGAGGGGTGGAAAACGTAGCCCTCGCCGATACGAATCTAACGGTGGCAATTTTGTGCGATTCGGTGAAGAAATGAGCAAGTGAGAGGATGATGAAGGTGAGGCTTGTGAGTTGTCGGTCTCGCGAGGAAGAGAAGAAGTTTAGGGAGCTGGGCAGAACAATACGTGAAATGAAGAAGGAGGAGGTGAGAGGTAAGTAATTAAGTTACTTTTACTTTATACTATTTGCTTTATTTACTTATTTGTCCTCTTATTACTTAATAGCTAGCAAGCTATTATTAATGAGTGCATCCTTATTAATTAAAACCGACCCATATTAATTAATAGCCGGGTCGTTTTTCGTCTTTTCGAATTAAACGCGTCTCGTCTCCCGGTTTCGTCACTATTCACTTACCGGGTCTGTTTTCCGGAATTTTCTCGTTTAATTAATTTTAATGGTTATTAATTAAGCTTCCATTAATACTTAATTATAGTTATTTAATCAACTATAATTTTTACGGGTCCGTTTGACCACTTAAAGTCACGTTTCGGGTTTTCTCAAAAAAAACGTGCTTAAAAACTCCGTTAGCGTTTTAATCCATTATTTGGATCCGTTTCTTCGGGAATCATTCCCGAATAATAATTAGGCCTAACTAAGCCTTAGGAATCCATCTCGGACCCTTACGAGATCATATATCTCTTATTTAAATTTAATGCGCATTTAGCGTTTTTCGCGTTTAACGCATTTTCTCTTTTCTTTTGGTTTTATTCTTTTTACCAATACTCTCTAGGCACAATTAGGCCCTTAATAATCATATTAGAGTAATTAAATCACCATTATTAGGTCCGGGGTATAAAAAAGAGTGTCGTTATCCTTTTATCTTTTGAGTGAAGTTGGAAGATAGACTCTGTCTGCCCACGAGCATAAGAAAACTCTGCAATCATTGTTCATATATATAAAGAGAGTCTCATTGCCAGGGGCAGATCCAAAGGGGGGTCGGGAGGGCACCGGTCCCCCGAAACTTTTAAAAATTTGTCAAATGCTCTTATAAATTTTTGAAAAAAAATACAAAATGACATAATATTTAAAGAGCGATAGTGTCAAAAAAAATTCCCCCCCCCCCCTGAGACAAAGCTTCTGGATCCGCTACTGTTCATTGCTTAAGTTGTGTCAATGTTTCCGTTCCAGAGTCTTGCAGTCAGGCACCTTTTGTGTAACAACAAGAGTCTGCCTAAGTCAGCCTCCAACCGATCCTATAAAGACTGTAATCATCATGGATCTAATCAGGAATCCTAGGGAATATTTTTACTAAAGAGCAAAACGTTTCGGAAGTAAACAAATATTAAACGAGTAGTTACACGAGAAAGAGAGGTCAGAGACTTGATAATATATAGTCTGGATAAAATTGAAGAGCTGACGAATATGACACAGCAGTGAAGGACTCACCACAGCACAACATGGCTAAAGTTAAAAAGCATTCCTTTTGTTAAATGTATACCTAAGCTGAAGCATGTCAGGAATAAGAAGAATTGCAGACAAAGACACTTTAATTTCTAAAATCTGGAGGCTACATGTTTATGGGTGCAACTCTTTATGGAGTGAGTCGTTGTCATCTTACGTAGCCAGTTGTATACAACCCATGGAATCAGACACTGCGTGGCTATGAAGCTAGCAAGTAATATCACCGAACTAGAAGCAAGTTATATCAACCGAACTAGAAGGTGATGCTATGAATCGTACACTATGGTATGGTTTCTCTTCTTTCAGACATAATAAATTTATATCATAATGACCAGTACAAATGAATTTTTTTCTACATTCTACCATACAACAACATCAAAATTAATGATCTGTTTCAGACATAACTAATAGCAACAAGTTTTCTTGCTACAAACATAATCATTAGTACAACAGGTAATGACATTACAACTAGACTTTTTTCTCTCTCTGCTTTCAGACATAACAAGAAGTTATCTCTCAACTTTAGTTACACTCCAATCTTTTAAAATATTTGTTAGGGTTTCCTAGCTTCATCATCATAACAAGGTCTAAGTTAGTAGAGAAGGCTATTTGCTGCCAATCATTATGTGTAACTGGTAACTTACCGTTAGATATCATTTTTATTTGATTGATAACACAAAAAAACCCACCTACCCCAAGCATCAATCTGACTTATACATGTTAGACATCATTTCTATAATCAATATCAAGTTGCCAAGGTGGGTGGGTTCTCTGAAATGTTCATTTTTCTTTGTAATGACAAAATTGATCTGCAAATGAGTCTAAAGTCAATCTTGTCCTTGAGGAAAAGCAAAAGAATGTTCATTTTGGTGTTTAAGAATCCATCAAATGTGGAAGTACATTATACTTAGTTTGATATGTAATTAGTGAAAAAAGGAAATTTTGGGCAATGATATCAACATAAGTTTGTTGGATTATAGAAATGATGTCTAACACGTCTTGTGTAAACCAAATTAGACATATGAATAGTTTTCCTAAGTAGAAAACATGCATAAGTAAGTGAGAAGAAAATATAATTCATTTAATAAGAATGTATAATTGATAAAAATCTCAACCGATGACAAATATAGCCCTCAAAAGACCCTCGCACATGAACAAATTATGCAGGAATAAAGCAATAAACAAAAACGAGCAAAGAATAAAGCATAAAAATTGATCATCTTGATGAGGACAAGGGTACATAGTAATTGCATCTTATTGGCCTTCTATGGGAAGATTCTTCAGTTGCGGTTGAAATTAGTAGTGAGAGTGATACTTCTTAGGGGGTGCAGCCTTCATATACTTCCTTGGTGGAGGCGGGGATGAGTATATAGGCGGTGGTGGAGAGTTATAGACTGGTGGGGGTGGAGATGAGTATACCAAAGATGGTGGTGAGCTATAGACCGGGGCTGGTGATGGAGCAGGGTAATCGGAAGGTGATGGGGAATAGGCTGGTGCTGGTGAAGGAGAAGTGTATTCCGAAGGTGAAGAATATGATGAAGGAGGTGGTGGTGGGGAGGAGTACACTGGTGGCGGAGGAGATGCATACACTGGAGACGGTGGAGATGCATATACCGGTGGTGGAGGAGATGCATACTTGGGTGGTGGTGGGGAGGCATAAACTGGAGGTGGAGGGGAGGCATACTTTGGAGGCGGTGGGGAAGCATACTTAGGTGGTGGAGGGGAGGCATAGACTGGAGGGGGGGGAAGCGTAAACCGGTGGTGGAGGAGATGCATACTTAGGTGGTGGTGGGGAGGCATAAACTGGAGGTGGAGGGGAAGGCATACACTGGAGGCGGTGGAGATGCATACTTAGGTGGTGGAGGGGAGGTATAAACTGGAGGTGGTGGGAAAGTGTACACCGGTGGTGGAGGAGAGATGCATACTTGGGTGGCGGTGGGGAGGCATAAACTGGAGGTGGAGGGGAGGCATACACTGGAGGCGGTGGGGATGCATACTTAGGTGGTGGAGGGGAGGCATAAACTGGAGGTGGTGGGGAAGCGTAAACCGGTGGTGGAGGAGATGCATACTTAGGTGGTGGTGGGGAGGCATAAACTGGAGGTGGAGGGGAGGCATACACTGGAGGCGGTGGGGATGCATACTTAGGTGGTGGAGGGGAGGCATAAACTGGAGGTGGTGGGGAAGCGTACACTGGTGGTGGAGGAGATGCATACTTGGGAGGCGGTGGGGAGGCATAAACTGGAGGTGGAGGGGAGGCATACACTGGAGGCGGTGGGGATGCATATTTAGGTGGTGGAGGGGAGACATAAACTGGAGGTGGTGGAGATGCATATACTGGTGGTGGAGGAGATGCATACTTAGGTGGTGGTGGAGATGTATACACTGGAGGTGGAGGTGATGCATATTTAGGTGGTGGAGGAGATGCGTACACTGGTGGCGGTGGAGATGCATATTTGGGTGGCGGTGGAGATGAATACTTGGGTGGCGGTGGGGATGAGTACACGGGAGGTGGCGGTGATGCATACTTGGGAGGTGGTGGGGATGCGTACACTGGAGGTGGCGGGGATGCATACACCGGTGGTGGTGGGGAGCGTATACTGGTGGTGGTGGAGAGGCATACACAGGAGGTGGAGGGGAAGAATACACTGGAGGTGGAGGGGAGGCATATGATGGTGGTGGTGGAGATGCATACTTGGGTGGTGGGGGAGATGCATATACTGGTGGAGGTGGTGAAGCATATTTAGGTGGCGGGGGAGATGCATATACTGGTGGAGGTGGGGATGCATATACTGGTGGAGGTGGGGATGCATATTTAGGTGGTGGGGGAGATGCATATACTGGTGGGGTGGGGAGGCATACTTGGGCGGTGATGGAGAAGGGTAATCTGAAGGCAATGGGGAATAAGCTGGTGTTGGTGAAGGGGCAGAATAATCAGATGATGAGGGATACTCAGAAGGTGATGAAGAATAGGCTGGTGCTGGGGAAGGAGATGAGTAATCTGAAGGTGACGAGTCATACACTGGAGGTGGTGGAGGAGATGAATATACTAGGGGTGGTGGGGGATGAGTATACTGGAGGTGGAGGAGATGCATATACTGGAGGTGGGGGCGATGCATATTTGGGTGGGGGTGGAGATGCATATACGGGTGGTGGTGGAGAGGCATATACGGGTGGGGGTGGAGATGCGTATACCGGAGGTGGTGGGGATGCATACACGGGTGGAGGTGGAGATGCATATACGGGTGGTGGTGGAGAGGCATATACGGGTGGGGGTGGAGATGCGTATACTGGTGGTGGTGGAGATGCATACACAGGTGGTGGTGGAGAGGCATATGTGGGTGGAGGTGGAGATGCGTATACTGGAGGTGGAGGAGATGCGTACACTGGTGGTGGTGGGGATGCATACACTGGTGGTGGTGGGGATGCGTACTTAGGTGGTGGGGGAGATGCATATTTGGGTGGTGGTGGAGGGGATGCATATACTGGAGGTGGTGGAGATGCATATTTCACCGTGCTGGGGAGTAAACCGGTGGCGGTGGTGGAGATGCATACTTAGGTGGCGGTGGAGAGGCATACTTAGGCGGTGGTGGAGATGCATATTTAGGTGGTGGAGGCGACACGTACACGGGTGGAGGTGGTGATGCATATTGGGTGGTGGTGGAGATGCATACACTGGAGGTGGTGGGGATGCATACTTAGGCGGTGGTGGAGATGCGTATACTGGAGGTGGAGGTGATGAATATTTAGGAGGTGGTGGTGATGCGTACACAGGTGGTGATGGTGATGCATATTTGGGAGGTGGAGGAGATGCATAAACTGGTGGTGGTGGGGAGGCATACTTAGGAGGTGGCGGAGATGAGTATACTGGAGGGGAGGTGATGCATATTTAGGTGGTGGAGGAGATGCGTACGCAGGTGGTGGTGGTGATGCATATTTGGGTGGTGGTGGAGATGCATACACTGGTGGTGGTGGAGATGTGTACACCGGAGGAGGAGGCGAAGCATATTTAGGTGGTGGAGGAGATGCGTACACCGGTGGCGGTGGTGATGCATATTTGGGTGGTGGTGGAGATGAATACTTGGGCGGGGGTGGAGATGCATACACTGGAGGTGGTGGTGATGCATATACTGGTGGTGGTGGAGATGCATATACTGGAGGTGGTGGTGATGCGTATTTGGGTGGTGGTGGTGATGCATCATATGAACCGTAGGAAGCATTTACAGAAAATACATTGCATGAGATGAAAAGAACAAGCAAACTTAGAACGAGCTGACCCCTTTCGGGGTGTTGGGGAGGAGCTCTCGCCATCTTGATCATGTAACTAGTAATGGAGAAGATGGAAGATGGCTAGAGCTCTTGATGGTTTATGTATAACTCTTTCCAAGTATTTATAGTATTGGTGGGTCGAAGGAATTGTTAACTAGCTAGTGTAGCAATTAGTTTATTTGTTTCTATTTATTGATGAATAACTGTAATAGTAGTCGGGCTCCACTACTACCGATTATGAGTTTGAGAAGTCAGTCAATTCTAATTTATTGAGCTCCACGTCTAAGGAATATGAAGAGGAGAAAGAAGTATATTTATATTAGAAATAACTATCTCTTTGACATAGTTTACGAAAAAAAACTCTCTGTGGCATTTTAGCGGACAGGTAGTCGGCACGCGGCAACTAATCCACAGAGACAACCCACATGAGAATGAGAATATCAAGCTCTAAGGCATTTTGGCAAACAAGTCATCCGCATCGAATAGTAACATAAGGGCCCACAACTCACGTAACTCAAATCAATCCCCGGAAATATATATACATATTTATGTTTACAGGCACAGAGCAATACATGTATAGCTAATTGCTATCTACAACGAATTCAATGTCGTATACTAACCTGGCAAAGGATATTGTCTGCTCAAGGCTGAACGCGAGATTTGTATGAACTAATCTTTGCACGTTGGATTTTTTGTTCCTAACAGATGGATGCAATAGAGTCGCTAGCCAGATTAGAAAGAGCAATCAATGAGGAAATTTTTAGGTTTTAAATCTAACCTTGCGATTCTCACCACTGGGAATTGCTCTCAACAATTCTCACCACTGCAACTGTTTCGACGATTCTCACCACTTTGAATTTTCAACGATTCACCACTTGCTACTCAGTGTTTCCCAAAATCTTTCGCGGCTGCGGTAGTTATATGAGAAAACTTCAGAATGAAGTATAGCTAGAGTTATTTATTGGTTGGAAATTAATGATCGTATAGCTAGATTCGCATTTGTAGGAAGTAGTTACAGATATTTTTGTTGTTTCACGTTAATCTTATATAGGGAAAAGATTTAGGGGGCGTTCACTTCAGCGTAAACAGTAAAGGGAAACGGAATGATTCCCTTTGTAATCGTTTGTTTTGTATTTTTAAAATTCTGTTTCCCCACTTTCAGTTTAAAAACCCCCATATCCCTCTACAGCGATTCCCCCCACATTGTGGGGAATGGTATTCCCTTTGTTTCATCTTTCATCTATTCTCGCTTAATTTGGATAAATATTAATATATGTTACTTCTAATATATGTAAATCTTATTATATATTATTATTTAAAATATTAATATAATATTAATGTATATTTTTATAAATATTAAAATATTCATTTATAATTTAAATATATATATTTATATGTATACTATATATTTTATATAAATATGAAAATATATTATATATAATTTATATAAATACCAATATATATATTTCATTTATAATATAAAAAATTACTAATTATATTATATTTATATTAATAATATATAATGTAGTAATTAATATTAAATAATTATTTATATTATTATTTATAATTTATATACAATAATATATATCATTTATAATTTAAGTAAAATTAATATATATACTAATAATTTATATAATTATAAATATGCATTATATTTAATTTATGTAAATATATATTATTTATAGTTTAAATATAATTTATATAAATTATATTATTTAAATAAAATTAACATATACTATTTATACATTTTTTTTATTATATACATTATTAAATACATACTATGTAAGATTTAATTCAATATATATATCAAAATTAAACAACAAGAAAGGGAATCATTAGAAATTGTATTCCGTTTCTGAACCAGAACCAAACAAACTTCTTGATTGGAGGGAATTCCTTTCCTTTCCTTTCCATTCCCTTTCCTGATTCCATTCCGTTTCCTTATCTCGAAGTGAACACCCCTTAAGTAATAGTCATTTTCTTAGAATGCTATTTTTTCAGTCTTTTTGGTGAAGTTAGTGGCGCCAGACGTGGAAAAAACTACGGTTACATATTTGTGACCAAATGATATTCTTTAAGGAAGAAAACAAATTTTGGTCTATAAAAAGATAATTATAACGATCAAAATATATTATTGTCATAATTAATTATCAATTATGACCACAAATAATATTTGGTCGTGTATTTGGTCGCAAATGACCTATTTTTTTGTAGTGACTCCTTAGTCACATTTAATAACCACAAAAAATGGGACATGCAGAAGAGACTCATGAGGGGATGGTGTAATCAGTTTTTTCCGATTGGATTATTTTATTTTCAAAACGAATAATAATCTTCATTCGACTTAATGATAGATATGATGCGGTCATATTTTTGTTAACAATTGACAGTTAAGCTGGAATTTAGTGTTCATGTGCTGGTAAAGTTTGCACATCATATGATATATATCTATTGAAGGGTGTGTCCCGTTTCAGTGGTAAAACTAGGATAACAATGTATGGGTTTTTGTGTACTTCGCCCTTTTCATGTATTTGTCCTTTGGGAAAATATACTGATTAGCTATTGGTCCTACATGCATGCATGATCTATTTACCAATAGAATCAAACAAAAACGAAGAAAAGCAGCACGTCCTGATATGTATATCAATAGCTTTCTATTTAATCTAGCTACAGGTTATTACTTGCACGACTGTATTTATTTTATATATCAATAGCTTTCTATTTAATCTCTTGATTTTTCGTTGGAGGAAAGCTCTTGAGAAAACTATTTGATCTCTTCATTACTTAAAATTAAAGGTGGGCTGACCTCTCCGTATTGCAAAGATATGGTTGAGAGATATGTGAATATCAGTCCATGTTTTTGGAGAGTGCCAAAACGTGGATTGGTCCATCTTTTAGGCGAATGTCAGAACATTTGATCCTAAACATAATATATAGGAATTTGTAATAATGCTCTAAATAGCGCACTTTCTAATATTTTTGTATACCTCTTTCTCTTTCCATTTGGCCAACGTCTTAATCTTCAGCTAGCGCTCTTATATCCAATCTAATTTCAATAATAATGCATTGGTGCAAGTCCCAGGCGCGAGAGATCATGCTCGTTTAGTTAAACGGGAGTAAGCTAGCGAGTCCATGATTAATCGCGATGCTCCTAAGATCCGTACAGCAGAGCGGGAGCCGGGATTTAGAATTTGGGCACTTATATTTTTTTTATGTAAAAATAAAAAAGAATTCATATTATATATATGTGTCATAGTTTATAAATCAAGTGTGTGCTTCAGCTCAAAAAAAAAAGTTTATAAATCAAGTGTGTTTGTGGTTTCAAAGCAACAATATAAAAGTCACATTATATTTATATATGATATGATTAATCTTAATACAAAATATAACTAAAAAATGGGGAATTGTAAATTAATAAGGGTATATTAAAGAAGATAGCATCACAGTATAATATTTCAATTAGTACCGCTACCAAAATGGAATTACACGCACATACAAGAAAACTATTCCTGCAATAACAAATATAATTAGTGTTTTCAAGATTGATCAAGTAACAATTGTTGTATAATATATATATATATATATATATATATACTAGGAAATAACACTAAAATACTATGAAAAGAATAACGGGTGAAAAAACGTACGAAAAAAGCCCTAAAGGAAGTTAATTCTCACCTAAGAATAACATTGATCAGTTAAAGATTGGAAGAATGACCTTTTCTATCAAGAGCCCACCTGTTAATGATCATTGTTTGTTTGAGTTGGGGGAAATGAAATAAATAACCGGTCAACGACCGCCGGTCAATGACAAGGGATACTTTTATAGCATCCATTTTCTAGGAAAAAACCTAGCGACCGTTCCACTTGAGGAGGTCGGTTATGAGTCGCTCACTCAGGGAAGGAAAACACGTGAGAGTTTTAAGTGTCCAATCGATCCATGTGGATGATCGTCGTTGGAACAGGGGCGACTGACCTACACGGGGTGGTCACCCTGGTTTGGTCTTCAGCTAAGTCTTTCGGTCCATCTTGACCGACCCATGCAAGGTGATTCACTACGTTGGTCGCCTTACAAAGGTCTAGACCAACCCCGACCGATCCACATGGGGCGGTCCCATGGAGAGGTCGGTCTTAAATTTTCATTTTGCACTATAACCTTCCAAACCATCCCGTTAATTGCCCATGACATCCTTCCTTAACATTAAGTTTTTGGCTAAGACCTCTTTTTCCTACTTTTGTTGATGCTTTAATGAGATTTTTAACTGAATCATAAAAAAAATTATAAGTTCACTCTATAAAGTGGTGAAATTAGTAATTGTAACACCCCGAATTTCTGCCAATATTTAAAGTCCCATAAATGGTATAATAATTAAACTAGCAACAGAATATAAAATCTAACCTGGGGCATAACCGCCACACCTAAATTAATGAGTGCAAAGGCTTAACAACAACAACAACTAAAAAAGCATCATTTATAATTTTAATAAAAAAATATATCCGACTAATACCAAGTCCATAAAATTGTATTTAATGCAAAATAGTAACTATTGTGTTATTGAAACTAAAGTAAACGTATGCTAAACTACGATCCAAATATGTCATGTCGCAACCGCAAAGCCTTGGTCACCATTACCTATGTCCAGAAAGCACAACAACACACAAAAGAACCATAAAAATCGGTGAATTGAGTAACTCACTACTCAAAAAATGTTATGGACACTGTTAAAAAGCAAATGACAACTGTTATTACAGTTGTAACAGAACCAGTTGTCTTAGGTAGACACTGCATTAGACAACTGTTATTTAACAACTATCTTATCTAGCCAAACTACCTATTACAACTGTTATTAACCGTTGTGGTAGATATACAAAAGAGGACTATTAATAACAGTTGTAATAGGCATACTTATTTCCCACTATTGACACCCAAACACTACTATTTTTAACAGTTGTAATTGATACTTTTTTTTCTTCAGATTTTTCCTATTTTTGACAACTATTAGAGAACAGTTGTCTTTAGCACACTTTACAACAATTTTCCTATCTTTTGACAACTGTTTTAACAATTGTCTTTGGTTCTTTGAATAAATTTTGTTACCATACACAACTGTTAATTTGACAGTCGTCTTAAACATGTGATATGAAATTCATCTATTTATCACCTCCTAATAAACAGATTCATATTTTCATCCTGTAAATCACAATAACATTCATAAACCCTCGTAGCAACACTTAAGGATCCAAATCATCTTAGCAACATTCATATTCATAATCAACATTACAACATTCATAATTCTAAATATGTTTAGCAACATTCATAGTTTCCATCAGTTTGACAACATTCATGGTTCCAAATCTCTTTAGCAACATCCACACATCTCCAACCCACATAGGAAGTGATCCAATATATTCTTGTTCTTCTCAAGTTATGGAAAACAACACCATGTGTTGCAAAATCTGCTACATGTTTGAATCTGATTGCATTTGAACATAAGATGCCCACTGCTCTCGAATAACATCAACCTCGTCTTGTTTGTATGATCAACCGTTGTACACGAAAAGTACTACAAAAAACAATACTTAATTCTATTAGTTCATTTTTATACACGTATATTAGATGCTTCAGCTTATAATTAACTTCTAGTGTTAAATTGAATAAGCTACAAAACTTTAGAAACTGTCGAGAAATAAATAATAATAAATAAATAAATACATAACAGGTAACAACTTACATAGTAGTCTAAATATGACCATGCACATATGCTGAAAATGCAATCAAGATTGAGACATGACCACAAATAATTATTTTAACAATGTACATTAATCGCAATAAATGAATCATGGCAACAACATAAATGAGTCAAAGGCAATTGCATTGAGCATACATTAATCTAAACTAAAATCATCACGAGAGAGTAATACAAACGGATTCAACTTCGCAGTAAAAAAACAACAAATAATCAAATCCAAACAACTATGATTTCTATCTTGAGAAGTAAAGAGCAGTTCTGGATATTAAAAAGCTGACTAGAAGAGGAGAGGTTGAAGAATAAGAAGCGGAAACCATCAGTGGCAAATTTTTTTTATCCCAAGCAAGCATTAAACAGCAGCCAAGTAAAGTTCATGTAAAATAAAGGTACAGTCAATAGATTTCTTATGTGGATAATAAAAGACACAACTATATAATAGACAACATACAAATATTTTACCTCTATAGGAATGATCCTTTGTTTATGATCTATGATTTCATTCATAAATCTCATCACATAATATATCACAATCAGTGGTACCATTTGTAGACACCAAAAATTCTCACCCCATAAAGCAAATTCCAGAATAAGAAACACAATAAGAAGGGTCGTCGCCTTTCTTTGTCAACACATATTGACGTGCATGCCAAAATGAAACCATCGTTTTATAGTCTTTTTCAAAACATTTCATAAAAACACGATTTTGCTAAAACGAATTTTCAAACGACAATACGTTTTAAACTCATCACGTTTTGAATCTTATTTAATTGTATCCCATAATTTCATCTCACTATATTATTGTTCTCATTGTATTGTATACTTTCCTTCTGAAACGGTAACATTTTTTAGATGAATTATCCGGTCAGAATTAAGGCTTTTGTATTATTTCCTCCATCTATGTGTTAAGATCTGATTAGCTTAGTCGGTTAGCATGTCCACTGGAAAATCAACAGGTAGGGGGTTCGAATCGGCGAACAATTGGACGCGTTTCTATTTTCATCCCCGCCCGCAGAAGAACTCTTGTTTTTTTTCGTATGCTAATATACTGAGTTCTGTCATAGCTAACCGGTATAGCATGCAAGGGGTACGCTAGTGGTCACGAGTTCGAGACTGGGAAGCTGCTGAAACCTGTTTTTTTGCTTCTTCTATCCTCCCTGGTCCGATTTTTCCCTCAGATAAAGCCCATTTCTCTGTCAGCCCAAATAAAAAATCAGTTCATAAGCCCATGACTCAGCAAAACCCTAAATGAACATCTGTCTACCTCTCTGTTATAAAACATTCAAAAAACCTAACAGTAGACCCAGGTTCTTACCAGCCGACACACTCACAACATTCTCATTCTTCTCAACTCTACAGACACGATCGGGTCCCGATTTTCCTCATCTTCTCAGAAACCTTCTCCAACCTTGCCCATGGTTTTGTTCCTTCAAACCGATTGAGCTCTCTTCTACCAGAAAACACCCCCGATCTTCTTTTGCTTCCCGTTGGAAAAATCTTGCAGACACCCCATCATCCTTATTCCTCCGCCAAAAATCTTTCCCACGTTCCACCCTTTTCGAAGCTGAAGAATAAAAATGTCAGAAGTTCATCCACTTTGAACCATCCCCACTCGTCTTCCTCTTCTCGATTTTCCTTCGAAGAGGCTAAATCCCACACAGACCGAGAAGAAAAGAACAGAAACCAAACCTACATTTTCTCCCAATTCCCTCGTCATTGTCCTCAAATTTTCACTGGAAAACTCAGTTGAAACTCCTGTTAGTTTCCCTTTGTTCGACCGTCGGTAGAGTAGAGTAAGTATCGTCTTGTCTTTCTCACTTCGTATGATTCTTTTTATTCGATTCCTTCTGCTATTTTTCTCTTCCTGATTTTGCCAAGGGAGCCGAATCGGTGATGGCTGTGAGAAGAATATGGTTCTGTCCAAAACTAGTTTCTGAAGCCCGAACCAGTTTCTCGCCTCTTCCATGTAATAAAAAAATCAAGTTCGGCGGTTCGAATTATCCTTCCCGTGCCGATTTGTTCATGGAACTATGTCGATTCTTACTTTTTTTTTAATAAACCTGAAACATCAGCGGTTTGAGACACTTTGATTTCGTCGGAGACATCTCTGATGTCCATACTAAGCTACGACTTTATCCTTTTTTTTATACTGGCGATCTTTCAATGGTTCGAGTGATACCTGACCCATGATGGGTTCATGGGTCCTCGGGATTGTGTGAACTCAGTTTCGTTTGTTCTGTGTATTTTGAATCTTCGGTAGTTCGGGCTCGGTAAAATGTGTCTTAGCCACTCTTTATTCTCGTTACTGTTTGGAATCTATCTGCTGCGTATCTCCATTTTGAGTATTTGGAATATTGGTAACAGCTTACTGATTGTGCACCTCAAGCCTTACTGATTGTGCACCTCAAGCCTTTATTGATTGTCCACTCTAATGTTTCTGATTTGGGCCAAGTCTCTGTAATCTGAACCGTATTCTGTTCGAAGTATCGTGTCTCATTTCAGCGACTCATTTCATTGGAAATGGAGCTGGTGCCTCTGCAAGCAGTTTGGGGTGTGATCTCTTCAACCGCAAGGACTCGTGGACATTTCTTTTCATTTCTGCTACGATCTATTCGATTATACTCCTGGACTAATACGTTTGTTCATGCTGTGTCTTACTTTTGTTTCTGATTTGTTCATTGCAGAGAGAACACTCTATCTTCGTTTCTGGTATTTATTCCTTGCTCGAGTCGGTTTGGTCCTTTTAAGTTGTATGTTTATGGACTGTCCAATGTACGGAAAATTTGTTTAGATTTGGATGAGCATGTATATTTTGTGTCCTACTTTGATGTCTTCGTCTTCGATCTGAAGTTTTGCTTGCCTCTCTGTAATAACTTCTTGTTAAAAAGAAAAGAACGATGGTCTGGACTGAACTTTACTTGAAGTCCGTTTGTTTGTTAATGACGTTTCAGTATATTTGGTATAGTTCAGTAATCTAACCACATCACCATTTCGCTATGGATAAATTCGATTGATAATGGAGGTCTAAGTGGAGTGTGAGGGGTTTGAGAATTAACTACCGCTGAGTGTTCCGGTTCTAACCGTAGAAATAGGGGGAGTTGATACGCATGTCCTTTGGCGTTCACGCCTCAAGCTTGGTTAGAAATTCTGGTGTAGGGTTCACCCTTTCATTAGTAAAATCTGAAGCTGATAAAAATGACATTTGGAGTTAAATTCTGCTTGAATTGGGCGAGTAATCAAAAGGGGATTTTGTTGGTTTCTTACCTTTTGGAATACTGTAACTTCGGAATTTGGGGCTTTCTTTTCACTCTTTCTTCCGTCATATTTGTTACGAATTTGGTGTTGTATTTATTGATCGTTTATCTTCTATTTTAATTTCATGATTATTTGTTAATATTGTATAGTTTAGCTTCTCAATTGTTGGGCTCAGCCCAATATAGAGGGAAACCCTAGATAGCCCATAGGTCACCCATTTATTGTACTCAAGTCTTGGAAGGTATCCCACAGCTAGCTTATTTCTGATTTGCTTTTGTGGGAATAATACCATCCAAACTTTGAGCATCTCTTAAGCCTTGAGGGTACCCCACAGCTAGCTTATTTCTGATTTGCTTTGTGGGGAACAATACCCTCCAAACTTGTAAAGCCTATCCCAAACCATCCCTAATTTCATTAAAAAACTTTACCCAAAAAAAAAAACACAAAGAATGAATTCAAATCCAAATTCAACTTGAAGTTTCATTTCACCTTCAACCCAAATAAAGTCCAACATCCAAAAAAAAAAAAAATAAAGCCCGAGGCCAAGATTAGGCCCAAAAATCAAGTCAAGCCCAACATTCAAATTCAAATGTCCACTCGGCCAATCAAAAATCCATTTCAGCCAACAAGGCCCAAATGTAGCCCAATTTCCAAGGCTCAATTCAAACCCACTTCAAGGCCCAAACCCACTTCAAGCCTAACCCCACTTCAAGGCCCAACCCCACTTCAAAGCCCAAATCGGCCCAAAGCCCAAATCACCCAAAAGGCCAAGTCAAACCTAAGCCTATCCCAAAAGGCCAATTCAGCCCAAAATAAACTTCACAAGCAAAGCCCAAGTTCATGAAAAGCCCAAACCACAAAAGGGACCAAGTTCATAAAAACCCACAAAACAAAATTGGGCCCAAGTCTATTTTGAACCAAGCCCATTTCGAGGCCCAAGCCCATTTTGAGGCCCAAGTCCATTTGGCCTAAAAACCCAAATGAAGTCCAAGGTTGACCATGACCCAAGCTTTGACCCACCTGACTTTGACTTGACTCGGTCCAACCTTGATTGACCTGGTCCAACTTTGACCTTGACCAGCTTTGACTTGGTCTAACTTTGACCAATCCGAACCTTGACTTTGACCCATCCCGACTTGACCCTCGACTTGACCTTTGACTTTGACCTATCACAACTTGACCTGGTCTAACTTTGACCCGACCTGTTTTCCAACCCCAACCCGAATTCAATTCAACCCAATTCAAACCCAACTCATTTCAATTCGTTTCAATTCGGTCCCATTCAATCCAATTCCATTCAATTCATCTAATCCAAACAATTTGGAAATCCCATTCAAGCTCCAAAAATCTCTTTTTTTTTCAAAATTCAAACATTCATCTCATTCAAATCTCATCAAGTTTTCTTAGATTTCAAAGAAACTATTTTGTGGAATTCTAAAGGAAAAACTCTTCTCACATCACAGAAAACTCTTCTCAAATGCAGAAAGTTCTTCTCACATATACAGAAAGTTTTCTCCTGAAACATTTCTCAAAATCAGTGTTTCTTCATCGAGAATTCCGAACAACTTCAAAGATTTTTCTAACCCAGTTTTCAAACACAAAACTAAACCGTTTCGGGGAACATGGGATGTCTAACACCTTCAAAGAACGTTTTCTTCCTTGTTAGACATAACTTGTCTCTCCTCTAAAATAAAAATCCGAGGCGGGGCACTGGGGTCGTAACCTCCCTTGTCGCAGTCTGGATCTCTTTAGGCGGGGCATTAGGGTGACAAACCTCCTCTAATTGCAGCCTAGATTTTTACAAGGCGGGGTGCTAGGGAAATAACGGCCTTCCTAGTTGCAGCCGGATTTTAGAATCGTCTAACTCCCTTCCACTCGATTTCAATGTTTTCGTTTTTAATGTTTTAAAACCCCGGGAGTTAGAGACGTTATGTAACACCCCGAATAACGATCAAAGTTAAACGACGCGCCTAATGGTAACATGAGATGTCTACGCAGCTGTTCCTACTCTAGTGGGTGCTACAGACGCCAACCACCCACGTGGTTGACAGTCCATAATACTACACAAAGTTACGGTCTGAATGACTGGAGTCCAATTAACGAAATCCAAATACAATATAAAGTACAACCCAAGTACCGCAGCATCTACAGTTTAGTTAATAACTTAAACAACATAACCCATTCGTTAATGCTACTCAAGCGTCTACCCAGAAGGACTACCCCCATGGTAGTCACTTGCCTACTCTCGGCATCGTCCAGGCCCATACCTGTAAAATAAAGGACTCAGCAAAACTATGCCGAGTATGACGTGTGAAGCCCGCATGTTACCGGGCCACACGACTACTTGGTCGAATAATATTAAGTCAATTTACATGCTATATTAAAGCAGTAACGCACATCACACCACATCATAATATCAAACACACTTTAAGGTAGCATAGCAATATCAACAAACATCCAAGCATAACAGGCTGGCATCATAGCCCATCAAACACGCAACAAGCACAACAAGCTGCTAATGTAGCAACAACAATCATGTACGTCATCAGACGTGTGCATAGGTTTGTTACCAATGATCCTCACTATGGGATCGTTCGAGCGTTTGTGTTTTCATTTCTTTTCTCTTATTCCCATGATGTGTATTTTCTTTCTCTTCCCTTGCACCAGGTCTGGGGATATAGTTTAGATCCGTGACCATCTCATGTAGGTGCTAATCTTTCCTTGTTTCTTTAAGGGTTATTGTGAAATCTCTTATCACCACAATTTGGAGTACATCTTGTCCATAGCTAATCCTCCATTCCCGGATAGCTCTTTCTCTCTCTATTGTTTTTAAATGTTACTGGCCATTGCCCCGGATACCAAGGGTCCGTCTCCCTATCCCTTTTCCATGTTACTAGCCTCTGCTCCGGATTCAAGGGTCCGTCTCCCTATTCCTTCACAATGTTCTGGTCTCTACCCCGGATACACAAGGGTCCGTCTCCCTATTCATTCTCAATGTTACTAGCCTTTGCTCCGGATTCAAAGGGTCCGTCTCCCTATTCCTTCTCAATGTTATGGTCTTTACCCCGGATACAAAGGGTCCGTCTCCCTATTCATTCTCAATGTTACTAGCCTTTGCTCCGGATTCAAAGGGTCCGTCTCCCTATTCCTTCTCAATGTTACGGTCCTTACCCGGATACAAAGGTCCGTCTCCCTATTCATTCTCAATGTTACTAGCCTTTGCTCCGGATTCAAAGGGTCCGTCTCCCTATTCCTTCTCAATGTTACGGTCTTTACCCCGGATACAAAGGGTCCGTCTCCCTATTCATTCTCAATGTTACTAGCCTTTGCTCCGGATTCAAAGGGTCCGTCTCCCTATTCCTTCTCAATGTTACGGTCTTTACCCCGGATACAAAGGGTCCGTCTCCCTATTCATTCTCAATGTACTAGCCTTTGCTCCGGATTTAAAGGGTCCGTCTCCCTATTCCTTCTCAATGTTACGGTCTTTACCCCGGATACAAAGGGTCCGTCTCCCTATTATTCTCAATGTTACTGACTTATCATCATCTTTGATAACTCGACACCATAGTGGGTGTCTTTAGAGGTCCTCTATAGTTAAGAGGGGTTTTCTCCTTGTATAGTTCTTTTGTTTTGTCTACGTGGATCGTCATGTCTCACCAAGGAGACTTGCTCTTCATTATGATTAATGAATAGACACCATAGTGGGTGTCATGGTAGTCCTCAATTGTTTAGAGAGGAGTTCCCCTATAGCGTTTTCTTTGCTTTCATAATTCGTAGTAGTTCTCGTATAGTTTTCCCTTTATGTAGTTTCTTTTTGTTACATAGTTCGTTGAGTCTCATCTCCAAGTTCCATAACGCGGAAGGGACTAGACTACTGTGTGGCGCAATGATATATACAACAATGATATAGAAATCATAAACATGATAAACAAGCAACCCAATTACATGCTTTGATCTTATGTCATTTTCACACACAAGGCACACAGCACACAAGCCGTGTAACACGGCAACATACGAACCACACATGTCCATACCTTATTCAGAGGCAAATGTCGTCTCACACACGGGTTCCTGGTCGGCGTTCGTTACGACCCTAACGCTTGGTGGATCCTTGTCGCTAGGTGGGGCTTCCAGAACTTGGCCACTCAGTAACGATCTTGCTCTGCTGCTGGATTTCTCCTAGCTGTCTCTTTTGGGGTGCTAGTCTCCTTTTTGTATCGGTAGTGTGCAGCTCAACAAGGATCGCCGCTTGTATGCTCTGTTGCTGTCACTTGCTCTTTCTCTGCTTAAGACTGTTATCGGGCTTGCTCTTGCAGGCAGCACCGTGGATGTGTAAGGAAATGGAGTGTGACTTGTCGATGCTCAGGAAAAGGAAGAAATGGAAGCTAGAGGGTGAAGCCACCATTCTCTGCTAACCCTCCCCCGAACTGCAGCTTGCGAAATGACGCTGTGGTGGTCTCATGCAAAGGAAGGCCAAGTAAGTTAGGCGTCTGGTCGTGAAGGAAAGGGGAAGGAGCATGCATCTGCTGACTAAGGCTGGAGTTGGAACTTTGCACCGGTTCTGGGCGGGGAACAAGCAGACGTGGGAAAACAGAAAATAGAAGTTAGTATAATGTAATCTGTAGTCCGACATTGAGAGAAAAGAAGGTGGCGTGAAAAGAAGGAGAGGTGAGGGTGGGAACTTGTATTGTGTTCAGTGCTAGTGATTAGTTATTTGCTACTACTGGAGACAATGTCGATGGTGGAAACGAGAAGTGCATGATGGGGTATTATGTCTGGTGTTTAACCGGTAGACTTCCTAGCCTACTAGTGTCTTATTACTTTTGTACACACAAGTGCAGTTTACTACTGAATATGAGCTCAGCTCAACTGGTTTAAGCACTCGGGAAGGTACGAAAGGTACCGGGTTTGAACCTTAGTGGGAGCGTCTTTGCTCCTTTTCTTCTTTTTTTTTTGTATAAGTTATACTTGATTATTATATATGTAATATCATATAATATACCACGTTATATTTATTTATTATTTGTTACAAGGTTACGCGACGTTGTCATTTTTATTACAACGTTACGATATCGTAACGTTACGCCCATGTAGTTTTCGTATTAGTACATATTTAAGTACGCGACTTTATTAGTATGTAACGTCGTCACGCGTTCGGACATAAGTATATACTAGATTTAATTTTTCATACGTTATTTTATGTCCGAATTATAAGACGCGCTAGTATTTTATACGTTTAACGTTCAGGGGTATTTCAACTTACCCCCCTTAAAAGAGACTTCGTCCCGAAGTCTTACTTCCTTAACTTAAATTTTCCACTGCTAGTAATCTTAGGGATCCAGTCCCGCATTCATTCACGCTACCCAAAGAGTTAAGTTCATAACTATAATGCTCGGTGCTTCTAAGCACCGTGCCACTTCAGTGGCTTCACACAAGTTCTCATAGTGGACCAGAAGCTAGCAATGTGTATAACATGCTAAAGTGCAAACCAAGGCACACGACATTCATTCATACATAGCGTGCATAACATTTCCACACACAATCCAAACACACAAACCTACCACCCAACCACGAGTGGTTGTAGGAATACGTCATAATAAATCAACACACACAAACAAAACGCGCTTACCCCCCTTAAAGAGGGGTACGCCCCCCCCGTACCCTACCTAAGCGAAACATCGATGAAAAGGGAAGGGTACATAGTTTTCCTTATCGGATTGATTATATGCCATTGTGTAAACGCCAGATCGGGTTTTCCCGAGTGTGAGGAGGCTTTCACCTCTCCCAGCGTTTTCCTACGGATTGTAATGGACCCTAACTAACGAGCCTCACAAACTAACCCGTAATCCCGTTTCTCAAATTTAGGTTTTCCTATACTCGGTACTCCTCTGTTCCAGTCATCAGAGCGCAACTACGCTCTGATACCACTTTCTGTAACACCCCCGAATAACGATCAAAGTTAAACGACGCGCCTAATGGTAACATGAGATGTCTACGCAGCGGTTCCTACTCTATTCGGGTGCTACAGACGCCAACCACCCACGTGGTTGACAGTCCATAATACTAACACCAAGTTACGGTCTGAATGACTGGAAGTCCAACCTTAACGAAATCCAAATACAATATAAAGTACAACCCAAGTACCGAGCATCTACAGTTTAGTTAATAACTTAAACAACATAACCCATTCGTTACATGCTACTCAAGCGTCTTACCCAGAAGGACTACCCCCATGGTAGTCACTTGCCTACTCTCCGGCATCGTCCAGGCCCATACCTGTAAAATAAAGGACTCAGCAAAACTATGCCGAGTATGAACGTGTGAAGCCCGCATGTTACCGGGCCACACGACTACTTGGTCGAATAAATTAAGTCAATTTACATGCTATATTAAAGCAGTAACGCACATCACACCACATCATAATATCAAACACACTTTAAGGTAGCATAGCAATATCAACAAACATCCAAGCATAACAGGCTGGCATCATAGCCCATCAAACACGCAACCAAGCACAACAAGGCTAATGTAGCAACAACAATCATGTACGTCATCAGACGTGTGCATAGTTTGTTTACCAATGATCCTCACTATGGGATCGTTCGAGCGTTTTGTGTTTTCATTTCTTTCTCTTATTCCCATGATGTGTATTTTCTTTCTCTTCCCTTGCACCAGGTCTGGGGATATAGTTTAGATCCCGTGACCATCTCATGTAGGTGCTAATCTTTCCTTGTTTCTTTAAGGGTTATTTGTGAATTCTCTTATCACCACAATTTGGAGTACATCTTGTCCATAGCTAATCCTCCATTCCCGGATAGCTCTTTCTCTCTCTATTGTTTTAAATGTTACTGGCCATTGCCCCGGATACCAAGGGTCCGTCTCCCTATCCTTTTTCCATGTTACTAGCCTCTGCTCCGGATTCAAGGGTCCGTCTCCTATTCCTTCACAATGTTCTGGTCTCTACCCGGATACAAAGGGTCCGTCTCCCTATTCATTCTCAATGTTACTAGCCTTTGCTCCGATTCAAAGGGTCCGTCTCCCTATTCCTTCTCAATGTTATGGTCTTTACCCCGGATACAAAGGGTCCGTCTCCCTATTCATTCTCAATGTTACTAGCCTTTGCTCCGGATTCAAAGGGTCCGTCTCCCTATTCCTTCTCAATGTTACGGTCTTTACCCCGGATACAAAGGGTCCGTCTCCCTATTCATTCTCAATGTTACTAGCCTTTGCTCCGGATTCAAAGGGTCCGTCTCCCTATTCCTCTCAATGTTACGGTCTTTACCCCGGATACAAAGGGTCCGTCTCCCTATTCATTCTCAATGTTACTAGCCTTTGCTCCGGATTCAAAGGGTCCGTCTCCCTATTCCTTCTCAATGTTACGGTCTTTACCCCGGATACAAAGGGTCCGTCTCCCTATTCATTCTCAATGTTACTAGCCTTTGCTCCGGATTAAAGGGTCCGTCTCCCTATTCCTTCTCAATGTTACGGTCTTTACCCCGGATACAAAGGGTCCGTCTCCCTATTCATTCTCAATGTTACTGACTTATCATCATCTTTGATAACTCGACACCATAGGGGTGTCTTTAGAGGTCCTCTATAGTTAAGAGGGGTTTTCTCCTTGTATAGTTCTTTTGTTTTGTCTACGTGGATCGTCATGTCTCACCAAGGAGACTTGCTCTTCATTATGATTAATGAATAGACACCATAGTGGGGTCATGGTAGTCCTCAATGGTTTAGAGAGGAGTTCCCCTTATAGTTTTCTTTGCTTTCATAATTCGTAGTAGTTCTCGTATAGTTTTCCCTTTATGTAGTTTCTTTGTTTACATAGTTCGTTGAGTCTCATCTCCAAGTTCCATAACGCGGAAGGGACTAGACTACTGTGTGCGCGCAATGATATATACAACAATGATATAGAAATCATACAACATGATAAACAAGCAACCCAATTACATGCTTTGATCTTATGTCATTTTCACACACAAGGCACACAGCACACAAGCCGTGTAACACGGCAACATACGAAACCACACATGTCCATACCTTATTCAGAGGCAAATGTCGTCTCACACACGGGTTCCTGGTCGGCGTTCGTTACGACCCTAACGCTTGGTGGATCCTTGTCGCTAGGTGGGGCTTCCAGAACTTGGCCACTCAGTAACGATCTTGCTCTGCTGCTGGATTTCTCCTAGCTGTCTCTTTTGGGGTGCTAGTCTCCTTTTGTATCGGTAGTGTGCAGCTCAACAAGGATCGCCGCTTGTATGCTCTGTTGCTGTCACTTGTTTCTCTGCTTAAGACTGTTATCGGGCTTGCTCTTGCAGGCAGCACCGTGGATGTGTAAGGAAATGGAGTGTGACTTGTCGATGCTCAGAAAAAAGGAGAAATGGAAGCTAGAGGGTGAAGCCACCATTCTCTGCTAACCCTCCCCCGAACTGCAGCTTGCGAAATGACGCTGTGGTGGTCTCATGCAACGGGAAGGCCAAGTAAGTTAGGCGTCTGGTCGTGAAGGAAAGGGGAAGGAGCATGCATCTGCTGACTAAGGCTGGAGTTGGAACTTGCACCGGTTCTGGGCGGGGAACAAGCAGACGTGGGAAAACAAGAATAGAAAGTTAGTATAATGTAATCTGTAGTCCGACATTGAGAGAAAAGAAGGTGGCGTGAAAAGAAGGAGAGGTGAGGGTGGGAACTTGTATTGTGTTCAGTGCTAGTGATTAGTTATTTGCTACTACTGGAGACAATGTCGATGGTGGTGGAAACGAGAAGTGCATGATGGGGTATTATGTCTGGTGTTTAACCGGTAGACTTCCTAGCCTACTAGTGTCTTATTACTTTTGTACACACAAGTGCAGTTTACTACTGAATATGAGCTCAGCTCAACTGGTTAAGCACTCGGGA
Source organism: Limonium bicolor (assembly GCA_023374045.1). Classification (NCBI taxonomy): domain Eukaryota; kingdom Viridiplantae; phylum Streptophyta; class Magnoliopsida; order Caryophyllales; family Plumbaginaceae; genus Limonium; species Limonium bicolor. Next base: position 394,636,176 of record CM041776.1, on the reverse strand, counting down.
AAGTACGAAAGGTACGGGTTTGAACCTTAGTGGGAGCGTCTTTGCTCCTTTTTCTTCTTTTTTTTTTGTATAAGTTATACTTGATTATTTATATATGTAATATCATATAATATACCACGTTATATTTATTTATTTTTGTTACAAGGTTACGCGACGTTGTCATTTTTATTACAACGTTACGATATCGTAACGTTACGCCCATGTAGTTTTCGTTAGTACATATTTAAGTACGCGACTTTTTAGTATGTAACGTCGTCACGCGTTCGGACATAAGTATATACTAGATTTAATTTTTCATACGTTATTTTATGTCCGAATTATAAGACGCGCTATAGTTTTATACGTTTAACGTTCAGGGGTATTTCAACTTACCCCCCTTAAAAGAGACTTCGTCCCGAAGTCTTACTTCCTTAACTTAAATTTTCCACTGCTAGTAATCTTAGGGATCCAGTCCCGCATTCATTCACGCTACCCAAAGAGTTAAGTTCATAACTATAATGCTCGGTGCTTCTAAGCACCGTGCCACTTCAGTGGCTTCACACAAGTTCTCATAGTGGACCAGAAGCTAGCAATGTGTATAACATGCTAAAGTGCAAACCAAGGCACACGACATTCATTCATACATAGCGTGCATAACATTTCCACACACAATCCAAACACACAAACCTACCAACCAACCACGAGTGGTTGTAGGAATACGTCATAATAAATCAACACACACAAAACAAAACGCGCTTACCCCCCTTAAAAGAGGGGTACGCCCCCGTACCCTACACTAAGCCGAAACATCGATGAAAAGGGAAGGGTACATAGTTTTCCTTATCGGATTGATTATATGCCATTGTGTAAACGCCAGATCGGGTTTTCCCGAGTGTGAGGAGGCTTTCTACCTCTCCAGCGTTTTCCTACGGATTGTAATGGACCCTAACTAACGAGCCTCACAAACTAACCCGTAATCCCGTTTCTCAAATTTAGGTTTTCCTATACTCGGTACTCCTCTGTTCCAGTCATCAGAGCGCAACTACGCTCTGATACCACTTTCTGTAACACCCCCGAATAACGATCAAAGTTAAACGACGCGCCTAATGGTAACATGAGATGTCTACGCAGCGGTTCCTACTCTATTCGGGTGCTACAGACGCCAACCACCCACGTGGTTGACAGTCCATAATACTAACACCAAGTTACGGTCTGAATGACTGGAAGTCCAACCTTAACGAAATCCAAATACAATATAAAGTACAACCCAAGTACCGAGCATCTACAGTTTAGTAATAACTTAAACAACATAACCCATTCGTTACATGCTACTCAAGCGTCTTACCCAGAAGGACTACCCCCATGGTAGTCACTTGCCTACTCTCCGGCATCGTCCAGGCCCATACCTGTAAAAATAAAGGACTCAGCAAAACTATGCCGAGTATGAACGTGTGAAGCCCGCATGTTACCGGGCCACACGACTACTTGGTCGAATAATATTAAGTCAATTTACATGCTATATTAAAGCAGTAAGCACGCACATCACACCACATCATAATATCAAACACACTTTAAGGTAGCATAGCAATATCAACAACATCCAAGCATAACAGGCTGGCATCATAGCCCATCAAACACGCAACCAAGCACAACAAGCTGCTAATGTAGCAACAACAATCATGTACGTCATCAGACGTGTGCATAGGTTTGTTTACCAATGATCCTCACTATGGGATCGTTCGAGCGTTTTGTGTTTTCATTTCTTTTCTCTTATTCCATGATGTGTATTTTCTTTCTCTTCCCTTGCACCAGGTCTGGGGATATAGTTTAGATCCCGTGACCATCTCATGTAGGTGCTAATCTTCCTTGTTTCTTTAAGGGTTATTTGTGAATTCTCTTATCACCACAATTTGGAGTACATCTTGTCCATAGCTAATCCTCCATTCCGGATAGCTCTTTCTCTCTCTATTGTTTTTAAATGTTACTGGCCATTGCCCCGGATACCAAGGGTCCGTCTCCCTATCCCTTTTCCATGTTACTAGCCTCTGCTCCGGATTCAAGGGTCCGTCTCCCTATTCCTTCACAATGTTCTGGTCTCTACCCGGATACAAGGGTCCGTCTCCCTATTCATTCTCAATGTTACTAGCCTTTGCTCCGGATTCAAAGGGTCCGTCTCCTATTCCTTCTCAATGTTATGGTCTTTACCCCGGATACAAAGGTCCGTCTCCTATTCATTCTCAATGTTACTAGCCTTTGCTCCGGATTCAAAGGGTCCGTCCCCTATTCCTTCTCAATGTTACGGTCTTTACCCCGGATACAAAGGGTCCGTCTCCCTATTCATTCTCAATGTTACTAGCCTTTGCTCCGGATTCAAAGGTCCGTCTCCCTATTCCTTCTCATGTTACGGTCTTTACCCCGGATACAAAGGGTCCGTCTCCCTATTCATTCTCATGTTACTAGCCTTTGCTCCGGATTCAAAGGGTCCGTCTCCCTATTCCTTCTCAATGTTACGGTCTTTACCCCGGATACAAAGGGTCCGTCTCCCTATTCATTCTCAATGTTACTAGCCTTTGCTCCGGATTTAAAGGGTCCGTCTCCCTATTCCTTCTCAATGTTACGGTCTTTACCCCGGATACAAAGGGTCCGTCTCCCTATTCATTCTCAATGTTACTGATTATCATCATCTTTGATAACTCGACACCATAGTGGGTGTCTTTAGAGGTCCTCTATAGTAAGAGGGGTTTTCTCCTTGTATAGTTCTTTTGTTTTGTCTACGTGGATCGTCATGTCTCACCAAGGAGACTTGCTCTTCATTATGATTAATGAATAGACACCATAGTGGGTGTCATGGTAGTCCTCAATGGTTTAGAGAGGAGTTCCCCTTTATAGCGTTTCTTTGCTTTCATAATTCGTAGTAGTTCTCGTATAGTTTTCCCTTTATGTAGTTTCTTTGTTTACATAGTTCGTTGAGTCTCATCTCCAAGTTCCAAACGCGGAAGGGAAGGGAAGACTACTGTGTGCGCGCAATGATATATACAACAATGATATAGAAATCATACAACATGATAAACAAGCAACCCAATTACATGCTTTGATCTTATGTCATTTTCACACACAAGGCCACAGCACACAAGCCGTGTAACACGGCAACATACGAACCACACATGTCCATACCTTATTCAGAGGCAAATGTCGTCTCACACACGGGTTCCTGGTCGGCGTTCGTTACGACCCTAACGCTGGTGGATCCTTGTCGCTAGGTGGGGCTTCCAGAACTTGGCCACTCAGTAACGATCTTGCTCTGCTGCTGGATTTCTCTAGCTGTCTCTTTTGGGGTGCTAGTCTCCTTTTTGTATCGGTAGTGTGCAGCTCAACAAGGATCGCCGCTTGTATGCTCTGTTGCTGTCACTTGCTCTTTCTCTGCTTAAGACTGTTATCGGGCTTGCTCTTGCAGGCAGCACCGTGGATGTGTAAGGAAATGGAGTGTGACTTGTCGATGCTCAGGAAAAGGAAGAAATGGAAGCTAGAGGGTGAAGCCACCATTCTCTGCTAACCCTCCCCCGAACTGCAGCTTGCGAAATGACGCTGTGGTGGTCTCATGCAACGGGAAGGCCAAGTAAGTTAGGCGTCTGGTCGTGAAGGAAAGGGGAAGGAGCATGCATCTGCTGACTAAGGCTGGAGTTGGAAACTTGCACCGGTTCTGGGCGGGGAAACAAGCAGACGTGGGAAAACAAGAATAGAAAGTTAGTATAATGTAATCTGTTAGTCCGACATTGAGAGAAAAGAAGGTGGCGTGAAAAGAAGGAGAGGTGAGGGTGGGAACTTGTATTGTGTTCAGTGCTAGTGATTAGTTATTTGCTACTACTGGAGACAATGTCGATGGTGGAAACGAGAAGTGCATGATGGGGTATTATGTCTGGTGTTTAACCGGTAGACTTCCTAGCTATAGTGTCTTATTACTTTTGTACACACAAGTGCAGTTTACTACTGAATATGAGCTCAGCTCAACTGGTTAAGCACTCGGGAAAGGTACGAAAGGTACCGGGTTTGAACCTTAGTGGGAGCGTCTTTGCTCCTTTTTCTTTTTTTTTTTTGTATAAGTTATACTTGATTATTTATATATGTAATATCATATAATATACCACGTTATATTTATTTATTTATTTGTTACAAGGTTACGCGACGTTGTCATTTTTATTACAACGTTACGATATCGTAACGTTACGCCATGTAGTTTTCGTATTAGTACATATTTAAGTACGCGACTTTATTAGTATGTAACGTCGTCACGCGTTCGGACATAAGTATATACTAGATTTAATTTTTCATACGTTTTTATGTCCGAATTATAAGACGCGCTATAGTTTTATACGTTAACGTTCAGGGTATTTCACGTTTTAGGGTTGACCGAGAAAATCTCATTCATGGGTTTCTCTCTGAATCTATTTTTCGACATAAATCCATTGCCCCATCTTTCGAGCCTCGGCACTTACCATTAATAAGTGTCGTGTTCGAGGGGTACATAGGGTAATCCCTCGGGATTATCCGCCCTTTTACAACAAAAAAATGATTTTTCGGTTCACAAAAGCTTTAAGAAAGACGATCTCGACATCATTCCTCCAAACAATTCTGTCCACCATCATCTCAACTCTAAACTCGAAATATCCCAAAACCTCACCCCTTTTGAATCTCAAATCCGAAAAAACCCGGGATCTCTACTCAAACTTCATTTGCCTCACACATACTCACACATCTAAAACCCCAAAACACTTCATACTCAAATCACCATTCAAAACTCCAAATCGCCTCAAATTCGAATCATCTCCTAATCCCAACTCCTCTCTAACTTCTAACGTCTCACATGCCCGAGCGCCTCACAGACTCGAACATCTCAATTCAAGCGTCACACAGACCCGAGCGTCTCACATGCCTTGACATCCCATCCCAACCGTCTCATAGACCCGAGCGTCTCACAGACTAATCTCTCGTACCCAAAACTTCAAACCCTTCAAAACTTCCAAAACCCAAAAAACCTGAACTACGTAAGGTCTGATCTCAACATGGAGTTGAGTACGTAGGCAGCCCATCTAGGGTGCGACCCTTCCTCCTTTAAGGTGTTCTTAACCCTCGAAACTCTCAACCCTTCAACCAAACTAACTCCAAGACCAGCCTATTCTTCAATCTTCTAAATCATCTAATCCTCAACCCACACTCAATCCTATCCTTTGGCTTTAAAATGAATCTCTCTAAAAAGGTTTTGAAAGAAGACAATCCCGACAATTGGAGACCGAGGTTTCCTCGGGCACCAATCCGAAGTGTGGTCGTTGCCACTTCTAAGGGGGTACCCAGTGCGAAAACCCACACAGAATCTCTGACATGACCAGATAAGTCCTATCCATAGGCAATAATCTCAGAGTCAATTAACGGTTCTTAGAAACCTCTTTCCCTTTCCTTCCTAGTTCTTTAGGTCAAACTAGGTGGCGACTCTAGTCAATTCCGCCTTATAGAGGAATAAGTCCGCGTGGGGCCCATTGAGAGCGGGTGTAGTGCTCACTAGCCATTCCCCTTATGCTTTCTGGGAAAGACGGACGATAGAGTAGGTATTTGAGGGATGCCAAGGTGACAGGTTTTCACCCTCCACAGAATGGCATTTTAGGATCTAGGCTTTCCAGCCAGACCATATTTAGATTGGACCCCCCCTCATACCGAAAAATCACCCTCCACAGAATGGCGACTCTGCTGGGGAAAACTTGAGTAAGTTTTTCTCAACTCAAGGAAGACTGAACTCATTCAAAATTGTCGGGATTTCCCCACTTCTTTCAAAACCTCAAGAGATTCATTCCAAGCCTCTAGGATTATTCTATTCCACACTTAGAGTGTGTATCTGATGAGGACAGCTAGGACATATTAGATCCCCAACAAGCTTTGCAACAATTGGGTTAATAAATAGCTCACGATTAGAAAGAGACATTTTAGGATTGAATGAAGCTAACTTCCCTTTAGGTTAATAAATAAACAATTTGGAATCACTAATCTCAGATAAAAAACCCTTAGCAAGTAGGTCGGTGCTAACTTCATTTGGTTCATTTACTGCTTTCATATTATGTTACAATGTGGGGTGCATGGGGTGGGTGGTAGTTAGGACATGCATTCCTCTGTGTCACCGATTTACCCACGATGTCCGGGATCCCCAACCGGTCCGCGGTTGATTCCCCATGAGCTAGGGTCACTTTATGAGTGAACAAACCCACGAGGCGGTAAGGTTTCTGACCCACGCCTGAGTCATGATCAAAATCATCCTCCATTATCCGAGTCGATGCCAGCATATAGTGAACTTTGAGCTTTCAGTGTCCAGCTTACCTGGGTCCGGTGTCTAGACGGGTTATGGAAAGTCACCCCCTTGTATGCCGCCTGTCTGACGCCTTTTGCCTTACCCTGAAGATTGCATGGGCTCAGTTTCCATTGTTCCTCTGCACCAAATGGTCTCTAAAGCCCAATGTCACGCTATACGTCCATAGAGGATCCCGTATTTACCGGATTACCCATACATGGCACAACGTAGTCATTGAATAATTTAGACTTTAACACACCTAACCGTTGCAGATGACGAGAGACTGTTCCCATGCGATACTTCCCCGAGTTTCCCGAAAGTGTGGGGTGTTATCGGATCATCACTGCCGTGGCGTATATGTTTCCTTATCACTTCGGTATCCGGACCTTTCGAACTTAAGCACTCCGGACTTTCTTGATGACGGACCCGCAAGGGGCATAGCAGGAGAAAAACCCCCGAGAGATGACAGTGAAGGGACGATGGTTCCCCCGGTGAGACGGAATCATAATTGACCTGGAAAGTGATTATCCCAACACTAACACTTACAACTCCTCATCAAATACAGCCACGATTTACTATTACTATACATGTGTGCAAACCACTTTTTTTAAACCAATCTGTTTTTAAAATGTTCGGAATTCTCTTTTGTGTGTCCCTAAAGCTTTCTTACGAGCTCGTTTACTTTAGAACCTCACCTAAATTCACTCATAAGCATTCGGGGTTTTAAAACCTGTCACTTCATCTTTAAAAAAAAAATTATTCTACCAAATGTTATTTCCAAAACAATTTTCAAAAAATATATTTTGAAAAGAACCTACTTTCTACAAACAACATTTTCAACATACATCATTTCAAAATAGTTTTCGAAAACAGTTTCAAAGATTGATTTCAACAACGTATTCAAAATAAATGATTTAGTCCCCATGTTGTAACCCGCTATTTTTGAAGTTCTGCCCACCTTCAGAGCAGCGGTCATTACCGTGGAGCGAAATAGTCATTTCGTGTGTTTCACAAAAAGTGGTGGATTTTTACATGAGATTTCATGCTCGATCATTCACCTTTCCTTTCTCAAAAATATCCCTCATTCTTATTGTCGGAGCAAGAGAGAGCAGCATGAAGATCGGCTACGCGGTTCGAGCCGAAAGCCAGAGACGCACCAACCCGCGGAGCGAGTCAAGCGACATGAAGACCAACAACGACTGTTCGAGTTCAATGTGAAAGTTAGACGAACACCAGCTTGTATTGCTTGATGGCATGGCAGTACCACTTCGCTGCGAACGCCCGAAGACGAGCGAGCATCATGCCGGTCAAGAGCTCGAAGACGAGTGAGCAGCCAACCAGTTGCCCACCAATCGTGAGCAGTCGATCAGAAGCCCGAAGACGGACCAGAAGAGTTGAAAAGAAGTTTAGCTCAAAACTTCCCCATTTAATGACTTTTAGAATTGATGTATAGGTTTTCCCTAGCATTCTTTTCTTCTCTTGTCAATTTTTGAATAGACTTGTGTATAGGTTGCACATTCCCTTTGAATTTATTTAGATCAATGTGTATAGGGTTCCCACACTCCCATATTTATTTGCGAATGACGCGAGTGTCAAAATTCATAGTTGAGAAAATCCACTACTTTGAAAACACGCGTTTTCAAAATTGTTTTCTAAAAATTGGTTTCTTTTGGCATGCACGTATAATAAAAAAAACGAATAAGGGACGACCCCTCACATCTATATATCATTCATCAACTCTGCTTTATGGGGTGAAATTTACGGACGCATCCCCTTAAAAATAAAAAAATTCACACGCTTGCATCCATGACATTCATACAACATGAATTTCACAACTTTTTTCAAAATAAATAAAAGATTGTTTTTCCCCAACAATCATTCACACTCACCACACAATAACGTCTTGTTTAATGAAGCATACGGATATTACCTCTTCTCACCCATTATATTCCTTGTGCGTGCAGGTGTTGGTGGCACACAATAACTGAAAGGGAAAAGACCAGCCCACTTAAAGCAACGGTGGAAAAGATGGACCAAGCATCCCGGTGTGATCAAACCGTCAAAGGTCGATTAGCTAATGAAAGGTTGACCCGTAACTTTGATGGTGGCTTGGATAAAAACTTGAGGATAGGAGAATGCGTCCAAAGAAAAACAATAGGGCCCATTCAGGGTCAGATAGCAGTTACAAGGAGTCTCCAACTTACTCTGCATATGATGCCTATGAGTTTCAAGCGATGGACCCACACACTCCCTCTGTCCAAATCCCAGAAGTGCCAAACATGCCTCCTTCGCTTGTATGCAGTTCGGCCCCAAGAAACCCAATTGCCACTATAGGAAATCAGCAATCGCAGATGATCCGTGATGCGGGAAACCACCAAACCTCATCATCACTCGTTGCACATCCCAGTTTAAGTATCTCCTCTCCCGCACAAAATCACACCCCTCCACGACAAATACTTCCTCAGCCATCAAAGTTTGACCAACATCTCTGCCCAGAAGCCTTCCAACTCCCTCGTTCTCTTTATGATAACCACTCCCAGACTGCCTCTACCTTCATCAAAGACCCAGATCTCAGGACGGCCCTAAAGAAGGAATTAATGGAAGAGTTGAGGACAGAAATACAAGAGATAGAACGGACCCGACGCTTTGAATCAATGGGTTGGGAACCAACTAATCCATATGCTGGAGCTCGACTACACAAAGGCCCAAGTTTGCCTGAATTGGAGAAGTATGAAGGAATTGGTAACCCAAGGCATCACGTTGACAAATATGACAAGCTCATGGATCTACATGGTTTATCTGATGAGATGAAGGCTGCATGCTTTAGATTCTACTTACAGGGACCTGCTTACTCTTGGATTATGGGCCTAGATCTAAAAGGAAAGTCAAGCCAAGATTTGTACTTCGAATTTCTCACCCAATACGGTGGTAACTTTCATCATGAAGTTACACGCAGAGAATTAGAAATCACCCGCCAAAGCCCTGGCGAAACTGTGAGGGAATTCGTAGAACGATGGAGGGTGAAGGCTGGGCAAATGAATAATCGACCCACTGAGGAGGAGCAAATAAAAATGGTGATTTCTGGCATGAGAGAAGAGTATCAATGCCGGCTGAGATGCCTAGGAATTTGTGACTTCAAACGATTGATGGCAGCCGTGATTGCTTTGGAAGACAATGAAATCAAATTGACTGAGCAACCAGAAATGATTGAAAGAAGGGAAAATCCACTTGCACAAAGCTCACAAGGACAACTTTCAAACCTTGGAATGTCGCTCAGTGAAGCATTGAAAATATTGGTCGAGGAAGGTCATCTAGCACTTTTCAATACAAGGTCAAGAATCAAGAAACTTGGGCCACATTTGCATGAATACTGCGACTATCATAGAATCCGGGGACACACCACCGATGAATGTACCACACTAAAGAGCACAATCCAAGAGCTGATAGACAAAGGAGAAGTATCTTCTTTAGAGCTGAGACGTTCATCCTAGACCACGAAGGTGCACTTTCCTGAGGCTTCACCGAGCCATGTAGGACCATGTGTTCATCCGTGACGATAGTGACAGAAAGTAATTGAGTCATGTTTTATTGTAATGAAAGTGTTTGAAGGGTTGCATCCCATCCCTCCCCCTTTTGTTTGACCTATCCAGGAGTCACAGGAAGAACAAGATAGTTTTATCATGTTGACTGGCGCAATATGGGGATTACCACTCCTTAAGCGGTCAAGGTTTGATTTGCAGCTAAAACATGTGGGGTCACGTTTCTTCCGGGACCCACTCAGCAATTGACCGCCTAAAGAACCATTATTGGCGAGATGAACATCGTGGATCCTCAACCGAAACCGACTCAAGCGAGATTAGGTGTAGCCTTACCACGCATGTATTGCCTCCAAAAGAAAACCATAGAACAAAAAAATCATTCGGTCAAAACCCAAAGTCAACCATCTTCATTCATCACTTTCAGCATTTCACGCATCTTATACGTTGTAATTCCATATTACCACAGTAGATTGCATTGTAGATAGCCGTGTTTGCGTACTCTCGTATCGAAACGACATCTTTGGGAAAAATCTTGAGAGAATGATTGAACAGAGTGCGTGAACCACTTGACTCTTGACCCATCAATGAACACAAGGGTCTAATTAAAATCAGCACCACATACCAAGTGAGTAGTGTGCGAAGAGCGGTATTTTCCCTTGAATTCTGAATGAGGATATTGGGCAATCCACCGAGCGATGAGGGCAGATAGAGTGAGTCCATGAAGGTAAAACCACGAGTGACTTGTGCTTTCCTTCAGCACATGGAGAGGCATAATTTAGAGTGAGATCAATGTCGATAGCAAGACACGAACTATGATTCATGCAAAGATTCGAGAAGTAGTAAGAAAACAATCATTGACTAATGAGAATGATGAGGCACTTAGGAACAAAAACCTCTACAAAACCAAAAAAGCTTTGACTGCCCTGTACATAATCCCTTAGTGAGCCCCTCTGAGCCTTTCGTGAAAAACTCTTTCTTACAAAAAAAAAACTCTCCACAATATGCCACCCCACATATACTTACTCGCCCTTGCAATAGAGGATCTCAAAGGAGCCGGAGCCATGGTCCCTCCCCACCATCTTTCACAAAAAACAATAAAAATGTTCGAAGAAATCAGTGAGTCAATGCAACTCCAAAGCCAAACACCGAACAAAACACCAAAAATGGTCAAAGAAATCAATGAGTCAAGGCAACTCCGAAGCTGAAAGCCAAAATACAAAGCACATAAAAAATGTTTGAGAAGGTCAATGAGCCAAATGCAATTCCAAAAAACAAAAATGAGAAGAAAGTCCAAACCGTACACCAGAAGAGACAAGAAGGAGAAATCCAGATCAAAAAGACCAATGATGTCTCGCAGAAACTAACACAAGGTTATCAAAAACCCGTCTAATTATTCCACCCACGGCGAAGGCGAAACATGTCCTCTATTGCACAAAAGCTCCACAATTCCCAAATAAATCCTCCAGTCCCATGTGACATACATCATACCCTTCAGCCCCATTATAACCCAATAAAAGACCTCTGACTCGTTAGTTGATGAGCGTTTACTGAAAGTATCGGATCTGAAACATGAATCATAAGTTTCGTACTTGTCATCAACATGTCCCGTCTTTCAAAAGGGACCATGAGCGAATGAGTGTGACCTTATCCCACGAGGTCTTATGAGTGCGAGTGAATCTCCAATTTGAGCACCAAATCATAAACAGCTTACCCCATTGCAGGTAAGGAATTTGTAAGGATCGGAAAGTCCAAAACCTTAAACAGAAATTCTAGGGAAAATACTGCTCCAAACATCGAGGGTATCATCACCATTAACACACACGACCATTCTCACGAGAGATTGACCCGTATCCCTCCAAGAGAGGAAAGTGATTCACGCATTCTAGCTCAACAATCACTCAAGATCGAACCGAAGATGTCTTATATTCATAAACCTCATATTAATAGAGATAGGACCGTACATTCTCTCCAAAAACTGCATTTGCATTTTGCATCGTATCTAGCATTTAATATTTGCATGCATCATAAGCACTCCATCACCAACACCTGATTGGTAAGAACTCAGCCTAGTCTCGCTGAAAGTCGACTTCAGTTGGTGCAATTGAAGTAAAACTTCTCCTCAAAGAAATCAAGCTGGAGCCATTCCGGGCTGTCTTTGAGCTACATCGAATAATTATGAAAGCCATCCGGGCCATCCTCGAACTACATCGAAGCACTTTAGAGCCATCCCAGGTCATCATCAAGCTACATCGAACCATCTTGGAGCTAGCATGGGCTATCCTCAAGCTACATCGAATCAAACTAACGCCATTCAAGGCCGTACGAAGACAATCCCGGAGCCATCCAGCGTCATGCTTGAGCCTCATCAACACCATATCCAGAACCAAGCTGGAGCCATCATCTGACATTGAAACCATCCTTGGAATTACACAAGGGTCATCCCAACAGTCCGAGAACAACACGGGAGCCACCTCAAATCCATTTCGTCACCAGGGTCTTGCCCACATAGTTCGAACTACGTCAGGTCTGATCTCAATACGAAATTGAGTACGTAGGCAGCCCGCCCAGGGTGCGACCACCTCAAAGGAAAAATGCCCCTTTCTTCCTCGCTATCACCAAATTGAGCCATCTTGTAGCCCTTTCCGGAGCCATCCCGAGCTATCCTGGAGCCATCATGAGAGAACCCTGAAGTCATAACCGGGCCGAAGCCGTCCATACATGACCAAGAATTTATCTACCACATCAAAATACGTCAAACACGACACAGTCCACCAATCACATCAACCCACCATTCGACTCAAAATCTCAATTCAAATCGAAACCCACCAACCACCCCAGAGCCGTTGCTCATAATGGGGTCATGAATCATGTCGGAGCCCTCCGACCACACTGGAGCCACCCGACCGCACCGGGGCCGTCAACGTAATCTGGAGCCATCAGTTCATACCGGAGCCATTACCACATGCCAAAGTCATCTCAAAATTTGAAACAACTCTGGAGCCGTCTTCTCACACAGAAATCTACATCCACAAACAGGGAGTTTGATTCAATTAATACATTTATTCTTGAACATCTTACATCGCAGATCATTTGCATGTACCCACAAAGTTCGTTCACAATCAAATACTCACAACCTGCTAGGCAGCTATTACGCTACTAGTACGGTCCCACCACTTTTCCTCCACTAGGCAGCTATTACGCTACTAGTGCGAGATCGTTTCATATCCACCTGCTAGGCAGCTATTACGCTACTAGTACGGTCCCACCACTTTTCCTCCACTAGGCAGCTATTACGCTACTAGTGCGAGATCGTTTCATATCCGCCTGCTAGGCAGCTATTACGCTACTAGTACGGTCCCACATTTTCCTCCACTAGGCAAGCTATTACGCTACTAGTGCGAGAATCGTTTCACATCCACCTACTAGGCAGCTATTACGCTACTAGTACGGTCCCACATTTTCCTCCACTAGGCAAGCTATTACGCTACTAGTGCGAGATCGTTTCATATCCACCTGCTAGGCAGCTATTACGCTACTAGTACGGTCCCACCACTTTTCCTCCACTAGGCAGCTATTACGCTACTAGTGCGAGATCGTTTCATATCCACCTGCTAGGCAGCTATTACGCTACTAGTACGGTCCCACCACTTTTCCTCCACTAGGCAGCTATTACGCTACTAGTGCGAGATCGTTTCATATCCGCCTGCTAGGCAGCTATTACGCTACTAGTACGGTCCCACATTTTCCTCCACTAGGCAAGCTATTACGCTACTAGTGCGAGAATCGTTTCACATCCACCTACTAGGCAGCTATTACGCTACTAGTACGGTCCCACATTTTCCTCCACTAGGCAAGCTATTACGCTACTAGTGCGAGATCGTTTCATATCCACCTGCTAGGCAGCTATTACGCTACTAGTACGGTCCCCACATTTTCCTCCACTAGGCAAGCTATTACGCTACTAGTGCGAGATTTGTTTAACATCCGCCTGCTAGGCAGCTATTACGCTACTAGTACGGTCCCACATTTTCCTCCACTAGGCAGCTATTACGCTACTAGTGCGAGATCGTTCATTTCATAACCCACTAGGCAGCTATTACGCTACTAGTGCGGTCCCGCCGTTTTTTTTCCTTCGCTAGGCAGCTATTACGCTACTAGCGCAAGATCGTTTCACATCCACCCGCTAGGCAGCTATTACGCTACTAGTACGGTACCCCATTAAAGCATTCTAGGCTCGTCATAAGCCCTAGGACTGGATATCAAGAGGTCCAGTTGAGGCACTCCTAAGTCCTCGTGCACCCTAAAACCAATCAAATTGTTAGTATCATAGGCTCGTCATAAGTCCTATAGCTAGATGTCAAGAGGTCTAGTTGAGGCACTCCTAAGTCCTCGTACTTTCAATCGCATGATAGGCCGTCATAAGTCCCCATGCACCCGCGCCCATAGGAACAAATCATAAACCGTAGTGAGAATTTTTGGCGTCCCGTCGACCTTGATCCAATCCTGCAAGGGCTTGCAGAATTGAATCAAGGGGAGCCATCTGTAGACACCAAAAATTCTCACCCCATAAAGCAAATTCCAGAATAAGAAACACAATAAGAAGGGTCGTCGCCTTTCTTTGTCAACACATATTGACGTGCATGCCAAAATGAAACCATCGTTTTATAGTCTTTTTCAAAACATTTCATAAAAACACGATTTTGCTAAAACGAATTTTCAAACGACAATACGGTTTTTAAACTCATCACGTTTTGAATCTTATTTTTAATTGTATCCCATAATTTCATCTCACTATATTATTGTTCTCATTTGTATTGTATACTTTCCTTCTGAAACGGTAACATTTTTTAGATGAATTATCCGGTCAGAATTAAGGCTTTTGTATTATTTCCTCCATCTATGTGTTAAGATCTGAGTTAGCTTAGTCGGTTAGCATGTCCACTGGAAAATCAACAGGTAGGGGGTTCGAATCTGGCGAACAATTGGACGCGTTCTATTTTCATCCCCGCCCGCAGAAGAACTCTTGTTTTTATTTCGTATGCTAATATACTGAGTTCTGTCATAGCTTAACCGGTAGAAGCATGCAAGGGGTACGCTAGTGGTCACGAGTTCGAGACTGGGAAGCTGCTGAAACCTGTTTTTTGCTTCTTCTATCCTCCCTGGTCCGATTTTTCCCTCAGATAAAGCCCATTTCTCTTGTCAGCCCAAATAAAAAATCAGTTCATAAGCCCATGACTCAGCAAAAACCCTAAATGAACATCTGTCTACCTCTCTGTTATAACATTCAAAAAACCCTACAGTAGACCCAGGTTCTTACCAGCCGACACACTCACAACATTCTCATTCTTCTCAACTCTACAGAACACGATCGGGTCCCGATTTTCCTCATCTTCTCAGAAACCTTCTCCAACCTTGCCCATGGTTTTGTTCCTTCAAACCGATTGAAGCTCTCTTCTACCAGAAAACACCCCGATCTTCTTTTGCTTCCCGTTGGAAAAATCTTGCAGACACCCCATCATCCTTATTCCTCCGCCAAAAATCTTTCCCACGTTCCACCCTTTTCGAAGCTGAAGAATAAAAATGTCAGAAGTTCATCCACTTTGAACCATCCCCACTCGTCTTCCTCTTCTCGATTTTCCTTCGAAGAGGCTAAACCCACACAGACCGAGAAGAAAACAGAAACCAAACCTACATTTTCTCCCAATTCCCCTCGTCATTGTCCTCAAATTTTCACTGGAAAACTCAGTTGAAACTCCTGTTAGTTTCCCTTTGTTCGACCGTCGGTAGAGTAAGTATCGTCTTGTCTTTTTCTCACTTCGTATGATTCTTTTTATTCGATTCCTTCTGCTATTTTTCTCTTCCTGATTTTGCCAAGGGAGCCGAATCGGTGATGGCTGTGAGAAGAATATGGTTCTGTCCAAAACTAGTTTCTGAAGCCCGAACCAGTTTCTCGCCCTCTTCCATGTAATAAAAAAATCAAGTTCGGCGGTTCGAATTATCCTTCCCGTGCCGATTTGTTCATGGAACTATGTCGATTCTTACTTTTTTTTTTTAATAAACCTGAAACATCAGCGGTTTGAGACACTTTGATTTCGTCGGAGACATCTCTGATGTCCATACTAAGCTACGACTTTATCCTTTTTTTTATACTGGCGATCTTTCAATGGTTCGAGTGATACCTGACCCATGATGGGTTCATGGTCCTCGGGATTGTGTGAACTCAGTTTCGTTTGTTCTGTGTATTGAATCTTCGGTAGTTCGGGCCTCGGTAAAATGTTCTTAGCCACTCTTTTATTCTCGTTACTGTTTGGAATCTATCTGCTGCGTATCTCCATTTTGAGTATTTGGAATATTGGTAACAGCTTACTGATTGTGCACCTCAAGCCTTACTGATTGTGCACCTCAAGCCTTTATTGATTGTCCACTCTAATGTTTCTGATTTGGGCCAAGTCTCTGTAATCTGAACCGTATTCTGTTCGAAGTATCGTGTCTCATTTCAGCGACTCATTTCATTGGAAATGGAGCTGGTGCCTCTGCAAGCAGTTTGGGGTGTGATCTCTTCAACCGCAAGGACTCGTGGACATTTCTTTTCATTTCTGCTACGATCTATTCGATTATACTCCTGGACTAATACGTTTGTTCATGCTGTGTCTTACTTTTGTTTCTGATTTGTTCATTGCAGAGAACACTCTATCTTCGTTTCTGGTATTTATTCCTTGCTCGAGTCGGTTTGGTCCTTTTAAGTTGTATGTTTATGGACTGTCCAATGTACGGAAAATTTGTTTAGATTTGGATGAGCATGTATATTTTGTGTCCTACTTTGATGTCTTCGTCTTCGATCTGAAGTTTTGCTTGCCTCTCTGTAATAACTTCTTGTTAAAAGAAAAGAACGATGGTCTGGACTGAACTTTACTTGAAGTCCGTTTGTTTGTTAATGACGTTTCAGTATATTTGGTATAGTTCAGTAATCTAACCACATCACCATTTCGCTATGGATAAATTCGATTGATAATGGAGGTCTAAGTGGAGTGTGAGGGGTTTGAGAATTAACTACCGCTGAGTGTTCCGGTTCTAACCGTAGAAATAGGGGGAGTTGATACGCATGTCCTTTGGCGTTCACGCCTCAAGCTTGGTTAGAAATTCTGGTGTAGGGTTCACCCTTTCATTAGTAAATCTGAAGCTGATAAAAATGACATTTGGAGTTAAATTCTGCTTGAATTGGGCGAGTAATCAAAAGGGGATTTTGTTGGTTTCTTTACCTTTTGGAATACTGTAACTTCGGAATTTGGGGCTTTCTTTTCACTCTTTCTTCCGTCATATTTGTTACGAATTTGGTGTTGTATTTATTGATCGTTTATCTTCTATTTTAATTTCATGATTATTTGTTAATATTGTATAGTTTAGCTTCTCAATTGTTGGGCTCAGCCCAATATAGAGGGAAACCCTAGATAGCCCATAGGTCACCCATTTATTGTACTCAAGTCTTGGAAGGTATCCCACAGCTAGCTTATTTCTGATTTGCTTTGTGGGGAATAATACCATCCAAACTTTGAGCATCTCTTAAGCCTTGAGGGTACCCCACAGCTAGCTTATTTCTGATTTGCTTTGTGGGGAACAATACCCTCCAAACTTGTAAAGCCTATCCCAAACCATCCCTAATTTCATTAAAAAACTTTACCCAAAAAAAAACACAAAGAATGAATTCAAATCCAAATTCAACTTGAAGTTTCATTTCACCTTCAACCCAAATAAAGTCCAACATCCAAAAAAAAAAAAAAAATAACCCGAGGCCAAGATTAGGCCCAAAAATCAAGTCAAGCCCAACATTCAAATTCAAATGTCCACTCGGCCCAATCAAAAATCCATTTCAGCCAACAAGGCCCAAATGTAGCCCAATTTCCAAGGCTCAAATTCAAACCCACTTCAAGCCCAAACCCACTTCAAGCCTAACCCCACTTCAAGGCCCACCCCACTTCAAAGCCCAAATCGGCCCAAAGCCCAAATCACCCAAAAGGCCAAGTCAAACCTAAGCCTATCCCAAAAGGCCAATTCAGCCCAAAATAAACTTCACAAGCAAAGCCCAAGTTCATGAAAAGCCCAAACCCACAAAAGGGACCAAGTTCATAAAAAACCCACAAACACAAATTGGGCCCAAGTCTATTTTGAACCAAGCCCATTTCGAGGCCCAAGCCCATTTTGAGGCCCAAGTCCATTTTGGCCTAAAAACCCAAATGAAGTCCAAGTTGACCATGACCCAAGCTTTGACCCACCTGACCTTTGACTTTGACTCGGTCCAACCTTGATTGACCTGGTCCAACTTTGACCTTGACCCAGCTTTGACTTGGTCTAACTTTGACCAATCCGAACCTTGACTTTGACCCATCCCGACTTTGACCCTCGACTTTGACCTTTGACTTTGACCTATCACAACTTGACCTGGTCTAACTTTGACCCGACCTGTTTTCCAACCCCAACCCGAATTCAATTCAACCCAATTCAAACCCAACTCATTTCAATTCGTTTCAATTCGGTCCCATTCAATCCAATTCCATTCAATTCATCTAATCCAAACAATTTGGAAATCCCATTCAAGCTCCAAAAATCTCTTTTTTTTTTCAAAATTCAAACATTCATCTCATTCAAATCTCATCAAGTTTTCTTAGATTTCAAAGAAACTATTTTGTGGAATTCTAAAGGAAAAACTCTTCTCACATCACAGAAAACTCTTCTCAAATGCAGAAAGTTCTTCTCACATATACAGAAAGTTTTCTCCTGAAACATTTCTCAAAATCAGTGTTTCTTCATCGAGAATTCCGAACAACTTCAAAGATTTTTCTAACCCAGTTTTCAAACACAAAACTAAACCGTTTTCGGGGAACATGGGATGTCTAACACCTTCAAAGAACGTTTTCTTTCCTTGTTAGACATAACTTGTCTCTCCTCTAAATAAAAATCCGAGGCGGGGCACTGGGGTCGTAACCTCCCTTGTCGCAGTCTGGATCTCTTTAGGCGGGGCATTAGGGTGACAAACCTCCTCTAATTGCAGCCTAGATTTTTACAAGGCGGGGTGCTAGGGAAATAACGGCCTTCCTAGTTGCAGCCGGGATTTTAGAATCGTCTAACTCCCTTCCACTCGATTTCAATGTTTTCGTTTTTTAATGTTTTAAAACCCCGGGAGTTAGAGACGTTATTAGGGTTTGACCGAGAACATCTCATTCATGGTGTTTCTCTCTGAATCCTATTTTTCGACATAAATCCATTGCCCCATCTTTCGAGCCTCGGCACTTACCATTATTAAGTGTCGTGTTCGAGGGGGTACATAGGGTAATCCCTCGGGATTATCCGCCCTTTTACAACAAAAAAATGATTTTTCGGTTTCAAAAGCTTTAAGAAAGACGATCTCGACAATCATTCTCCAAACAATTCTGTCCACCATCATCTCACTCTAAACTCGAAATATCCCAAAACCTCAACCCCTTTTGAATCTCAAATCCGAAAAACCCGGGATCTCTACTCAAACTTCATTTGCCTCACACATACTCAAATCATCTTCAAAACCCCAAAACACTTCATACTCAAATCACCATTCAAACTCCAAATCGCCTCAAATTCGAATCATCTCCCTAATCCCAACTCCTCTCTAACTTCTAACGTCTCACATGCCCGAGCGCCTCACAGACTCGAACATCTCAATTCAAGCGTCACACAGACCCGAGCGTCTCACATGCCTTGACCCCATCCCAACCGTCTCATAGACCCGAGCGTCTCACAGACTAATCTCTCGTACCCAAAACTTCAAACCCTTCAAAACTTCCAAAACCCCAAAAACCTGAACTACGTAAGGTCTGATCTCAACATGGAGTTGAGTACGTAGGCAGCCCATCTAGGGTGCGACCCCTTTCCTCCTTTAAGGTGTTTCTTCATACCTCTCGAAACCTCAACCCTTCAACCAACTAACTCCAAGACCAGCCTATTCTTCAAATCTTCTAAATCATCTAATCCTCAACCCACACTCAATCCTATCCTTTGGCTTTAAATGAATCTCTCTAAAAAGGTTTTGAAAGAAGACAATCCCGACAATTGGAGACCGAGGTTTCCTCGGGCACCAATCCGAAGTTGTGGTCGTTGCCACTTCTAAGGGGTGTAACCCAGTGCGAACCCACACAGAATCTCTGACATGACCAGATAAGTCCTATCCATAGGCAATAATCTCAGAGTCAATTAACGGTTCTTAGAAACCTCTTTCCCTTTCCTTCCTAGTTCTTTAGGTCAAACTAGGTGGCGACTCTAGTCAATTCCGCTTATAGAGGCATAAGTCCGCTTGGGGCCCATGAGAGCGGGTGTAGTGCTCACTAGCATTCCCCTTATGCTTTCTGGGAAATACGGACGATAGAGTAGGTATTTGAGGGATGCCAAGGTGACAGGTTTTCACCCTCCACAGAATGGCATTTTAGGATCTAGGCTTTCCAGCCAGACCATATTTAGATTGGACCCCCCCTCATACCGAAAAATGCACCCTCCACACCATTAGGTTGTCTTGGGCACTATGAAAAACAAAAAATGTGAACATTACCATATTATAACCTTGTAGTATCATGAAGAAAAAAACCAAGTGGTGGTAGATACTAGACACAATAAGACCATCATAGTCGATTATGTTCAAAATACCCTATTGCAAAAAGTGAATCACATGAAGTAAAGCCGAAACCAAATACCTTAATCACGTCCCACTTGACATTCTTACGGGGTCGTCTACAATCACCATTATTTTGCTTGGAATATTTACTCCCCTACAATGTTGTATAAAACAGTTCTCATTGTAAAAAAAAAATTGAAAAGCTCTAAGTTTGTAGTTATATATTGATGATAACAACTTGAAAAAAATTTGTATAATTATCATACTTTTCCACAATCTCCCTCACATCAGTGTGCCCTGAGCCTCCCAATGGATCAAGCCAATAACATATACGGAACTTAGGATCAATGACACAGAGAATCCAATGTTCACTACATATTTGGAATCAAAAATATAATCAACAAAAAGCTTATGTACAAGAGACTTAAACTCACTTTCGGGTAGCTAGGAGCATAAGCATAATCCTTCATTCATCTAAAATAAATTTAATCACACCATAAACCGACTCTACCTCTGTAAAGAAGATTAAATTCTAACTAAGAATAAGCGGGAGTAATAAAGATAGATGTTTACAACTATCTACAGCTGTCAAATTAAAATATACAGTTGTCAATTGACTAGCAATGCTGTTGTATAATGCAGGAGCAAGAGCGAGGAGTATTTCATGAGCGGAGAGGTGTATAAAATAACCAAGAATTGACCAGCCAAGAATTAACAATGGAGTTTCAGTCTCTAAAAAAACAAATAAAAGAACCAACTTTATCTATAATGCAAGGTGTAAAGGAACATGAATCAGCTGTAATTGAAAAAATTCAATTCTCTTGAGGCAAAATGCTAAGTGCTAATCATTGGATGACATACCGTTGGTTGCCTCTGTTAGAAGGTGAATCCACTTGTTAGTGTTGAGGTCACATCTCTTCAACCACACTCTGAAAAAGGTTGGAGCGAAGAGTATAAGATATGTTTCTAGCACATACTAAGATGCATTGTAAAAGTTTGGTAAGCAAATATATCTTCAAAAATAAATAGTGGAATTCATAAATTTTTTGGTTAAACAGAACACACATTGACAACGGTAGGTAGCAAACGATGATGAAAAAGTTATCTTAAAATACAAAATCCTAAATAAAAATGTCTATAAGAAATGTAATTAGAATGCAAGAGTTACTAACACTTGTGATCAGCCAGTTTAGTGATTAATGAATTCATATTTGATTCTTTTCTATCGACATTACAAATAACACGTAAAATGAACACGTTATACCCATCAGCTACCTCTTCAAGGGAAAAAACTACAAAATAATACCTCCAAATGCAAGATATCCCAACTCAAGTAAAGGTGACATAATATGGGTAGTATTACATTGCTATATTAGTATATTCCATTAAGTTGTTCAAATTTATTTCTTTATTTGAGAGCTGGCATTTTTAACATTAAAGACATAATTTCAGTCAAATACTTCACTTGGAGTGACTCTATTGCACTATTTATTATGAATGTGTAATAGTTTATCGTCTTAATATACTCCTTATATATAATTAATACACTTGTTAATGTGTGTCTATCTCCATGATAACAGTCACAACAAAGTTTACATCTACAAAATAATTTATATCATTGTCTACTGTAATTCTTTGTCAAAAGACGTATTTCTTAAAGTACCAATCTTCTGATGATCGTTGTCCAGTATTCACGAGAATATAGAATTAAATGAAGCCGTTAACCGAACAGAGGAGAAGACATAAGACAGAGAAACAATGGCAAGATATCTTCTTCTAAATCTACTTCTTGTAAAGATAAAGAAGAAATATGTTTGTATATATTATCCGATGACCTTATGTATTACAGATATAAACAACTATGGATACTAACAGAAAGAATAAATAACTAGCATAAATTTAGGAACTAAGTAACTGTTGTAGATAAATACAAAAAATAAATATGTCTAGTCTTCCCTAATTAACGGATTTGAAGTGCTGGTTGCAATGGGAGCAGCGGAAGTAAGAATAGAGAAAAATTTAGAGCACCAGGAAAACAGTTAACGTTTTTCTCTTCTCAATCAGAATGGCGAACGACAAAACCAAGAAGAAGGATGAATCGATGAGTTTTTACTCTGAAAATTCGGGAACTGGTTCGAATGAAGGAAATAGTTCAAGGAACCCTAATTTCAGAAAGGGAGATGGGGTTGATCGAAGGAATTTTTTTTGCACCCATTGCAAGAAGCAGGGTCACACCGTGCAAGATTGCGATCAGCGACAGAAATGCTCTCACTGCAAATGCGTCGGGCACCTAGTCACGGAGTGCTACACCTTCCATGGTAGAGACAACGTTTGGCTAGAAAGAAGAAGGCTTACGCAAACCTAGCAGGTGGGCATGAATCACCTATGGAACAGAAGGTTTCGACAGACGACGGTTTTACATCACGAAAGCTGCAACAAATTTCTGAGATAATCAAAGCCAGTAGCTTAGAACGCAAAATCAGAGGAGACTAGTTTATGCAATTTCTCAGGTAATGCCCAACCACCTCGCATATTCAATCTCTGTTTCATGAATAAATGAACTGAAAATCGTTTTGCTGGAAAATGGATTATGGATTCGGGGGCTACAGATCATATGTTTGGGGCGCATGAATTGTTTGAGGACTAGAAAAAATTGGGATATAATCGAAACATAATTCTTCCCAACGTAAACCACTGGTTGTATCCATGATTGACGACATAAGAATTGGTGACAATGTCTGGCTGAGGGAAGTTTTGTATATCCCAGACTTCATGCTCAACTTAGCTTCTGTACAAAACTGGCAAAGCAATTTTGATTGTCAGTTAACATTTACTGCGCACAATTGCATTGTTCAGGGCCGTTTTTCGGAGACCGCTGAAAGGATTGGGCTAGGCCAGGACGAGCTTTACATTCTGGATATACGAAGGGGAGCAATCTACTTTTGGACGATTTCAAGAAATCGAGATAGATATTTAGGGCTAGCTTCTGTGATTAGTCAACGGACATAAGACTTACATGTTCATTTGGGCCATGTGCCATTCTGAAAACTTGTAAAAATGGGTCTTATAACAGAGAATGATTTTGCTTCAGATTATGCATGCGATATCTGTTATAAAATTAGAGCTCAGCGTCTCCCTTTTCCGCATTCCAAAATTAAAACCAAACGTGTGTTTGAAATGATACATATCGACGTATGGGGACCATTTAAGGTCACTACTTATAATGGATATAATATACTTTGTGTGCTTTGTCGACGATTTTACAAGAACCACCTGGGTTCAACTTTTGAAACAAAAGGGTGAGGCTTGGCAACCATAGTCGGTTTCGTTAGAATGGTTGCAAGACAATTTGATACAAATGTTAAAATCATACGGTCTAACAATGCAAATGAATTAGGAAAATCTAATGATGGGAAATTTTTTTTCACTCAAGAAGCAATTATTCACCAGACCACATGTGCTTACACACCGCAACAAAATGCGGTAGTCGAAAGGAAACATAAATATTTGCTTGAAACTGCTAGGGCTTAATTCTTCCAATCTGGTCTGCCAATCACTTATTGGGGAGAATGCATGTTGTACGCCACATTATTAATCAACCAACTCCTTACTAAGGCTTTAAAGGGACAAACACCTTTTGAATGTTTGTACAAAGTCAAGCCAAATTATGAGGCTATCAAATCATTCGGTTGTCTTTGTTATAAAACCATTGTCTGTACAAAGACCAGCAAATTTTCTCCTAAAGCACAAGCTTGCGTATATTTAGGCATTGATTCTAGAAGAAAAAGACATAAAATTTTGAGTTTAGACACCAACAAGGTTGAAGTATGTAGAGACGTGAAATTTCACACTCGGGTATTCCCTTACCGATCAAGGTGGGGACAACAAGTGGATAATTATCATTCTCAGCCACATGCTGAAGAGAAACATGGACATCATGGCTCTAACCCAAACTTTGGGTATGATGACGATTCATCACCTGTTAGCAACGCGCCATTTGATCCTGATCCACTTGTAGATGGACCTTGCAGCTTACCGGCTCAACATGACGATCCATTGGTTCACAGTGAAACATCGTGTCTACCTAGTCCACATGAAGGTGAGCTTCCCACAGCCGCATAAGATGCGCAGGTCACCACCAACCATATTTCTCCTCGTCGGTCCAGCAGGAAGTATAGAAGCCCAATTACTTAGCAGACTATATTTGCAATACGGCATTTCAAGAAATTCTTGATGGTCGTGTGTATGGTTGAACCACAGATGCCAACCTTCTCTCAGGCTATGAAAGCTTGACAGACACACGACCTAGCACATCCACAGCCCTTCTTTCCACTAGTTTCGTAGTACATGGTGACTATACAGAAGAACTTGTGAATTATAAAGAAGCTGTTCTTCATACTCACTGGAAAGAGGCCATGCAAAATGAAATAAGTGCCTTGGAAGATAATGACACATGGAGTATTGTTACTCTTCCAAAGGGTAAGAAACTTGTGGGTTGTAAATGGGTTTATCAAGTTAAACTCAAGTCTGATGGGACATTTGAGAGGTATAAAGCATGGCTAGTGGTGAAAGGCTTTACTCAACGTCATGGTCTCGATTATCACGAGACCTTTTCTCTGGTAGTCAAAATGACTACTATTCGTGCTCCTATTACTGTTGCATTAAATCGAGGCTGGATCATTAACAAACTCGATGTAAACAATGCCTTTCTACACGGAGACCTTGATATAGAAGTCTACATGAAAATACCGCCCGGTCTTGAGGTTTCTGGGAAAAATAAGATATGTCTTTTAAAGAAATCTTTGTATGGGTTAAAGCAAGCATCTCGCCAGTGGTTTTCTAAGCTGGCTCGCTTCCTCCATACTCTTGGATTTCTCCAGTCATAGAATGATTACTCATTATTTCACAAAAACAGCAATTGTGACCATTTGTGTGTGGCTATATATGTGGATGATATGCTCGTTGTTGGCAACAACCAGGGAGAAATAAGTCACCTTAAGCATGCCCTATACAATGACTTCAAAATCAAGGACCTTGGTGAACTACACTACTTCTTGGGTCTAGAGTTTGTTCAGACTTCACTTGGATATATTCTATCTCAAAGAAAGTTTTGCAATGATTTGCTCAAGGAGTACAATTGTGAGGCTAGCAAAGTCACTACAGGTCCTATGGAGATAGGCAAACCATTACTTCACATTCATGGGACACCCTTGGATGATCCCACTATATATAGGCGTTTGGTGGGGAAGTTGAACTACTTGTCCAACACACGCCCTGACATCAGTTTTGCTGTGCAAACTCTTAGTCAGTTTATGCAAAATCCCAGCGATGTCCACATGGAGGCTGCCCTTCACACTCTTTGCTACATCAAAGGGACGTTAAATTACGGGATCATTCTTGCCAAAGAACAAAGTAAGAACCTAGATCTCCTTGCATACTGTGACTCTGACTGTGCTGCATGTCCAAACACAAGAAAGTCTATCTCTAGTTATTACATGTTCTTGGGCAACAGTCCTATTTCATGGAAACCAAGAAGCAAGGTTCAGTCTCCCTTTCTAACGTCGAGGCTGAGTATCGTTCCTTACGACGTGTGACAACTGAGCTTACTTGGCTCACACACCTTCTGCATGAACTTGGGATTTCCCATTTAACACCTATACAGGTCAAGTGTGACAATCAGTCATCCATCCACATCGCTCATAATCCAGTTTTTCACGAACGCACCAAACACATTGAAATTGATTGTCACTTTTTACGCGATAAAATCAAGCAAGGATTGGTCGACATTGTTTATACTCCCTCTAACGCTGAACTTGCTGACATGATGACCAAGGCTTTACCAGGTACAAGGTACCAAGCTCAACTACCGCAATTAGGCATCCAAGATGCATAACAATCAAGCCTTGGAAATCTTGCTTCCCTAGGGCTTGAGGGAGGGGGGGGGGGTATGGGATGGAGAATCCAACTTGGTCCATAATTCTTATTAGGCTTAATTGTTAGCTTTAATTGTTAAGATTCTTTCCTTATATTGGGTTGGATAATCCATCTTGGTCCATAATTATTATTAAGCTTAATAGTTAGCTTTAATTGTTAAGATTCTTTCCTTATATTTTGTAGAAAGTATTGTACAATATCATTAAAGTTCTTTTGCTTATTTCTTGTGGATAGTTTTACCTTTAGTTGTATATAAGGGAGTAGTTAGTCCTTGTGTTTGTAACACGAAGTATCGGTCTCTTGACCAAGAGTCAATATTCAAAATAAAGCAAGCTGATTATCTCCTTCCTCTTCTTCCGTCCACCTACACCCCTTTTTTTCCAATATAGTATTACAAATATAAACAGCTACGAATACTAATAGAAAGAATAAACAACTAACATAAATTAGGAACTAACGTAACTATCGTAGATAAATAAAATAAATAAATAAGTCAAGTCTTCTTTAATTGTCGGATTTGAAGTGCTGGTTGCAATTGGAGCAGTAAAAGAACGAGGGGAGAAAAAATTCAACTGGCTCTTGATACCATGTAAAGATAAAGAGGAAATATGTTTATGTGTATTATCCGATGATCTTGAGTATTACAGATATATACCGCTACGAATACTAACAGAAAAAATAAACAACTTGCATAAATTTAGGAACTAACATAACTGTTGTAGATAAATACACAAAATAAATAAGTCTTCCCTAATTATCAGATTTGAAGTGCTGGTTGCAATGGGAGCAGCGGAAGAAAAAGAGGAGAAAAAATTCCACTGGCTCTTGATACCATGTAAAGATAAAGAAGAAATATGTTTGTGTGTATTATCCGATGACCTTGAGTATTACAGATATATACAACTACGAATACTAACAGCAAAAATAAACAACTAGCATAAATTTAGGAACTAATGTAACTGATGTAGATAAAAACAAAATATAAATAAGTCAAGTCTTCCCTAAATACCGGTAAACTATTATGTTTGTTATCATTTCTCCTGCTCTTCAACAAGATTTTCATATGAGAAAAGTTACAGTTCTACACAATGAAACACACGCTCTTTAAATTTGATTCCCATTGCAAAAAAAAAACACACGGAAAAATGAAAAATAGTAGAAATAAAAGAAGATAACAGCCACTCTCAGTCATGAAGTAGTATAGAAATGAGAAGCAAAAATAACATTTCAATGCAATGTTTCAACCCACAACAAGAAATAATTAGAGAATGCAAACCAGACAAGCTTCAGGCCACAACAAAGACAAAACTGAAAGCAAACGGAGAAATGGGATATAGTTTTTTTTTAAATTAAAATATTGGTAGCATTTCCAAATGTTTGCTGAGGGATGAAAATCAAATTTCCCAATGGTACAAACAAAATACATACAAAAGTTATCAAATGTAACTTGCAAAGATATATGATTCACAACTACTACACCAGCACAACCACATCTCTACCTTCTCTCAAAGGAAAAGAAATGAAAAAAAATTAACATGCATAGAGGATGACATGTCTAACCAAACTTTTAACAGGGAAAGGCGGACGGGAAAAAAATCAACCACGCAGCAGCAGTAATCTACTCTAACTTTTTTTTGAAGATATTAGATACTAGAAACAAATGTAATAGAAGATTAAGGGGTGTAATCTTCTTATTAAATCAAACAGTAGAGCAGTTTGATTTCTCTGTTTCCTGTCCACTTTTCCCCTTAGATTTCATAATCAAGGCAGATTCTGCCTTTGTTTTATCTCAACTCTTGATATCTTAAGCCCTTGAAGAAATATAGTTCAAATGGTTATGTTAAATACAGTGGCTATGCTACTCCCTAACATTAAATTGATGAAAAAGTTTGTTGGCTATGCTGCTCCCTAACATTAAACTAAGCAGAACTTAAATGTTGTTAACACTTCATCTCATTTTGAGATTCCTGTGCTGGTGGGTACTGAAACTAACTGTGTGCTACTATTTTAGAATAAAATATAAACACCCACGATGGATCCGAACAAGCAAGACTGAATAAGGTCAAATACTACCATTTAAGGGGTGTACTAGATTTCTTCACTATTTACAAATAGTTAACCTGTAGCTTAGAGATGGGAGATAATTACTTACAGAATTAACAATTGATGTTGTGGTTGACCGGGATTCACCAGCAAGCTCCTCAATGACGCGGCATGGAAATTCAGCAGGTTAATGGTGGTGATGGCCACATAAAGCTCTGGTCGACCGAAATTGATGCGGTGGTGATGCATTTCGGAGTAAGCAGGCATGAGCGTTAGCCGATGGTAGACTTGGTCGAATGGAATTGAGCAAGGTTAGGGTTTGGGAGTACGAGGAAGAATTCAAAGTTGAGCAGGAGTTAGGCGGACAAACGACATCGTAAAGGCGGGATTGAAATGTGTATTTTTTTCACATATAAGGCTTATTCTTCTGCTGTATCTGTGGTGTTGGGATATAGGCTGAAACAAAAAAGATTTGGAGGGTATATAGGACTTTTTCACAAAATGTCTTTTATTATTCCAGCCCTATATTTTTATAGTTTTCTTAAACTAGGTGAAGTCTATTAAGGATATATAAAACTGTAATTAGTGTTACTATCAGGTTGTTAGTATCTAGTCAGATATTATCTATTCCTATTCTTTCTCCTGGTTTATAGTATAGTAATCTAGTTACTTACTACTCACTTAGTGTTGTATATATCTCCCTCTCTATTAATTGGAATATCACTGCAATTCATATTTCTATATGGTATCAGTCTGAACACCACGATCTCTCGCTTTCACTCTCTCTTTCTCATTCCCAACTCTGCGCCACCCAACCCTCTTGCGCCGCCTCTCACCATGCCTGATATCACTACTACCCTAACTAATCCTGCTGATAGCACCCAACCATTTATCCTCGTCAATTTTTCCAACGCTTTTCTTCTCAACCCAAATAACTACATCACATGGAAGACTCAAATCCAAGCGCTACTGACTTGTTACGATCTTCTGAAGTTTGTCAACGGCAAACACCTTAAGCCGGCCGCCACCACTCTCGCTGTTGATGGCTCCTCCACCACCAATCGTCTTCACGCAGCCTGGCAATGCCAAGATCAGTTGTTGTTCGGTGCTCTTGTTGGTACTTTCACTCCAGTTGTGGCCCCCTTAGTCACATGTGCTACGTCTGCCAAAGACGCTTGGGATATCCTTGCCAAGACTTATGCAAATCCATCAAAAGGCAGGATAAACCAACTTAAAGATCAGCTCCGAACTTCCGTCAAAGGTACAAAAACCATTTCCGAGTACATCCAATCTGTCATCGCTACAACTGATTTGCTCGCTGATCTTGGAAAGCAAGTCGACACTGATAATATTGTTTCTTATATCCTCAACGGGTTGGATGCAAACTATTCTTCTCTTGTAGATGCTATTAAGGCTCGTGACACAGCTATTAATGTCCCCAAGCTTCATGAAAAATTAATTGTCAAAGAGATGGAAATTGGTGTGTCTGCCTCATTAGCACCACCAACAATAGCCCGTCACGTTAATTCCAAAACCTAGCACTCCACAGCTCCTGCGTGCTCACCAGCTGCTGATACGCCGAAGGGAAACTGCCCGTCCTTTCAGTCATCACCACCACGACACGGTAGTCGACCCACTCGTCAGCAAAATCACGCCCCGCACCCTTGTCTAGGTTGTTGTCAATGGTGCCACACCGTTGGACACGTGTTAACTGCTTGCCATGATTTTCGCCAGCAGCATCCTCACATTCGTCCACCCTCACCGCCGCGTGCTCAAGCCCACGTCGCCACCATTTCCCCGCGCGCACAGGACTATTTGGTGGAAAGCGGTGCGTCGCACCATGTAGTCACACAACCTGACTCTCTGGCTCCGACATACCCTTATAATGGTCCGGATGAATTATTTATGGGTAGCGGTGAAGGTTTGGGAATCTCACATACTGGAACTCTTTCTTTAACTATGTCGGCACGTTCATTTGAATTACCCAACACTCTTTGTGTTCCATCTATGACTAAAAATATAATCACTGTTTCATAATTTTCAAAACAAACTCAGTCTTCTGTCACCTTCTTACCCGATTCTTTTGTTGTCACGGATTTACAAACAGGTCAACCTCTGATTAATGGTCTGTTCATCAAGGAGTTTACGTCTGGCCAACAACTTCTCTAATTGTGTTTTCACTACACAAGTCTCCTGGTGACTTATGACATCATAAGCTTGGTCATCCATCCACTAATATGTTTAGTCTGTTGCAGCGTCAGTTGAAATTTTGTTCCACCATTTCTTCTCAGTCTAATTGTACTTCCTGTCAGATTCATAAGAGTCATAAACTTCCCTTTCATAAGTCTAGTTTAGAGTCTAGCTCATTTTTGGAAATTTTATTTTCTGATGTCTGGACATCGCCACTCCTATCTTACGATGGCTTCAAATACTATGTTATTTTTGTTGATCATCACACGCGTTACACTTGGATTTTTCCTTTCAAACGCAAATCTGATGTTTGACAAACATTTATTCGATTCCATAAATTGGTAGAGAACTACTTCAACACCAACGTAAAAATCCTATATTCTCACAGTGGTGGGGAATACACTACTCTCGCCTCATATCTAGGCTCAATTGGCATCTCTCATTTCACATCTCCACCTCACACACCGGAGCACAATGGCATGTCTGAGCGTAAACATCGACACATTGTTGAAACTGGTCTAGCATTAATATCTCACTCTGGTGTACCACTAGAGTTCTGTCCCTACGCTTTTCATACAGCTGTGTACTTGATTAATCGCCTACCCACTCCACTCCTTCATAATGATTTACCTTACTTTCGGGTTTTCAAAAAATGTGTAGACTATGTTAAACTGAAAGGTTTTGGTTGCTTGTGTTTTCCATGGCTTAAACCATATACTAATCATAAATTGGACCCCAAATCCATTGCTTGCGTATTTGTAGGTTATTCTCTAACACGGCACACTTACCTGTGTTTGGATCCGTCTCCAACCGCATCTACTGCTCTAGGCATGTGCAATTCGTTGAGCATACCTATCCATACAAGCAGTTGGCGTCTGCTACACCGTCTTCTGCCACTGATGACTGGAGTACATACCTATCCTCACCTTCCTCATCTGCTCACCAAACCATACACACCGCCATGTCATTACCCATTCCTATTTCCCAGTGCACCTCTACTACTCCATCCTCAGCCCAAGCTGGACACGACCAACCCACCTCCCCTCCACCGATAGAACCTGCCGATACGTCTCAGCTCCCTCCCTCCGTTCTTGATCTCAACGCAACCCAGATTCCCTCATCCACCACCTCTGTGAATCCTGTCCTCTCCCCAACCTCACAACAAATTCCATCCTCTTCTCCACAACCACCTACTTCTCGCATCATCACCAGATCCCAAAACAACATACACAAACCCATCCAGCACTGTTGAACGTCTCAAAGCCCGCTTGGTTGCTCAAGGTTTTTCTCAACGACCAGGTTGTACTTCACAGAAACATATAGTCCAGTCGGCAAGCCCGTTATTGTTCGAGTTGTTCTCACCCTTGCTATCTCTAATGGCTAGCCGCTTCGTCAACTCGACATAAATAGTGCTTTTCTTCAGGGTTCACTCACCGAAGAGGTCTATGTTCGCCAACCACCAAGGTTTGTTGACAGCACTCAACCCACTAGTGTTTGCCGCCTCAACAAGGCTTTATATGGTCTTTGTCAAGCACCTCGGGCGTGGTATACAACTCTTAAAACCTATGTTCTGCAACTAGGTTTTCATGCTTCCGAGGCCGATGCATCCCTATTCATCTATCATAATGGATCGACCCATCTTCTTCTACTTGTATACGTTGATGATATCATTATCACAGGCACTTCTTCAGATGCAGTCACCACACTTCTTCATCGGTTGTCTCACCAGTTTGCTCTAAAGGATCTAGGCACTCCATCATATTTTCTGGCGTTGAAGTTCTCCCACACTCAAACGGTTTGTTCCTTTCATAACGACAAATGTTACTGATCTCCTTCATAAAGCAAGCATAGAGGGTGCCAAAGATGCTTCTACACCAATCTGCGCAAGCCAACCACTGCACAAGGATCAAGGCGATCCTCTCTCATCACCTACGCAGTATCGCTATTATAACACCCCTCTCCATAATCACGTAATAATCTCTCACGTAACAATAAATAAAACGTCTTACAGCGGAAGAATTAATAACAACAACAATACTCACTCGGGTGTCACCGGCCATTACTCGCCCATACGAGCAACGAAGCCAAACTACATCCAACTTCCAACATAAACAAACTACTAACCGCCGTGATAACGAGGAACTCCTATACATCATACTAAGTCCATAAATCATAAAACATCGACAAGTGAGCGTCTACCCAAACCTGAATATACATAACTGTACCATAATACCTTTACATGTCTGATATCTTTATACAAATAAACTCCCTGTGCGGTAATCAAATAAACTCTAATTACCATGTTCCCGCACTTCGGCTTCGGCGATAATCAACAACCTGCATATGGTGT
This sequence comes from Limonium bicolor, assembly GCA_023374045.1. NCBI lineage: Eukaryota > Viridiplantae > Streptophyta > Magnoliopsida > Caryophyllales > Plumbaginaceae > Limonium > Limonium bicolor. Next base: position 394,603,174 of record CM041776.1, on the reverse strand, counting down.
AGTATCAGCGATAAACGCTAAGTATGCCGGGCCTGGACCCTAATGGTCATTTAGTCATTTTAACCATCTTATTATTAGATTGGTTTCATGCTTTACCATTTTACAGTTATAATCAATACTGTAATAAACATGTATAATATACATAATCATCCATCCAATTATTCATAAACACTTAACCATTCATCCAATCCAAACATTCATTTAATATCTCAACCAACAATTATATATCGAACGTATCGAATATTTACAGTATAATGTACAATGTACAATCGCCGTAGCGTACAGTTTCCAGTATGATGTACAATGTACAATCGCCGTAGCGTACAGTTTCCTTAGTTAATTTAATTTGGCCTTTAAGGCCCCATCCAAACCATGTTTAATTAAATACCAGTTGGGCGTCATGTTAAGACAACCCGATAACCTCACCATGGACAGTAGTCCTCCCGTACACACAAATGTGCTCATTTCGCCAGAGGTCCGGAGGCCCCAGAATATTCTCTTATGTCTCGTGAGACGTCCATATAAAGGCCGTAGCCACCTGACCCACGATCCAGTTTGGGCTCGTTGGGTATAACCTGGAGCGGAACCCAATCGGGAACCCCTCAGTGATCACAAATGCGCAACCAAGTAGTTCGTAAACTACCGGGATTCCTCACCTCAACTCATACCATCTCTCTCTCATAATGTTTAAGATCTGCTCTTAGTCTTATGGAGAATATTTATTAGTTAGCTGCCCAATGGGTCTCACGCATACCTAGAAGTAATCTAGGTTATATTCATGTTCGAGATCCATGCTCTAGAGACCGACAATGTCGTGACTCGTTTCCTAAGTATTTTACTTAGGTTTCCATATACTTAATATTAATACTATGGTATTATATCAAGTAACCATCTTGTCATCACAATAACGTATATGTATGTTTATATAAGTCGATCTATAGTCGACGTAGTGTTAGTCCCGTGGGATGCTCGTGCATAAATAATTAATGCAGTAGCACACAAACACATACATGTATCCAAAACACTTAACACACAAGTGATATCAGCCAAATCCGAGCCCAAGGAAATCCTTAGGACAACCCGGATCAAACCCTTTTACATACCGTTCACCAAGACCTAGGATGCGCAGTGTAGACCACTAGCTCGTCAAGCGTCCTCGTCCGAAGTATGATCTAAACGGTAATAAACTATAAGTCAGTCTCCATGACTAACTACATCCGGTATTTCCGAATAACAAGTAACCCCGACAGTTCATCCCCGAATTTCTACAGTTATTTGTTACGGGTTTCTCTAAACCGGTCGGCTTTGTTACTTTAAAACTCGTATGTCAAAATATTTCAACTGTTAAGTTTAATTCATTATTTTTCTTTAATCTTGTCCACCATTAAACTTAGGTACATAACCTATAGTTGCATGTATGCATGCATTATTATATTATATTATTTTCCCACCATCCATTATAATACAATGTATTATATAATTCATTATCTTTAGCAAATAATATTTGCATCCCAAAAACCCATAACTTATAGTTTGTAACTATTTTTTTGTAATAACCACCACCATTATATTATTTTCCAACCATAATATATATCATCCTTATATACATTATTCTTGTATATGTATATATTTACCACATAGGTAAGTTCCATGAGTTATAAACTCTTATATTATATGTTACATTTTATCATCTTATATTAGATGATTGTTCCCCCTTAGTTGTATTATATTATACAACTTATATTAACATTATTATCCTAATATTATGTAACCTTTTATGTTGTCCAATTACAACTCCTAAGGTTTATTCCATAAATACCTTAGTTTATAAATCTCATTTATTTATAGTTCGTCACATTATTTAATGTGAATATCCTTCCTTATATTAATTCCATCTAAACCATATAATTGTTATAACATTTATAACATTATAGACCATAGTCTAAAATTCATTTTCCAACTCTTAAATATTCGGTACAGCCCTTGAATTTATTTAAATTCTATTTTGACCACATAACATTATGTAACGTTACACCATATACCAATATCATTTGATATGATATTTTTATTTCCTTTAACTTATAACCTATAGTTTTTATACAAAACTATTATATATTGCCACATAGGCATATATATTAAACCTTATTCTTTTCCATAAACCATAGTTTCCTTTATTTACAAAATCACCCCATTATTTATACCATGTTATATAGACCATTTAGTATAACATTTCTAACTTATAAAAAAGGGTATAACCTATGGTTATATTTTTGTAAAATTCTGAACAGACCCACCATATTCTTATAATTGCCATTTGGCCCAATTTATAACATATAGTTTTATAATATCATTAAAACTATATATTATACACATGTCTTAATAAATACTCTTATATAATTCTAAAAATCACCAAATTTCACCAAAGGGTTATAATTACCCTTACTAACCCTTATACTTTCGGTATTTATAATTCCACCACATATATTTCTCCAAAGTGTCATAATGACATAATAACTATATATACATATATAGTTTATCTTAATTCCAAAATCAACCCAATAAATTCCTAAAAATTCCTAATAGCCCATGGGTGTTTATAATACCATTATACACCCTTAATTTTCGGAAATAACATATTTACCACATATGTTATAAAATTGTTACAATTAAAATACTTATCTTATAATAAAACCTTAAATAAGTTATCTAACTTATTTAATTTGGTCAAAACCTACCATATGGTCAAGGTTGACCACCTTAATATTTCCTTGACCATTAATCTCCACATATTACGGTTTATACCCTTATTTTTTAGAAATTACCATTTAACCCCAAAACTTTATATAATCTTATAATTTTTATACAAACTCAATTAAACCTCCAATTTTCGGCTATATTATTTTATAGCCCCTAAATTTAATTTAATTACACTATAAGACCCCAATTCCTTGCGGTAATAATTATATATCACCTAAACTTTAAATAAAAGCTCATAAATGCATAAATAAAATGGCCTAAAGTACATGGCCTTATTACAAACATTGGCTTATAAAATAAATTACACATAAATGCCCAAAAATGCATTAAGCTCTCGGCCCTTACCATATCTTTTCCTTATTTACCAATTTTCCACATAATGTCTTAAATTTGACAATTATGCTTATTAATTAGTTATAAAATTTATTAAACCATTCCTTAATCACCTAAGGTCAAAATAAGACCTTAAATACCTTGTTCACTCACGGCACAAATTATACACATATGTATAATTACATATTAATATACCAAGTGAAGGTTTAAGTGATTTATACCTTGTTTTTGCCTAGTTTAGGCCTTGTTTGATTTCGGCTGCTTAGGAATAAAATTTCCACAGCTTCTTTTACATGTTTTCAAACAGCAACCAAGGCATAGTTAGTCTCCAAGCAAGATCTAACCATAAGAAGTGTTTTAATGTATATTTCAAGGTAAGATTTACCTTAGAACAACAAGGTAAGAACAAGTACTCTTCGGCCTGTTTTTACAGAAGAGTAAGAGCATCAAAAGAGCTACTAAACCAAGGCTTAAAACCGGTATAACTCAGATTAGAAGATGGCTAATTTTTACCTTGTTTAAAGTGCCTAAAATGGTGTTTTTGGCTTGGATCTGGCTATACCTTGAGGCTCTTGATGTACTAACTGAATAAGTATGTTAAGAAGAAGATAATAAGGATAGGAACAAAGTTTCACAGCCGAATTTGAAGGGAATCAAAAGATATGTGCTTAAAGCACATTTTTATACCTTAAGAACAAGATTAGCTTTCTCCACCTTCCTCCCTTGTTAAGGCCGAGATTTGCCATTAATTTAACCTCCAAAACAACCTAGATCCATGGATGGAAATGGTTGATGCTTAGATCCACCGAAAGAGGAAAGAATTGTGAAGAAATTGAACATAAAATGGCTTAATAAGCTTACCTATGTATCAAAGTGTTCTTCTATGTTCTTGGTGACTTACCCACGTTTTTGGAGAAGCAAAGAGAGGTTTGGAGCTGCTGGTGTCGGCAGGCAAGAAGGCAAATGAAGAAAGGTAGGTCAAATTGTCTTAAAACACATTATTTGCTTTGTTTATTGTATTTGGTGTTTGATGACTCACCAAAGCAGATTGGCATCGATTATTGGAGGGGCTGGAGGGGTCTCACACGTTTTTTGAAGGCTGAATCAATCAAATAAGGAGCCAAGGTTGAATATTTACATTATTGTATCATAAAGGTAAAAGTGGTCCCTTAAATCATGGAAAGGTGTTGGAACCTTGTTTCTTGTGTTGCAAGTGGCGAATTCAAACTCCCCCAGCCTGTGACTGCCAAATCCATAAGGTCCAAGGGGTCAAACTTTGACCTCTTGACCATTCTTAGTCAACGTTGACTCAAACGGGCCCCCTTTAGCGTTTTATTAATATTTTAATATTAAATTTGTAAAAATTTGTAAATTTCTAGAATTAAATTCCTAATATGTTATAATATGATATATTATCATATTTATAGGTAATTATAACCTTTAAGCCCATTTAAAAGCCAATTTAGAAGGCAATTACACAAAAACGTGCTTTAAGGTGTTTTAGTGCACATTTTGTGTCGCAAGGTGTTTCTGAGCTTAGTTTTCTTTGAGAACAGTTTTTTGTGTTCCTTACATGATATTTGATCACGGTATCCAATTTTATATCATTTAGAGGTCATTAGACCTTTAAGGTTCTCTTAGAGCACATTTTTGCCCTACTTGACCTTGAAGCATGTAAATGCTTGTTATATGTGTTGGAGTGTTGTCCAACAATTGTAGTGTGTTCCTTAGTGTGTTAATATGCTTAGGAAAATATTTTAGGTCCTAAGAAGTTCATTTGGGTATTTGTTTACCCTATACAGTCAAAGGGTGCAATACCTTGCTTTGTGTTGACCACTGTTGTTCTCAGTTGACTTTTAAGGCATGTTTAGGCCTTAATCAATATGATTAGATGTTTAATCCATGTTTTATTAGTTTGGGGTATTTCAATCTACCCCCTTAAAAAGACTTCATCCCGAAGTCGCTTAATCAAAAAAGTAAGTATACAAATATATAACTACCCATTATTCCCATAATGTATATCTATGTGATATATCATTTACACACATCGTGTTGCGCTTATACAGCACATAGCCCTCACTTTGTGGCGTTAGTTCAATCATATATGGATATAGGTGATCCATCAGCACCATTATTTCCTATCAGTTCTACAAGCCCTGACAACCTCCCCGAGGTGTCCATAACATTCCATCGTTCCACATTCCATATCTAATGATTCATTTCGTATCTAGGCGATACCATATGTAATCATTTTATAAAGCAATATGAATACATATCACAAATAGCATAAGAAAAGTGTTACACACACGGGTGTAAACACAACATTCATACAGGTATCTCATAAGATACATACATACAAGTGTACATCACACACAAACAAACCAAACAACGCACGCCCTGCGTACCAACCATAACCAACAAAACCAATTCACTGTATGCCATGCATACGAAACAATTCACTGTATGTCATGCATACTAAACAAACAAACCTCGTATGCCCCGCACACCACTAATTCTTTGTATGCAATGCATACGAAACAAACAAAACTTAGTGCACACATGTGCACAGCCAAGAGGCTCTACCCCCCTTAAAAAGGGTTACGCCCCCGTACCCCACAAGTATACAACAGCCGCTCAACAAGAAGCGCTGGATACTTGGCTCTCAAAGAGTTCTCTAACTCGTGGATTATCCTCATATCAGAGAGACGGGTATGACTCTAGCCCTTCAGGGCTCCACAATATATAAAGGGTGAGGCACTAAACAATTTGTGCTCTCTCCCAAATTCGTTCTAATGGGCCCACTCGCTCCGTATGAGGTGCAGACCCGTGAACATAGGCTCAATTTGCCTCTTTTTCTATTGCTGTGTATCCTCTCGTTTGGATCACTAGCATACATGCGTGTGTCTTCTCTCACTGATATTCAGCTTGAGGTGTAATATGACATTGGCTATTGTTAGTACTTAGTGCTCTTTGCACTTGTCTTGTAATATTAAGACGTACCAGCCTACATGCCCACGGAGATAAAGCTTGTCATCCGTGTCTCCAAGTGGTCTTGTTCCGGAGTAACACACTGTTGTAGTTCTTTTTTTTTAATAATAGACACTCGTGTTGATATCCATTACATCTTCCTGTATTCCCACTAGATAATAACTGTACAAGTGCAATACCAAAACACTCAGTCCTACAGAGTGCAGAGGCGTAAACTCTCCGCAGCTAATATCTCGTGAGTCAAACAGATAAGATGTGCGAATTATCCTGTGAGTGGTACATTCCAAATCCACTGTTCCTTGCTTAAGGTATCTACTACTATATAGCTTTGTCTTTTATCCTTGCGTAGTCACGCGTTTATGTCCATATCATCTGGTAGATTTCCTCTGGATTGCAAGAATTTACTCGATCCTTATGAGGATTCTACATATCATTCGTCCATAATGGATTCTCATGTTTCTTTCCTTCGGTTTTCTGATCCTTGAATGGTTTCCTTGTCTTCACTGTATGCAGTCTACTGCTCTCCGTTGCAGATTCTTGATTTCTCTAGCCCGTTGGTTTAACTGCGGCTCTTCTCGTCCATCTTCGAGGTAATCTGCTTTACTGTCCTTAGTATGGAGTTGACTACTTCTCGTGTTCCTAACACTACTTGTCTACTTGCATGGGGTACCATAATGATCCATTACTACTTACCCGACTAACTCATAAATAAGTCTGTCAGGCCCACATGCTCCTATCGGAGTGCGGTCGTCCCATGTCTCATTTAGTAAACTGGTAATGTCTGTCACACGGGTATTGTGAAGTATTCTGTTGTCAATCTCCCTTTGATGGATATCCTTTTTTTTCGTTCTTCTTCTTTTTTGGTTCCTGTTATTGGTTATCTTGTAATAAGTGCTATTGCCTTAGTGGCATCGGTGGTAATCCGTGTCATAAACCATAAGCCATAACGCCGGCTTGTAAGTAAAAATCTGTGCTATATTTAGCAAAATTGGTTCTCCTAATTCAATCTCATTGAGCACAACACATATTTCTTTTCCTCCCTGTTTATCATGATCATATCTCATCCATAGTTCATATTCGTTCCCTCATCCGTTTAATTGGATATATTGCAGATTGCATAATAGCTTGAGCAGCTTGGCTCTTCACTTCCCAACCATCTTCACTGACGGTGGTGCATCTACAAAGGGTATGCTTGTCCATAAGGACTAAACATTCATCACTAGTAGTGATTAGCATTAAATGCGGTATACACTGATGGTATTTGGCTAGTAAGCCCTGTCTGAAACTTCCTCGAACGTTTAAACTGGTGTGTTTTACAGTCACAGTGGCTGTATAATTTCTCCAGTTGCAGTGGTTGGACTAACGGTCCTTCCAAAGTTGCATAGGTTTCTAATCTCAAGGTTTGAATGAAAAATATAAAAATAATTTTTTTTATATATATAATAAAAGATTAAAAAGTAGTAGTTGTTGCAGTTGCTGTTGCTGTTGCTGCACTTGCTGTAGCAAGTGCGCAAGGCAGATGGAAATTTCAGTGGTTTAATTGTCATAGCGCTTGCAGTAGCAAGTGCGCCATGCAGGTGGTAATTCTGGTTCAGTAATCACCGGTCTCATTGACTCTGCGTCGTCGAGTATGGCTACATGATAATGTAAGCTTTAACATCCTGTTCTTATATATAATCCGACAAGGTTCCAAGGTACTCGCATCGAGTCCTCAAAACTAGTCTCAAAAGTCATACACAAAAGGCGAGTGGTCAATGACACACTCCCACATATTTATAACATAGCTCCGTCTAACATCCAAGGTAAGTACATAGAAAGTAAGCAAAGTCTTCCACCAGCGGTCTCACGGAGTTCAGGGTACTCATGCCCTATCTACTGCCCTTCTGGGCTCCAGTATCAGTAGATGTCTGGCCATCCTGACCGCCTCGTGGTACTCCAGATCCTCCAGCTGAGGTCTTCTGAGTATTCCTTGGTGGCCTGTAGTTACGACTCTCTGGGTTCATCCAGCACTCGAATTCCCTATGGCCCTCTTTCTTGCAACACCAACACACAACTTTACGGCCTTCGCAGTCGACCCAAGGATGGTCCTTCCCACAACGCTTGCAATAGAAATGACGCTGGGGTTGTCGGGTGCCTGATGGTATTATTTAGTTTAAGTTAAAATATGATAATATAAAGGTTAAGGTCACAATTGAATTTAAGAGGCAGGTGTTCTCACCCTTAGGAGGTGCAGTTCTCAAAGGCTGAGCATCTATAGCTGGGCCAGTCAACCGAAGGACGGGTTCTTTCCCCTTCGCTCCCTGGTGACCCTGCTGCCCTTTCTTTTGAAACAATTTCCTGCTTAAGGTTTCAGGTCAGCATTCATAAGGTGTATTTAATATGATAAATAGTTTAGAATGGGATAAGTCCTTACTTTTCCTTCTTCTGGCCATCGCCTGGAGATGCTCCTCCACCCTCAGACTCTCCCTCAGGGTTCTTTCTCTTCTTGGCCCCGAGAGTCTCTTCCCGAGTCTGGAGCATTAGCTCCGTCCTCGAGGCAGCATCATAACACTCCTGGAATCTCATTGGTAAGTTCTCACAACGTTAAACGGTACTGTAGTAAGTAAAGAATTTATGGCTTTCATGTTAATACCTGGATGGTAGTGTAGAGGGTAGCACCCATCGCCATCTGGATGCGAAACAATAATCCCCCCCGGAACTTCTCGACCTTCACGGTCTCTGAGTAGTCCACACCGGGGATGAAGTCCAGCAGACCAATGAATCGAGTGTAATACTCATCCACGGTCAGACCTCCCTGGGATAATGTCTCGAACTCTTGGCGCTTCTTCTGTTTGAGATGCGCCGGGTAGTACTTCCCCCTCAGCAACTCGACAAAGGCAGCCCACGAAAAGTCGGGCGTAGCCAGGTGATGGTCCTTGACCAACCTCCACCAAGTGCTGGCTGCATCCTTCAGATGGAAAGCAGCAATCACAACCTTCTGGTTGGCAGGTACTTGTAAAGCCTCATAGGCCTTCTCATGTTCAACAATAAATCGCTCTAAGGCTAATGGGTCTGGCTCCCCAGAATATGTAGGTGGTCGGGTCTCGGTAACTAACTTCAGCCAGTTCGCTTCCCTGGGCTGTGGCGGGTGGGCTGGTGCTCCTCCTATCTGAGTACCAAGCTGTGCGAGTACGGCAGCAACCGTCTCTGCAACTCCTGGAATGACGGGGTCACCGCCTCCACCTCTTCCAGTACCACGCCCTCTAGTTCCCCTAGACATCTGTAGTACAGTATGTCACATAAATACTCGATAAATTACCGTACACAACCAGTAGATATTGAATTGCCTTAAAGGCTATCCTATCACGCAATTTGCGTTACTAGACACAATATCTCTTAAGACGAATCGTCTCGTACCTCACAAACGTTTCCCTTAATTTCCCAAGTCCTAAGCTCACTGTCTTAACCTATTTTCTCGTCATCAGAGCGGTACTCCGCTCTGATACCACTTTTGTAACACCCCTCTCCATAATCACGTAATAATCTCTCACGTAACAATAAATAAAACGTCTTACAGCGAAAGAATTAATAACAACAACAATACTCACTCGGGTGTCACCGGCCATTACTCGCCCATACGAGCAACGAAGCCAAACTACATCCAACTTCCAACATAAACAAACTACTAACCGCCGTGATAACGAGGAACTTCTATACATCATACTAAGTCCATAAATCATAAAACATCGACAAGTGAGCGTCTACCCAAACCTGAATATACATAACTGTACCATAATACCTTTACCTGTCTGATATCTTTATCCAAATAAACTTCCTGTGCGGTAATCAAATAAACTCTAATTACCCTGTTCCCGCACTTCGGCTTCGGCGATAATCAACAACCTACATATGGTGTAGTATCAGCGATAGACACTGAGTATGCCGGGTCTGGACCCTAATGGTCACTTAGTCATTTTAACCATCTTATTATTAGATTGGTTTCATGCTTTAGCATTTTACAGTTATAATCAATACTGTAATAAACATGTATAATATACATAATCATCCATCCAATTATTCATAAACACTTAACCATTCATCCAATCCAAACATTCATTTAATATCTCAACCAACAATTGTATATCGAACGTATCGAATATTTACAGTATAATGTACAATGTACAATCGTCGTAGCGTACAGTTTCCAGTATGATGTACAATGTACAATCGCCGTAGCGTACAGTTTCCTTAGTTAATTTAATTTGGCCTTTAAGGCTGTTGGGCAAAATAGTGGTGAGACTACTCTGCTAACTATGGGCAGTGAACCCAATCATTGTAGTACAACAAGGTCGTATCCACAGGGACTTCGTAACTATCTAGCTAATTATAAGCTTAGTAAATGTGCAAGAGGATATATACAAAAGTGCATAAATGTAAATTATGGGTTTTGGGTTTTTGGGTTGTAATTGGAGAAATAAAGAACAATAAAAAAAACACTAAACTAACTATCTAGGATAGGTGTAGCCCGGGATGGATATTTGCACCCATCTTCCCTTTACTACCAATGGTCAACCCTCGAACTCATGGCTAAACAACAGGAACGCCAAATTAACTAATAGCCTAATCAAGGTCTACTAATCCTAACCAACGGAATGGAACCTGGAGGATCTTCCAAGTACCGAGTCAATTGATAGCATTAAGCACAATTTCCCCTTAAGTTGCAGTGTAATCCAATCTCGAAATCATCGATATTAGAGTACGCTGTTCTAGTCCCCGACGGTCCAGATTTCTATCTCAGAATCACATGTTGACAGAAATCCACAAGAATGTTCAACTAATCGGTAGGCCAAACCAACCAGTTTAACACATAGATAACAAATTGGGCAAAACCCTTAACAAATCCCCAAATCATGGGTGACAAGTTCAAGAGCCACAAACACACAATTATTATCAGTACTAAGAACAAGAACTAAAATAAAACCATAAATGAGTTCAAGAATCTACAATGGAGTATAGGGATTTTGGGGCAAAATCCCCAATCCCTAGCTACAAAGAGACTACACAACCATTAAGGAACAAAAATGAGAGAAGGGAGAAGAAATAGCCATGGGAGGTTGAAGAAGAGCTTCAATGGAGGTGAGTCTTCTCCTCCTTTCCTTCTTCTTCTTCCTTTCCTTTCTTCTTCTTCTTCTTCCCTCTTTTCTCTTGTTTTTCCGTCGTTTTTCTGGTCTGAGTCGAATACCCCTCTTTCCTCTTCTTTTCCCCTTTTAAAATCTAATTTCTGGGCAAATTTTACGACCGACCGGACTTGCGACCGGACTTGCAAGGTCGGTCGATTCCAGTAGCTTGCAAAAACGCAAATCTGGGCAAAATTTCGACCCGACCGGACTTGCGACCGGACTTGCAAGTCCGGTCGGAGTCAGTATAACTTCAAAACGCTGTATCTTCTTCGTTTTAACTCCGATTTTGGATCCGTTTGCGCCCACGCGTTCCTCTCTTCGTCTACTTTACTCCTAGCTATGTTACTCCTCCTGTTTAAACAATAAATGTGTGAAACACCAATGAAACACAAAACTAGAGGAAAACAAGCTAGAGTGGAGAAATGAGCATGAAAAGTGTTGATTAAACATATGAAATACACCCCTAAAACATGCTCATTTGGACACTCATCACACCCCCACACTTACCTTTTTGCTTGTCCTCAAGCAAAACCAAGCACCCATGCAAGTAAGGAATGCTCAAGACTAACAAACACTAACATGAATTGTAGGATAAAAGAAGAAGCAAAAAGTGATTAAAACCATTGAGGAGTGTGAACCATCTCTTAGTGGTGGAATGGGTGTGCTTAGGGCAAAATAAAATCTAGAGTTTCGGGGTATGATCCGAAGTGCTTCAAAGTTCTAAAGATTAGGTGACTTGGAGAGCTTTTACCATGTCCAACTTCTCTCAAGAATGGGCATTGAGAAGAAAACAAAAGGAAAAATAGATTTATGCATTTGTTTCACTTTTGCATAAGAGAAGAGAAGATAAAATTTTGGCATCATGCCTTTGCATTTAAGAACACTCAACTCTCATTGTTGGTTAACAATGGCGTCTCACAAGTCCCTTGATGGATTTTCACAAAGAAGCACCCCTTAGCAATCCCTAAGAAAGAAGACAGAAGGAACCCCAAAGCAATAAAAATCCAACCATACAAGATCACTTGGCCACACCGCATGTAAAATGCTCCTCAAAAGCAATCAAAATGAAAAATTTTAGCATTTATCCCACAATTCATAACAGTATTTGTTCTTAATGAGAACAACTCACGACACAAGGATCCAAGTTTTTTATTTTGGACAATCGCAAGATAAGCATGAAGTATTAAGCATTTAAGCACACAATTCACCGAAAAGGTCACTCCCCCACACTTAAATTGAACAATGTCCTCATTGTTCACCAAACAAACCGGGGAAGGTTCCAGAAGACCTTTGCGGGAAGTAGACAAAAGGAAAAGCACACGGGACTCAAACAAACAGTATAGCACAGAAGTTATCCCCAGATTTGCAGATTCAAAATTAGAGAAGAGAGAACGAAAATTAAAAGGAACTAGGACTCCCCTGAGATTGCTATTGCTATCAGTTTGTAGAACTCCCCCACACTTGAGCTTCAGCCTCAAGTAGCGTAGCTTGATTGCGGTGTGGAATAGAAGTTGCACCCGCATAAAACACTAGAAGCAACCAAACTACAACTGGAGGTAAGGGTTAGCAAAAACAAAACCAAAGGAGAACGAAAACAAAAACAGGAAATACAAATAGTGGAGTTGTTGTGGGCAAATATTAGAGGGTGAAACGAGTACTCCCCGATAAGATGCGGATGGAAGATAGGGTGCCCGCACAATTGCTAGTGGGAGGGGTCGTTGAGGTGCTACCTTCAATCGTTGGCGATGAAGGTCCTCTTGGAAAATTTCGCCAGAGGTTCCTTTGTAATTGTTCCTAATTCCATCCCTTTTTCAGAGGGGCTTACCTGTTTCCAAAATATTTACAACACAGACGCCACCAATTGGGCGTAAAAGGGCAAGTCCAAAGAATGCCAAAATTGCCCATTATTGAAAACAATGCAAATTCGAAACTAACAGAATTTAAAAGACAGGACACGAAATGAAATCCGGGTTGCCTCCCGGTAAGCGGCCCTTCTTTAAGGTCTTTGGCTAGACCATACCACCGTGAAGTCATCCGGGATTGAATATGAACGTTGAAGTCGGCTTCAACGGGTGGGTTGGGCGGGCATCATCTAGCAATGAAGAACGACCCGGATCAAAAGGAAATGTGGCCTCAACACTTAGGATGTGAAAGTGTAAACTCCACCGGTCGTTCATCAGGTGGAAGTGTTGAGGTGGGTGATCCTTGGTACGAGGATCAAGCTGTGGTGGAGCCTCCTCTTCAAATTCAAGGATGTAAACATCCTTATCTTCAGTGACCGGTGCAGGGTGAACTCCGGGGCGGACTTTGTCTTCAATCTTTGGTCCCGGATCAAATGGGAAGGTGGCCTCCACACTTAGCGGGTGTACGTTGAGCTTCCACCCAACTTCATTAGTGTACGGGTGGGGGCCTTGATCCTTCAAGTGAAGATCAAAGTTTGATGGCTCCTCCTCCTCCTCAAATTCGAGGATGTAAATGTCCTCAACTTCTTGGTGAGGCTCATGGGAAGAGCCTTGATGAAAATCAACTTCAGAGGGAGGTGGCACCTTGAAGTTGATTATAGCACTCTCCTCTGATGGCTCGGAGGGAGGCGGCATCTCCTCCTCCTCAAGGTTGAGGATGTGTCCATCCTCATCTTCTGGGTGGAGCACAGAGAAGGAGGGGAAATAACGGTAGTTGACTTCAGAGGGAGGAGACTCCATGAAGTCAAGGTGGAAGCGGTCCTCTGATGGCTTGTCTTCAAACTCAGGAAGATGGTTGAATGACGTTTTCTCAGGTTCGAACGGGGGAGGTGATAGAGAGCAACTCAAGTCCTCAGTAAGGTGATCCACTTTATGAACCATTTCGCTCTCCGGTTGCTGCGATGCAAGGTTTAGTAGACCTTCCATCATCGCGTTCATCTCTACTAATTTGGAATAGAGCTTCAGTTGGTTCATGTCGAGGTCTTTTTCCTTAGTCTGATGCTCCACTTCATGGACCATTTCACTCTCTGGTTGTTGCTCCCTTCGAGCTAGTGTAATGAGCTGGTTCATGTCGATGGTGTTCATTCTAGCACTAAGATCCTCCAGAGTGGGTGAATCTACCCTTGCCGTGATCTCAGAACAATAAGCACTCCTGGTCTCCTCCACTCTCTTGGCACCTGATCCATCGACTGATGTCTTGTTCAGTGGGGTTTGGATTGACAGATAAGAACCGGTTATCCATGAGAGTCTTCGATCTTGAGATTAGATCCTCACAAGGAGGGCACATATGAAAGGATCCACACCCTTGACAATCAATGTATTGGTCGTAGGTTGCTCCAGAGGTGTAGCCGTAACAATCTTCTGCTTGATCATCAAGACCATCCATCAGAGATAGGTTCCTAAAAAAAAGTAACACAAATTTATACACAAACGGGGGAAATAAAGGAAATGAAAAATATGCACAGAAACCAAACAGATAATAAACAGATAGTTGGACCGAAGTCCCCGGCAACGGAGCCAAAAACTTGTTGGGCAAAATAGTGGTGAGACTACTCTGCTAACTATGGGCAGTGAACCCAATCATTGTAGTACAACAAGGTCGTATCCACAGGGACTTCGTAACTATCTAGCTAATTATAAGCTTAGTAAATGTGCAAGAGGATATATACAAAAGTGCATAAATGTAAATTATGGGTTTTGGGTTTTTGGGTTGTAATTGGAGAAATAAAGAACAATAAAAAAAACACTAAACTAACTATCTAGGATAGGTGTAGCCCGGGATGGATATTTGCACCCATCTTCCCTTTACTACCAATGGTCAACCCTCGAACTCATGGCTAAACAACAGGAACGCCAAATTAACTAATAGCCTAATCAAGGTCTACTAATCCTAACCAACAGAATGGAACCTGGAGGATCTTCCAAGTACCGAGTCAATTGATAGCATTAAGCACAATTTCCCCTTAAGTTGCAGTGTAATCCAATCTCGAAATCATCGATATTTGAGTACGCTGTTCTAGTCCCCGACGGTCCAGATTTCTATCTCAGAATCACATGTTGACAGAAATCCACAAGAATGTTCAACTAATCGGTAGGCCAAACCAACCAGTTTAACACATAGATAACAAATTGGGCAAAACCCTTAACAAATCCCCAAATCATGGGTGACAAGTTCAAGAGCCACAAACACACAATTATTATCAGTACTAAGAACAAGAACTAAAATAAAACCATAAATGAGTTCAAGAATCTACAATGGAGTATAGGGATTTTGGGGCAAAATCCCCAATCCCTAGCTACAAAGAGACTACACAACCATTAAGGAACAAAAATGAGAGAAGGGAGAAGAAATAGCCATGGGAGGTTGAAGAAGAGCTTCAATGGAGGTGAGTCTTCTCCTCCTTCCTTCTTCTTCTTCCTTTCCTTTCTTCTTCTTCTTCTTCCCTCTTTTCTCTTGTTTTTCCGTCGTTTTTCTGGTCTGAGTCGAATACCCCTCTTTCCTCTTCTTTTCCCCTTTTAAAATCTAAAATCTGGGCAAATTTTACGACCGACTGGACTTGCGACCGGACTTGCAAGGTCGGTCGATTCCAGTAGCTTGCAAAAACGCAAATCTGGGCAAAATTTCGACCCGACCGGACTTGCGACCGGACTTGCAAGTCCGGTCGGAGTCAGTATAACTTCAAAACGCTGTATCTTCTTCGTTTTAACTCCGATTTTGGATCCGTTTGCGCCCACGCGTTCCTCTCTTCGTCTACTTTACTCCTAGCTATGTTACTCCTCCTGTTTAAACAATAAATGTGTGAAACACCAATGAAACACAAAACTAGAGGAAAACAAGCTAGAGTGGAGAAATGAGCATGAAAAGTGTTGATTAAACATATGAAATACACCCCTAAAACATGCTCATTTGGACACTCATCAAAGGCCCCATCCAAACCATGTTTAATTAAATACCAGTTGGGCGTCATGTTAAGACAACCCGATAACCTCACCATGGACAGTAGTCCTCCCGTACACACAAAGGTGCTCATTTCGCCAGAGGTCCGGAGGCCCCTGACTATTCTCTTATGTCTCGTGAGACGTCCATATAAAGGCCGTAGCCACCTGACGCACGATCCAGTTTGGGCTCGTTGGGTATAACCTGGAGCGGAACCCACTCGGGAACCCCTCAGTGATCACAAATGCGCAACCAAGTAGTTCGTAAACTACCGGGATTCCTCACCTCAACTCATACCATCTCTCTCTCATAATGTTTAAGATCTGCTCTTAGTCTTATGGAGAATATTTATTAGTTAGCTGCCCAATGGGTCTCACGCATACCTAGAAGTAATCTAGGTTATATTCATGTTCGAGATCCATGCTCTAGAGACCGACAATGTCGTGACTCGTTTCCTAAGTATTTTACTTAGGTTCCCATATACTTAATATTAATACTATGGTATTATATCAAGTAACCGTCTTGTCATCACAATAACGTATATGTATGTTTATATAAGTCGATCTATAGTCGACGTAGTGTTAGTCCCGTGGGACGCTCGTGCATAAATAATTAATGCAGTAGCACACAAACACATACATGTATCCAAAACACTTAACACACAAGTGATATCAACCAAATCCGAGCCCAAGGAAATCCTTAGGACAACCCGGATCAAACCCCTTTACATACCGTTCACCAAGACCTAGGATGCGCAGTGTAGACCACTAGCTCGTCAAGCGTCCTCGTCCGAAGTATGATCTAAACGGTAATAAACTATAAGTCAGTCTCCATGACTAACTACATCCGGTATTTCCGAATAACAAGTAACCCCGACAGTTCATCCCCGGATTTCTACAGTTATTTGTTACGGGTTTCTCTAAACCGGTCGGCTTTGTTACTTTAAAACTCGTATGTCAAAATATTTCAACTGTTAAGTTTAATTCATTATTTTTCTTTAATCTTGTCCACCATTAAACTTAGGTACATAACCTATAGTTGCATGTATGCATGCATTATTATATTATATTATTTTCCCACCATCCATTGTAATACAATGTATTATATAATTCATTATCTTTAGCAAAATATTTGCATCCCAAAAACCCATAACTTATAGTTTGTAACTATTTTTTGTAATAACCACCACCATTATATTATATGGTTTCCAACCATAATATATATTCATCCTTATATACATTATTCTTGTATATGTATATATTTACCACATAGGTAAGTTCCATGAGTTATAAACTCTTATATTATATGTTACATTTTATCATCTTATATTAGATGATTGTTCCCCCTTAGTTGTATTATATTATACAACTTATATTAACATTATTATCCTAATATTATGTAACCTTTTATGTTGTCCAATTACAACTCCTAAGGTTTATTCCATAAATACCTTAGTTTATAAATCTCATTTATTTATAGTTCGTCACATTATTTAATGTGAATATCCTTCCTTATATTAATTCCATCTAAACCATATAATTGTTATAACATTTATAACATTATAGACCATAGTCTAAAATTCATTTTCCAACTCTTAAATATTCGGTACAGCCCTTGAATTTATTTAAATTCTATTTTGACCACATAACATTATGTAACGTTACACCATATACCAATATCATTTGATATTATATTTTTATTTCCTTTAACTTATAACCTATAGTTTTTATACAAAACTATTATATATTGCCACATAGGCATATATATTAAACCTTATTCTTTTCCATAAACCATAGTTTCCTTTATTTACAAAATCACCCCATTATTTATACCATGTTATATAGACCATTTAATATAACATTTCTAACTTATAAAAAAGGGTATAACCTATGGTTATATTTTTGTAAAATTCTGAACAGACCCACCATATTCTTATAATTGCCATTTGGCCCAATTTATAACATATAGTTTTATAATATCATTAAAACTATATATTATACACATGTCTTAATAAATACTCTTATATAATTCTAAAAATCACCAAATTTCACCAAAGGGTTATAATTACCCTTACTAACCCATATACTTTCGGTATTTATAATTCCACCACATATATTTCTCCAAAGTGTCATAATGACATAATAACTATATATTATACATATATAGTTTATCTTATTTCCAAAATCAACCCAATAAATTCCTAAAAATTCCTAATAGCCCATGGGTGTTTATAATACCATTATACACCCTTAATTTTTGGAAATAACATATTTACCACATATGTTATAAAATTGTTACAATTAAAATACTTATCTTATAATAAAACCTTAAATAAGTTATCTAACTTATTTAATTTGGTCAAAACCTACCATAGGGTCAAGGTTGACCACCTTAATATTTCCTTGACCATTAATCTCCACATATTACGGTTTATACCCTTATTTTTTTAGAAATTACCATTTAACCTCAAAACTTTATATAATCTTATAATTTTTATACAAACTCAATTAAACCTCCAATTTTCGGCTATATTATTTTATAGCCCCCAAATTTAATTTAATTACACTATAAGACCCCAATTCCTTGCGGTAATAATTATATATCACCTAAACTTTAAATAAAAGCTCATAAATGCATAAATAAATGGCCTAAAGTACATGGCCTTATTACAAACATTGGCTTATAAAATAAATTACACATAAATGCCAAAAATGCATTAAGCTCTCGGCCCTTACCATATCTTTTCCTTATTTACCAATTTTCCACATAATGTCTTAAATTTGACAATTATGCTTATTAATTAGTTATAAAATTTATTAAACCATTCCTTAATCACCTAAGGTCAAAATAAGACCTTAAATACCTTGTTCAACAAGGTAAGAACAAGTACTCTTCGGCCTATTTTTACAGAAGAGTAAGAGCATCAAAAGAGCTACTAAACCAAGGCTTAAAACCAGTATAACTCAGATTAGAAGATGGCTAATTTTTACCTTGTTTAAAGTGCCTAAAATGGTGTTTTTGGCTTGGATCTGGCTATAACTTGAGGCTCTTGATGTACGAACTGAATAAGTATGTTAAGAAGAAGATAATAAGGCTAGAAACAAAGTTTCACAGCCGAATTTGAAGGGAATCAAAAGATATGTGCTTAAAGCACATTTTTATACCTTAAGAACATGATTAGCTTTCTCCACCTTCCTCCCTTGTTAAGGCCGAGATTTGCCCTTCATTTAACCTCCAAAACAACCTAGATCCATGGATGGAAATGGTTGATGCTTAGATCCACCGAAAGAGGAAAGAATTGTGAAGAAATTGAACATAAAATGGCTTAATAAGCTTACCTATGTATCAAAGTGTTCTTCTATGTTCTTGGTGACTTACCCACGTTTTTGGAGAAGCAAAGAGAGGTTTGGAGCTGCTGGTGTCGGCAGGCAAGAAGGCAAATGAAGAAAGGTAGGTCAAATTGTCTTAAAACACATTATTTGCTTTGTTTATTGTATTTGGTGTTTGATGACTCACCAAAGCAGATTGGCATCGATTATTGGAGGGGCTGGAGGGGTCTCACACGTTTTTTGAAGGCTGAATCAATCAAATAAGAAGCCAAGGTTGAATATTTACATTATTGTATCATAAAGGTAAAAGTGGTCCCTTAAATCATGGAAAGGTGTTGGAACCTTGTTTCTTGTGTTGCAAGTGGCGAATTCAAACTCCCCCAGCCTGTGACTGCCGAATCCATAAGGTCCAAGGGGTCAAACTTTGACCTCTTGACCATTCTTAGTCAACGTTGACTCAAACGGGCCCCCTTTAGCGTTTTATTAATATTTTAATATTAAATTTGTAAAAATTTGTAAATTTCTGGAATTAAATTCCTAATATGTTATAATATGATATATTATCATATTTATAGGTAATTATAACCTTTAAGCCCATTTAAAAGCCAATTTAGAAGGCAATTACACAAAAACGTGCTTTAAGGTGTTTTAGTGCACATTTTGTGTCGCAAGGTGTTTATGAGCTTAGTTTTCTTTGAGAACAGTTTTGTTGTGTTCCTTACATGATATTTGATCACGGTATCCAATTTTATATCATTTAGAGGTCATTAGACCTCTAAGGTTCTCTTAGAGCACATTTTTGCCCTACTTGACCTTGAAGCATGTAAATGCTTGTTATATGTGTTGGAGTGTTTTTCAACAATTGTAGTGTGTTCCTTAGTGTGTTAATATGCTTAGGAAAAAATTTTAGGTCCTAAGAAGTTCATTTGGGTATTTGTTTACCCTATACAGTCAAAGGGTGCAATATCTTGCTTTGTGTTGACCACTGTTGTTCTCAGTTGACTTTTAAGGCATGTTTAGGCCTTAATCAATACGATTATATGTTTAATCCATGTTTTATTAGTGTGGGATATTTCAATCTACCCCCCTTAAAAAGACTTCGTCCCGAAGTCGCTTAATCAAATAGGTAAGTATACAAATATATAACTACCCATTATTCCCATAATGTATATCTATGTGATATATCATTTACACACATCGTGTTGCGCTTATACAGCACATAGCCCTCACTTTGTGGCGTTAGTTCAATCATATATGGATATAGGTGATCCATCAGCACCATTATTTCCTATCAGTTCTACAAGCCCTGACAACCTCTCCGAGGTGTCCATAACATTCCATCGTTCCACATTCCATATCTAATGATTCATTTCGTATCTAGGCGATACCATATGTAATCATTCTATAAAGCAATATGAATACATATCACAAATAGCATAAGAAAAGTGTTACACACATGGGTGTAAACACAACATTCATACAGGTATCTCATAAGATACATACATACAAGTGTACATCACACACAAACAAACCAAACAACGCACGCCCCGCGTACCAACCATAACCAACAAAACCAATTCACTGTATGCCATGCATACGAAACAATTCACTGTATGCCATGCATACTAAACAAACAAACCTCGTATGCCCCGCACACCACCAATTCTTTGTATGCAATGCATACGAAACAAACAAAACTTAGTGCACACATGTGCACAGCCAAGAGGCTCTACCCCCCTTAAAAAGGGTTACGCCCCCGTACCCCACAAGTATACAACAGCCGCTCAACAAGAAGCGCTGGATACTTGGCTCTCAAAGAGTTCTCCAACTCGTGGATTATCCTCATATCAGAGAGACGGGTATGACTCTAGCCCTTCAGGGCTCCACAATATATAAAGGGTGAGGCACTAAACAATTTGTGCTCTCTCCCAAATTCGTTCTAATGGGCCCACTCGCTCCGTATGAGGTGCAGACCCGTGAACATAGGCTCAATTTGCCTCTTTTTCTATTGCTGTGTATCCTCTCGTTTGGATCACTAGCATACATGCGTGTGTCTTCTCTCACTGATATTCAGCTTGAGGTGTAATATGACATTGGCTATTGTTAGTACTTAGTGCTCTTTGCACTTGTCTTGTAATATTAAGACGTACCAGCCTACATGTCCACGGAGATAAAGCTTGTCATCCGTGTCTCCAAGTGGTCTTGTTCCGGAGTAACACACTGTTGTAGTTCTTTTTTTTAATAATAGACACTCGTGTTGATATCCATTACATCTTCCTGTATTCCCACTAGATAATAACTGTACAAGTGCAATACCAAAACACTCAGTCCTACAGAGTGCAGAGGCGTAAACTCTCAGCAGCTAATATCTCGTGAGTCAAACAGATAAGATGTGCGAATTATCCTGTGAGTGGTACATTCCAAATCCACTGTTCCTTGCTTAAGGTATCTGCTACTATATAGCTTTGTCTTTTATCCTTGCGTAGTCACGCGTTTATGTCCATATCATCTGGTAGATTTCCTCTGGATTGCAAGAATTTACTCGATCCTTATGAGGATTCTACATATCATTCGTCCATAATGGATTCTCATGTTTCTTTCCTTCGGTTTTCTGTCCTTGAATGGTTTCCTTGTCTTCACTGTATGCAGTCTACTGCTCTCCGTTGTAGATTCTTGATTTCTCTAGCCCGTTGGTTTAACTGCGGCTCTTCTCGTCCATCTTCGAGGTAATCTGCTTTACTGTCCTTAGTATGGAGTTGACTACTTCTCGTGTTCCTAACACTACTTGCCTACTTGCATGGGGTACCATAATGATCCATTACTACTTACCCGACTAACTCATAAATAAGTCTGTCAGGCCCACATGCTCCTATCGGAGTGCGGTTGTCCCATGTCTCATTTAGTAAACTGGTAATGTCTGTCACACGGGTATTGTGAAGTATTCTGTTGTCAATCTCCCTTTGATGGATATCCTTTTTTTCGTTCTTCTTCTTTTTTGGTTCCTGTTATTGGTTATCTTGTAATAAGTGCTATTGCCTTAGTGGCATCGGTGGTAATCCGTGTCATAAACCATAAGCCATAACGCCGGCTTGTAAGTAAAAATCTGTGCTATATTTAGCAAAATTGGTTCTCCTAATTCAATCTCATTGAGCACAACACATATTTCTTTTCCTCCCTGTTTATCATGATCATATCTCATCCATAGTTCATATTCGTTCCCTCATCCGTTTAATTGGATATATTGCAGATTGCATAATAGCTTGAGCAGCTTGGCTCTTCACTTCCCAACCATCTTCACTGACGGTGGTGCATCTACAAAGGGTATGCTTGTCCATAAGGACTAAACATTCATCACTAGTAGTGATTAGCATTAAATGCGGGTATACACTGATGGTATTTGGCTAGTAAGCCCTGTCTGAAACTTCCTCGAACGTTTAAACTGGTGTGTTTACAGTCACAGTGGCTGTATAATTTCTCCAGTTGCAGTGGTTGGACTAACGGTCCTTCCAAAGTTGCATAGGTTTCTAATCTCAAGGTTTGAATGAAAAATATGAAAATAATTTTTTTTATATATATAATATAAGATTAAAAAGTAGTAGTTGTTGCAGTTGCATTTGCAGTTGCTGTTGCTATTGCTGCACTTGCTGTAGCAAGTGCGCAAGGCGGATGGAAATTTCAGTGGTTTAATTGTCATAGCGCTTGCAGTAGCAAGTGCGCCATGCAGGTGGTAATTCTGGTTCAGTAATCACCGGTCTCATTGACTCTGCGTCGTCGAGTATGGCTACATGATAATGTAAGCTTTAACATCCTGTTCTTATATATAATCCGACAAGGTTCCAAGGTACTCGCATCGAGTCCTCAAAACTAGTCTCAAAAGTCATACACAAAAGGCGAGTGGTCAATGACACACTCCCACATATTTATAACATAGCTCCGTCTAACATCCAAGGTAAGTACATAGAAAGTAAGCAAAGTCTTCCACCAGCGGTCTCACGGAGTTCAGGGTACTCATGCCCTATCTACTCCCTTGCCCTTCTGGGCTCCAGTATCAGTAGATGTCTGGCCATCCTGACCGCCTCGTGGTACTCCAGATCCTCCAGCTGAGGTCTTCTGAGTATTCCTTGGTGGCCTGTAGTTACGACTCTCTGGGTTCATCCAGCACTCGAATTCCCTGTGGCCCTCTTTCTTGCAGCACCAACACACAACTTTGCGGCCTTCGCAGTCGACCCCAGGATGGTCCTTCCCACAACGCTTGCAATAGAAATGGCGCTGGGGCTGTCGGGTGCCTGATGGTATTATTTAGTTTAAGTTAAAATCTGATAATATAAAGGTTAAGGTCACAATTGAATTTAAGAGGCAGGTGTTCTCACCCTTAGAAGGTGCAGTTCTCAAAGGCTGAGCATCTATAGCTGGGCCGGTCAACCGAAGGACGGGTTCTTTCCCCTTCGCTCCCTGGTGACCCTGCTGCCCATTCTTTTGAAACAATTTCCTGCTTAAGGTTTCAGGTCAGCATTCATAAGGTGTATTTAATATGATAAATAGTTTAGAATGGGATAAGTCCTTACTTTCCCTTCTTCTGGCCATCGCCTGGAGATGCTCCTCCACCCTCAGACTCTCCCTCAGGGTTCTTTCTCTTCTTGGCCCCGAGAGTCTCTTCCCGAGTCTGGAGCATTAGCTCCGTCCTCGAGGCAGCATCATAACACTCCTAGAATCTCATTGGTAAGTTCTCACAACGTTAAACGGTACTGTAGTAAGTAAAGAATTTATGGCTTTCATGTTAATACCTGGATGGTAGTGTAGAGGGTAGCACCCATCGCCATCTGGATGCGAAACAATAATCCCCCCGGAACTTCTCGACCTTCACGGTCTCTGAGTAGTCCACACCGGGGATGAAGTCCAGCAGACCAATAAATCAAGTGTAATACTCATCCACGGTCAGACCTCCCTGGGATAATGTCTCGAACTCATGGCGCTTCTTCTGTTTGAGATGCGCCGGGTAGTACTTCCCCCTCAGCAACTCGACAAAGGCAGCCCACGAAAAGTCGGGCGTAGCCAGGTGATGGTCCTTGACCAACCTCCACCAAGTGCTGGCTGCATCCTTCAGATGGAAAGCAGCAATGACAACCTTCTGGTTGGAAGGTACTTGTAAAGCCTCATAGGCCATCTCATGTTCAACAATAAATCGCTCTAAGGCTACTGGGTCTGGCTCCCCAAAATATGTAGGTGGTCGGGTCTCGGTAACTGACTTCAGCCAGTTCGTTTCCCTGGGCTGTGGCGGGTGGGCTGGTGCTCCTCCTATCTGAGTACCAAGTTGTGCGAGTACGGCAGCAACCGTCTCTGCAACTCCTGGAATGACGGGGTCACCGCCTCCACCTCTTCCAGTACCACGCCCTCTAGTTCCCTAGACATCTGTAGTACAGTATGTCACATAATACTCGGTAAATTACCGTACACAACCAGTAGATATTGAATTGCCTTAAAGCTATCCTATCACGCAATTTGCGTTACTAGACACAATATCTCTTAACGAATCGTCTCGTACCTCACAACGCGTTTCCCTTAATTTCCCAAGTCCTAAGCTCACTGTCTTAACCTATTTTCTCGTCATCAGAGCGGTACTCCGCTCTGATACCACTTTTGTAACACCCCTCTCCATAATCACGTATAATCTCTCACGTAACAATAAATAAAACGTCTTACAGCGGAAGAATTAATAACAACAACAATACTCCTCGGGTGTCACCGGCCATTACCGCCCACCATACGAGCAACGAAGCCAAACTACATCCAACTTCCAACATAAACAAACTACTAACCCGCCGTGATAACGAGGAACTTCTATACATCATACTAAGTCCATAAATCATAAAACATCGACAAGTGAGCGTCTACCCAAACCTGAATATACATAACTGTACCATAATACCTTTACCTGTCTGATATCTTTATCCAAATAAACTCCCTGTGCGGTAATCAAATAAACTCTAATTACCCTGTTCCCGCACTTCGGCTTCGGCGATAATCAACAACCTGCATATGGTGTAGTATCAGCGATAGACGCTGAGTATGCCGGGCCTGGACCCTAATGGTCACTTAGTCATTTTAACCATCTTATTATTAGATTGGTTTCATGCTTTACCATTTTACAGTTATAATCAATACTGTAATAAACATGTATAATATACATAATCATCCATCCAATTATTCATAAACACTTAACCATTCATCCAATCCAAACATTCATTTAATATCTCAACCAACAATTGTATATCGAACGTATCGAATATTTACAGTATAATGTACAATGTACAATCGTCGTAGCGTACAGTTTCCATTATGATGTACAATGTACAATCGCCGTAGCGTACAGTTTCCTTAGTTAATTTAATTTGGCCTTTAAGGCCCCATCCAAACCATGTTTAATTAAATACCAGTTGGGCGTCATGTTAAGACAACCCGATAACCTCACCATGGACAGTAGTCCTCCCGTACACACAAAGGTGCTCATTTCGCCAGAGGTCCGGAGGCCCCTGACTATTCTCTGATTCGTCTCGTGAGACGTCCAATAAAGCGCCGTAGCCAGCTGACGCACGATCCAGTTTGGGCTCGTTGGGTATAACCTGGAGCGAGAACACCACTCGGGAACCCCAGTGAGTCACAAATGCGCAAACCAAGTCGTTCGTAAACTACCGGGATTCCTCACCTCAACTCATACCATCTTCTCTATCATAATGTTTAAGATCTGCTTAGTATTATGGAGAGATATTGTTTAGTTAGCTGCCCAAGGGTCTCACGCAACCTAGAAGTAATCGAGGTTATATTCATGTTCGAGATCAATGCTCTAGAGACCGACAATGTCGTGATCGTTTCCTAAGTATTTACTTAGGTGTTCCCATATATACTTATATATATATTTGGTATTATATCAGTAACCGTCTTGTCATCACAATAACGTATATGTATGTTTATATAAGTCGATCTATAGTCGACGTAGTGTTAGTCCCGTGGGACGTCGTGCATAAATAATTAATGCAGTAGCACACAAACACATACATGTATCCCAAACACTTAACACACAAGTGATATCAACCAAATCCGAGCCAAGGAAATCCTTAGGACAACCCGGATCAAACCCCTTTACATACCGTTCACCAAGACCTAGGATGCGCAGTGTAGACCACTAGCTCGTCAAGCGTCCTCGTCCGAAGTATGATCTAAATGGTACTAAACTATAAGTCAGTCTCCATGACTAACTACATCCGGTATTTCCGAATAACAAGTAACCCCGACAGTTCATCCCCGGATTTCTACAGTTATTTGTTCGGGTTTCTTAAACCGGTCGGCTTTGTTACTTTAAAAACTCGTATGTCAAAATATTTCAACTGTTAAGTTTAATTCATTATTTTTCTTTAATCTTGTCCACCATTAAACTTAGGTACATAACCTATAGTTGCATGTATGCATGCATTATATATTATATTATTTCCCACCATCCATTATAATACAATGTATTATAATTCATTATCTTTAGCAAATAATATTTGCATCCCAAAAACCCATAACTTATAGTTTGTACTATTTTTTGTAATAACCACCACCATTATATTATATGGTTTCCAACCATAATATATATTCATCCTTATATACATTATTCTTGTATATGTATATATTTACCACATAGGTAAGTTCCATGAGTTATAAACTCTTATATTATATGTTACATTTTATCATCTTATATTAGATGATTGTTCCCCCTTAGTTGTATTATATTATACAACATAGATTAACATTATTATCCTAATATTATGTAACCTTTTATGTTGTCCAATTACAACTCCTAAGGTTTATTCCATAAATACCTTAGTTTATAAATCTCATTTATTTATAGTTCGTCACATTATTTAATGTGAATATCCTTCCTTATATTAATTCCATCTAAACCATATAATTGTTATAACATTTATAACATTATAGACCATAGTCTAAAATTCATTTTCCAACTCTTAAATATTCGGTACAGCCCTTGAATTTATTTAAATCTTTTGACCACATAACATTATGTAACGTTACACCATATACCAATATCATTTGATATGATATTTTTATTTCCTTTAACTTAAACCTATAGTTTTTATACAAACTATTATATATTGCCACATAGGATATATATTAAACCTTATTCTTTTCCATAAACCATAGTTTCCTTTATTTACAAAAATCCCATTATTTATACCATGTTATATAGACCATTTAGTATAACATTTCTAACTTATAAAAAGGGTATAACCTATGGTTATATTTTGTAAATTCTGAACAGACCCACCATATTCTTATAATTGCCATTTGGCCCAATTTATAACATATAGTTTTATAATATCATTAAAACTATATATTATACACATGTCTTAATAAATACTCTTATATAATTCTAAAAATCACCAAATTTCACCAAAGGGTTATAATTACTGTAACACCCCCGAATCACAACCAAGTATATAATACAACGTGCCTAAGTTAGCAAGAGAAGTCTACGCAGCGGTTTCGTACTCTATTCGGGTGCTACAGACGCCAACCACCCACGTGGTTGACAGACCACAATACCAACTCCAAGTTACGGTCTGAATGACTGGAACAACCCTTACCAAAATGCATGTACAGTATAAGATACCATTCTGAATACCGAGTGTCTACAATAATATTACTATATCATAAATCGAAAAGTATAACCCAGATATACCATCCCCATGATAGTCATTCCACCTACGCTCCGTCACGTTCCAGATCCATACCTGTAAAAATAAAGGACTCAGCAAAACTATGCCGAGTATGAACGTGTGAAGCCCGCATGTTACCGGGCCACACGACTACTTGGTCGAATAATATTAAGTCAATTTTACATGCTATGATAAAGCAGTAAAGCACACATCAGCACATCATGATGTCATACACACTCATCGGTAGCATAGCAACATCAAAAGCAACCAAGCACAACTTGCAAGTAGCATAGCAATGTCACAAGCAACCCAGCACAATAAGTTGCTAATGTAGCAACAACAATCAAGTACATAATACAATGTGTGCGTAGGTATATTATACCGTCGATCCTCACTATGGGATCATTCAAGAGATTACGTATTGTTTTCTTGTTCTCATTACACATGTTTCCTTTTCTTTTCTTGCACCGAGTCAGGGGATGTAGGTTAGATCCCGAGACTTTAATATGTAGGTGCTATTCATTCCTTGTTTCTTAAGGGTTCACATTCGTGACTTTCACTTGTTTGCTTGGTCTCATTACACAAGTTTTCCTTTATTCTCCGGCACCGAGTCAGGGGATATAGATAGATCCCGAGACATCATTATGTAGGTGCTAATCATTCCTTGTTTCTTTAAGGATTATTTGTGAATTCTTTTATCACCGCACGTTGGAGGACGTCTCCTCCATAGCTAGTCCCCCATTCCCGACACCCAGGGTCGAGGAAGCGGAAGTCACCTCTAGACTCCAGGATAAGCTTCACCAATTTGTCACTCCCCCATTCCCGACACCCAGGGTCAAGGAAGCGGAAGTCACCTCTGGACTCCGGGATGTGCTTCACCAACTTGTCACTCCCCCATTCCCGACACCCAGGGTCAAGGAAGCGGAAGTCACCTCTGGACTCCGGGATGTGCTTCACCAACTTGTCACTCCCCCATTCCCGACACCCAGGGTCGAGAGCGCGGAAGTCACCTCTGGACTCCGGGATGTGCTTCACCAACTTGTCACTCCCCCATTCCCGACACCCAGGGTCGAGAGCGCGGAAGTCACCTCTGGACTCCGGGATGTGCTTCACCAACTTGTCACTCCCCCATTCCCGACACCCAGGGTCGAGAGCGCGGAAGTCACCTCTGGACTCCGGATGTGCTTTACCAAAATATATTCCATCATAGACGGTCGAAGGATCTGATGCAGATACCAACTCCCGAATATTCCATACCGCGCGGCCCGAGCTGTTGTCTTCTCGGGTTGTTCTCATGTTTCACAGTTGGTACTTTTCGCTTCATTATCATTATAATCTCGACACCATGGTGGGTGTCATTAGCGGTCCTCTAAAGTTAGAGAGGATTTGTCTCTTCGTATAGTTCTTTTGTTTTGTTTACGTGGTTCGTCATGTCTCACCAAAGGAGACTTGCTCTTCATTATCATTAATGAATAGACACCATAGTGGGTGTCATGGTAATCCTCAATGGTTTAGAGAGGAGTTCCCCTTATAGAGTTTTCTTTGTTTTCATAATTCGTAGTAGTTCATCTCAAGGTCCATAAACGAGAAAGGGACTAAACTACTGTGTGCGCGCAATGATATACAACAATGATATAGAAATCATACAACATGATAGACAAGCAATCCAATTACATGCTTTGATCTTATGTCATTTTCACACACAAGGCACACAGCACACAAGCCGTGTAACACGGCAACATACGAACCACACATGTCCATACCTGGATCAGAAGCAAGTAGTCTCACACACGGAGTCCTGGTCGGAGTTCGCTACGGCCCTAGCGTTAATTACAAACAATGTGTCAGTTTATTATTTTATGTGACGACACTTTATATCGTACGTTTTTCCCTTGGTATGTTGTTACATGCTTAGTTTAGATTGACTCTTAGAACTTCCATGTATTAATTCTAGGCTTATCTTACTCCTAGGACATTCACGTCTTTGTTTTACACGTTAACTAAGTCCTTTTCCCTTAGTCAACGTTTTAGGGCGCTTTAAACGTTAACCATGTAACATGTTTATATAAGATGGATTTAGCTTGACTAAAGTGTATTCCCTCCTTAAATAAATGAGTGGCAATGTTCTAACCGTAGTATCACTATAATATAGAACATAACATACCCTTATACCCCATTTATACATACGTCCCAAATTAAGTTATAAGCTGCAACATAGTAGCGGTGTCTTCTCTCACTTAACCCCTTCAGTTCAATTGATGTTTAATCTTCTCAGAACAGTTCCCTAACTTGGCTGCAGTTAATAGCTATGGTTTGAGTTTATTTTTAAAGCATCACCACCCTCTTAGCACCTTAGGAGGTTAAGCTTACTGAAACATAAAATAGAGAAGGCTGAAACATTAACCCCTCATGTTCCATCCCCACGGTTCTTCTAGCTCATTGGTTTGTCTCAATTTCCTCCCAGAGTTCTTTCTAACTTCACTAGTGTTTTAGGAGTGTTTTAAACTAAGAACCAACTCCAACCAATGCCATTATCACCACTGTAAGATCGTTATACAGAAACCATGGACTGCAGGAAACTACAACACTAGAGCTTGGTGTTCTTTTCCTTAGCCTTTTGTTTGAGTTATAAATCTGTTACCAAGTCTCTCCCAACGTGTACCCCCACTTAGATAAGAGTTCTAGCACAATTTAAATTCAAAAACAACCCAATTCAACACTACTAACTCCTCTTAAACTCAATTATACGGAAAGCAACCAATTGCAGAATCTGAAATGAAACTTTGTGTTTCTCTCCATTCAACTTTACTTTTAACGTACTGTATGATGTTTTAACTCTTCCCAAATTACTGGCCCAGTTATGTAGTGTTTTTATAAAGCTTCTATCCCAAAATAAAACCCATGCTACCCTCTGTCACCTGGTTATACAGAGTTGTAATGGTGCAGAAAATAAAACAGGAATCAGAAACAGAAAGCATGAAATTCCCTTTTCTGTTATTCTGTTTCTGTCACTTAACTCATTTCTTGGTTTTCTCCAATTGGTTTCGTTACCTACTTATGTATTCTAATACAGCTCCAACTCTAAGGCAACTCAATATGACTCCTTAGAATCTTTCTTCACATAGTTGAACAGAACACGTTAAATATGAAGAACTGAAACCTGCACTCACCAAATCTGATAACTTGTCTCTTCTTTTTTTTTTTCTGGTTTCTGTACATTCCCAAGACTGTCAATAAATCTTTCCCCAACTTGTTCCACTATCGAGTTAAGTGTTTAACCAAGCTTGAACACTAAACAACCCACATCTACACCATTCAAACTGAAACTGGCAACTGATGGCAGCTAGCCACCTGAGATCAGAAACTGATAAAGGTACCCAAAAAGAAATGGGACTGAGCTTCTCTGATTATATTTGCTTACGAATTTAGTTTCTGAATATGCCTAGGTTGTCTAGTTACTTAATTCAGTATTAATTCACGGTTCCAACCCCACACCCAACTAACACGATACTGTTATTCTCTCTGAAGCATGTTTTTACAGAAACCCAACTTCTCAGCAAGGATTATAAACGGAAGCAACATAAACTGATATTCCCCTTGATCCTCTTCTGTTATTCACATATCTGTTCTTGAACTTTCCCTCAATTGATTTCCCATTCAGTTAAGTGTGTTATTAGGTTTATAAACCTCGAAACAGACCCAAAACAATCATGGTTTAGCTACAGTATTTGCACAGAAACAGAACCATGTAACACCGAAATCATGAAACTGATGTTTGTTGTTGTTTTTTTTTTCTTTCTTCTTCTTCTGTTTTTATTTTCTTTCCACTCATTGATCTAGTCTTTACTTCTTCCCGTGCATACCAGGTTTGTAAGGGGCTATCTTGATCCTAGGTTCACTAATACCTCAACACTACACCCATATCATTTCTAGACAGTTGTAGGCAGAAACCATGTTGCCGATTTGCAAAGGCTTAACAGCTCACATGACAAGTTTATTTTGTTTTCCCGCTATAGTCGCCTTAACAGTAGCTGGTACTTTGGCTTCTCAATGCAACAGGATTTGCTAGCCTTTAACATGGGTAATACTATAAATTTTTGACACCAGTAAACACTAAATTCCAAGCCAAATCGATCTGTTTTTCTTTTCTTTTCTGCTGTTACCAGAGCAGCTCACAACCCGTTTTTTTTTATAGCCATTAATAGCCCGTTTTCTTGGATTAAATCTACATGTACTTGGCATTATTTCTGCAGGAATTTAAGTATCTGAACACTGCTGTAACTCATTTACACAGAGACTGGTGGAACTGAGAAAACTGACAAGAGATGAAAACTGTTGCATTTCCTTCCCTATGATTTCCCTTCTGTTCACGATTTTGATTCTGGTTTTTTTTTTGTTCCCAGGTGTGTTTAAGTTAACTAGGTGGATTAGGTATGTAGTAGATTCACTATCCTAGTCATAAGCCCCCAGTAATCCCTCTCCGATTTTATTTATGCAGAAGACCAAGCTCCTGAAACTGCAAACAACGGAAAGCATACTGATGCATCTGTTTCTTGTTCTACTATGTTGGTATCTGTTTTTTTTTTGTTCTAATCACTGTTAGGTTAGCTACTAAGTGAAGTGTTTGTGATATAATCTAACCCTCCAACAACGTTGTTACTCCTACTGAATATGTTTATACCGAAACAAGACATTCAGAATTTAAAAACTGAAACTAGGAATAAACTGAAAAGTAGAAACTGTTACAACTCCTTCTTGCTTCTGAAAATTTTTAATTCTAGTTTTCCACTTCCCTTCATCGCTCTCCTATGTAGTTATGCGTTTTACTAGGTTTATAAATTCCAGAACAATCTGGTAATAGGAATGATACGCCCCTCACTGAGACTAGACAACTACAGAAAACCAAGAACTGAAAATAAAACTGAACTGATGCTTTAAGTATGTTTCATGAGATTGTTCTCTTTCTGTATTTTTTTTTTACAGACCAACTAGCCCTAGAGTAGCAGGTGCATTAATGATTAAACGTTCCAGGATTTGTCTGTGATTAGTAGTGATGCCATACACTATCAACACCAGGGGCAAAAACAATGCAGAGTTTATAGTAGTGAATCAGGTTTTGGAATCTACCTTGGGTGGAAATTCAGACCAACTTATTGTGGTCTGTGGAGGGATTTCTTGTCGACTTCCTCTTGACAGAAGAGCAATGGGCTTCAGGATTTCCAATGCCCCCACTCCTTACCTAGCATGGATGGCTCTTTACGTGAGACAGGGAGAAAAGTTAGAGAAATTAATGCATGGCCCATCGGCCAAAACAGACAGAAGAGGGAGTGTATTTTACTTAAGCTTCACCTGTTAGTTTCTTTCCAAGAGTTTGAACTGCAACTCGAGCAGACAGACAGAGGGAGTCAATTCATAGCATTCTTCGGACACAACCAAAAAACAGAAGCTTGAAAGGAATCAAACTACCAAAGTTTCTGGTCACTTGCTCTTACCTTTGGTGGCTCTTGGAGAAGATTTTGTTACGGAATCTCCAAAACTCTATCAGTATTTAGCATGCGAGGTTCTGGTGTGCAAAAAAGACAATGAGGAAGATTAAAGAGGCTTGAGTAGATGTTTTCAGACAGGACCAAGCCAGGAGAAAACTGAAGTGAGAAGTACAAATCGGTAGCATTGATCTCGCGTTAGACCTGGGGTTGATGGCTACTGGGACAACTCAAGCTGGGTTGTTCTGTTATTGCTGCTGCGACAGGAAAAGAAAACGAGAACAACAGGAGAGAGTGTACTGGTCTCGATGAGAAGGAGGGAGTATAACCGTGAAGAAAAGGAAGAAAACAGGCGAGAAGGTAGCCGGGGGTTGTTACTGAAGTGTGCCGCTGCTTGAGCTCAGACTGGAGAAATGTTACCCCATCATGCAAGAGAGGAAGACTGCTTGTGATAGTGGCATCTGAGGCGCAGCTGAGGTACGACAGGTTCCTGGGAAATGTAAGCAAGGTATTTTGCCTATCATGGAAAGGAGGAAAGGCTGATAACAAATTTCCTGTGTTGGCGAATTCGGGCAGAGCAAGAGCATGTTGCTCTGTTATATTTTGTTTTTTTTTCAAGGCGAAACTGATGGGTTTGTTAGACCAGTATAGTTGTTTTTTAATCATCGGCTTGGAATTATGCTTCTGGTAGTGGGCGACCAGAGAACATGGTGGGGCATCATGTGCTGTGTACATGTTGGTAATGGGGAGCAGAAAGAAATTCACGGGGCACTGATAATAGCCTTATGTGTATTAGTGTCGATGACAAAGTGTGTTGTGTACTGTTAAAAGAAGAGAAACAGAACCCAGAGCTCGCGTGCGTCACGGAGCAGTAGCATTTGTATACTCTGATGAATCATTCCTTTAGTCTCAAGCAGCGCAAATTACCACTGAATACGAGCATAGCTCGACTGGTTAAGCGTTCGGGAGGGGTACATGAGGTACAGGGTTCGAACCTTAGCGGGAGTGTATTTGCTCTTTTTTTCTTTTTCCCTCTCTTTTTTTTATAAGCTATGTACATGTTTATTTACATATATAAGCGACTATATAATATGTCGCGTTATTAATTTTAACGGCGCTAGTCATTTATACGTACATGTATGTTTATATACGCCCCCTTTCTATTTCATCGCGTTTTAGTTATATGTGACTATGCGACATTATTATTTATCATATACGTAATTTGTTGTAACGTTTCGTATATGTATTTTTATAAACGTACATATATAAGTACGTGACTGTATTAATACATAACGTTACATGTATATACCAAATTTAATTGTTCGTAATTTATTATACGTCCGGCTTATGAAACGTGACCGGATAATCTCCTCGCGTTTATGATTTTATGTGTTTAAATATTCAGGGGTGTTTCAACTTACCCCCCTTAAAGAGACTTCGTCCCGAAGTCTTTCTTTCTTAACTTATATTTTCCACTCCTGGTAATCTTAGGGATCCAGTCCCGCATTCATTATTGATACCCAAAAGATTAAGTCCATAACTATAATGCTCAGTGCTTCTAAGCACCATACCACATTAGTGGTTTCACACAAATTCTCATAGTAACCCAAGACGCTAGCAATGTATGTGACATGCTAAAGTGCAAGGCAAGGCACACAATCATTCATACATAGCGTACATAACATTTCACACACAATCCAAACACACAAACCTACCAACCAACCACGAGTGGTTGTAGGAATACATCATAATAAATCAAACACATACAAAACAAAACGCGCTTACCCCCCTTAAAAGAGGGGTACGCCCCCGTACCCTACACTAAGTCGAAACATCGATGAAAAGATAGGGGTACCTAGTTTTCCTTACCGGAATGATTATATGCCATTGTGTAAACGCCAGATCGGGTTTTCCCGAGTGTGAGGAGGCTTTCTACCTCTCCACTTTTTAGCGTTTTCTACGGATTGAAATGGACCCTAACTAACGAGCCTCACCAACTAACCTGTAACCCCGTTTCTCAAATTTAGGTTTTCCTATACTCGGTACTCCTC
Organism: Limonium bicolor; assembly: GCA_023374045.1. Taxonomy (NCBI): domain Eukaryota; kingdom Viridiplantae; phylum Streptophyta; class Magnoliopsida; order Caryophyllales; family Plumbaginaceae; genus Limonium; species Limonium bicolor. Next base: position 394,567,461 of record CM041776.1, on the reverse strand, counting down.
TGTTCCAGTCATCAGAGCGCAACTACGCTCTGATACCACTTTCTGTAACACCCCCGAATCACAACCAAGTATATAATACAACGTGCCTAAGTTAGCAAGAGAAGTCTACGCAGCGGTTTCGTACTCTATTCGGGTGCTACAGACGCCAACCACCCACGTGGTTGACAGACCACAATACCAACTCCAAGTTACGGTCTGAATGACTGGAAACAACCCTTACCAAAATGCATGTACAGTATAAGATACCATTCTGAATACCGAGTGTCTACAATAATATTACTATATCATAAATCGAAAAGTATAACCCAGATATACCATCCCCATGATAGTCATTCCACCTACGCTCCGTCACGTTCCAGATCCATACCTGTAAAAATAAAGGACTCAGCAAAACTATGCCGAGTATGAACGTGTGAAGCCCGCATGTTACCGGGCCACACGACTACTTGGTCGAATAATATTAAGTCAATTTTACATGCTATGATAAAGCAGTAAAGCACACATCAGCACATCATGATGTCATACACACTCATCGGTAGCATAGCAACATCAAAAGCAACCAAGCACAACTTGCAAGTAGCATAGCAATGTCACAAGCAACCCAGCACAATAAGTTGCTAATGTAGCAACAACAATCAAGTACATAATACAATGTGTGCGTAGGTATATTATACCGTCGATCCTCACTATGGGATCATTCAAGAGATTACGTATTGTTTTCTTGTTCTCATTACACATGTTTCCTTTTCTTTTCTTGCACCGAGTCAGGGGATGTAGGTTAGATCCCGAGACTTTAATATGTAGGTGCTATTCATTCCTTGTTTCTTAAGGGTTCACATTCGTGACTTTCACTTGTTGCTTGGTCTCATTACACAAGTTTTCCTTTATTCTCCGGCACCGAGTCAGGGGATATAGATAGATCCCGAGACATCATTATGTAGGTGCTAATCATTCCTTGTTTCTTTAAGGATTATTTGTGAATTCTTTTATCACCGCACGTTGGAGGACGTCTCCTCCATAGCTAGTCCCCCATTCCCGACACCCAGGGTCGAGGAAGCGGAAGTCACCTCTAGACTCCAGGATAAGCTTCACCAATTTGTCACTCCCCCATTCCCGACACCCAGGGTCAAGGAAGCGGAAGTCACCTCTGGACTCCGGGATGTGCTTCACCAACTTGTCACTCCCCCATTCCCGACACCCAGGGTCAAGGAAGCGGAAGTCACCTCTGGACTCCGGGATGTGCTTCACCAACTTGTCACTCCCCCATTCCCGACACCCAGGGTCGAGAGCGCGGAAGTCACCTCTGGACTCCGGGATGTGCTTCACCAACTTGTCACTCCCCCATTCCCGACACCCAGGGTCGAGAGCGCGGAAGTCACCTCTGGACTCCGGGATGTGCTTCACCAACTTGTCACTCCCCCATTCCCGACACCCAGGGTCGAGAGCGCGGAAGTCACCTCTGGACTCCGGGATGTGCTTTACCAAAATATATTCCATCATAGACGGTCGAAGGATCTGATGCAGATACCAACTCCCGAATATTCCATACCGCGCGGCCCGAGCTGTTGTCTTCTCGGGTTGTTCTCATGTTTCACAGTTGGTACTTTTCGCTTCATTATCATTATAATCTCGACACCATGGTGGGTGTCATTAGCGGTCCTCTAAAGTTAGAGAGGATTTGTCTCTTCGTATAGTTCTTTTGTTTTGTTTACGTGGTTCGTCATGTCTCACCAAAGGAGACTTGCTCTTCATTATCATTAATGAATAGACACCATAGTGGGTGTCATGGTAATCCTCAATGGTTTAGAGAGGAGTTCCCCTTATAGAGTTTTCTTTGTTTTCATAATTCGTAGTAGTTCATCTCAAGGTCCATAAACGAGAAAGGGACTAAACTACTGTGTGCGCGCAATGATATATACAACAATGATATAGAAATCATACAACATGATAGACAAGCAATCCAATTACATGCTTTGATCTTATGTCATTTTCACACACAAGGCACACAGCACACAAGCCGTGTAACACGGCAACATACGAACCACACATGTCCATACCTGGATCAGAAGCAAGTAGTCTCACACACGGAGTCCTGGTCGGAGTTCGCTACGGCCCTAGCGTTAATTACAAACAATGTGTCAGTTTATTATTTTATGTGACGACACTTTATATCGTACGTTTTTCCCTTGGTATGTTGTTACATGCTTAGTTTAGATTGACTCTTAGAACTTCCATGTATTAATTCTAGGCTTATCTTACTCCTAGGACATTCACGTCTTTGTTTTACACGTTAACTAAGTCCTTTTCCCTTAGTCAACGTTTTAGGGCGCTTTAAACGTTAACCATGTAACATGTTTATATAAGATGGATTTAGCTTGACTAAAGTGTATTCCCTCCTTAAATAAATGAGTGGCAATGTTCTAACCGTAGTATCACTATAATATAGAACATAACATACCCTTATACCCCATTTATACATACGTCCCAAATTAAGTTATAAAGCTGCAACATAGTAGCGGTGTCTTCTCTCACTTAACCCCTTCAGTTCAATTGATGTTTAATCTTCTCAGAACAGTTCCCTAACTTGGCTGCAGTTAATAGCTATGGTTTGAGTTTATTTTTAAAGCATCACCACCCTCTTAGCACCTTAGGAGGTTAAGCTTACTGAAACATAAAATAGAGAAGGCTGAAACATTAACCCCTCATGTTCCATCCCCACGGTTCTTCTAGCTCATTGGTTTGTCTCAATTTCCTCCCAGAGTTCTTTCTAACTTCACTCTAGTGTTTTAGGAGTGTTTTAAACTAAGAACCAACTCCAACCAATGCCATTATCACCACTGTAAGATCGTTATACAGAAACCATGGACTGCAGGAAACTACAACACTAGAGCTTGGTGTTCTTTTCCTTAGCCTTTTGTTTGAGTTATAAATCTGTTACCAAGTCTCTCCCAACGTGTACCCCCACTTAGATAAGAGTTCTAGCACAATTTAAATTCAAAAACAACCCAATTCAACACTACTAACTCCTCTTAAACTCAATTATACAGAAAGCAACCAATTGCAGAATCTGAAATGAAACTTTGTGTTTCTCTCCATTCAACTTTACTTTTAACGTACTGTATGATGTTTTAACTCTTCCCAAATTACTGGCCCAGTTATGTAGGTGTTTTTATAAAGCTTCTATCCCAAAATAAAACCCATGCTACCCTCTGTCACCTGGTTATACAGAGTTGTAATGGTGCAGAAAATAAAACAGGAATCAGAAACAGAAAGCATGAAATTCCCTTTTCTGTTATTCTGTTTCTGTCACTTAACTCATTTCTTGGTTTTCTCCAATTGGTTTCGTTACCTACTTATGTATTCTAATACAGCTCCAACTCTAAGGCAACTCAATATGACTCCTTAGAATCTTTCTTCACATAGTTGAACAGAACACGTTAAATATGAAGAACTGAAACCTGCACTCACCAAATCTGATAACTTGTCTCTTCTTTTTTTTTTTCTGGTTTCTGTACATTCCCAAGACTGTCAATAAATCTTTCCCCAACTTGTTCCACTATCGAGTTAAGTGTTTAACCAAGCTTGAACACTAAACAACCCACATCTACACCATTCAAACTGAAACTGGCAACTGATGGCAGCTAGCCACCTGAGATCAGAAACTGATAAAGGTACCCAAAAAGAAATGGGACTGAGCTTCTCTGATTATATTTGCTTACGAATTTAGTTTCTGAATATGCCTAGGTTGTCTAGTTACTTAATTCAGTATTAATTCACGGTTCCAACCCCACACCCAACTAACACGATACTGTTATTCTCTCTGAAGCATGTTTTTACAGAAACCCAACTTCTCAGCAAGGATTATAAACGGAAGCAACATAAACTGATATTCCCCTTGATCCTCTTCTGTTATTCACATATCTGTTCTTGAACTTTCCCTCAATTGATTTCCCATTCAGTTAAGTGTGTTATTAGGTTTATAAACCTCGAAACAGACCCAAAACAATCATGGTTTAGCTACAGTATTTGCACAGAAACAGAACCATGTAACACCGAAATCATGAAACTGATGTTTTTGTTGTTTTTTTTTTTTCTTCTTCTTCTTCTGTTTTTATTTTCTTTCCACTCATTGATCTAGTCTTTACTTCTTCCCGTGCATACCAGGTTTGTAAGGGGCTTATCTTGATCCTAGGTTCACTAATACCTCAACACTACACCCATATCATTTCTAGACAGTTGTAGGCAGAAACCATGTTGCCGATTTGCAAAGGCTTAACAGCTCAACATGACAAGTTTATTTTGTTTTCCCGCTATGTAGTCGCCTTAACAGTAGCTGGTACTTTGGCTTCTCAATGCAACAGGATTTGCTAGCCTTTAACATGAGGTAATACTATAAATTTTTGACACCAGTAAACACTAAATTCCAAGCCAAATCGATCTGTTTTTCTTTTCTTTTCTGCTGTTACCAGAGCAGCTCACAACCCGTTTTTTTTTATAGCCATTAATAGCCCGTTTCTCTTGGATTAAATCTACATGTACTTGGCATTATTTCTGCAGGAATTTAAGTATCTGAACACTGCTGTAACTCATTTACACAGAGACTGGTGGAACTGAGAAAACTGACAAGAGATGAAAACTGTTGCATTTCCTTCCCTATGATTTCCCTTCTGTTCACGATTTTGATTCTGGTTTTTTTTTTGTTCCCAGGTGTGTTTAAGTTAACTAGGTGGATTAGGTATGTAGTAGATTCACTATCCTAGTCATAAGCCCCCAGTAATCCCTCTCCGATTTTATTTATGCAGAAGACCAAGCTCCTGAAACTGCAACACAACGGAAAGCATACTGATGCATCTGTTTCTTGTTCTACTATGTTGGTATCTGTTTTTTTTTTGTTCTAATCACTGTTAGGTTAGCTACTAAGTGAAGTGTTTGTGATATAATCTAACCCTCCAACAACGTTGTTACTCCTACTGAATATGTTTATACCGAAACAAGACATTCAGAATTTAAAAACTGAAACTGGGAATAAACTGAAAAGTAGAAACTGTTACAACTCCTTCTTGCTTCTGAAAATTTTTAATTCTAGTTTTCCACTTCCCTTCATCGCTCTCCTATGTAGTTATGCGTTTTACTAGGTTTATAAATTCCAGAACAATCTGGTAATAGGAATGATACGCCCCTCACTGAGACTAGACAACTACAGAAAACCAAGAACTGAAAATAAAACTGAACTGATGCTTTAAGTATGTTTCATGAGATTGTTCTCTTTCTGTATTTTTTTTTACAGACCAACTAGCCCTAGAGTAGCAGGTGCATTAATGATTAAACGTTCCAGGATTTGTCTGTGATTAGTAGTGATGCCATACACTATCAACACCAGGGGCAAAAACAATGCAGAGTTTATAGTAGTGAATCAGGTTTTGGAATCTACCTTGGGTGGAAATTCAGACCAACTTATTGTGGTCTGTGGAGGGATTTCTTGTCGACTTCCTCTTGACAGAAGAGCAATGGGCTTCAGGATTTCCAATGCCCCACTCCTTACCTAGCATGGATGGCTCTTTACGTGAGACAGGGAGAAAAGTTAGAGAAATTAATGCATGGCCCATCGGCCAAAACAGACAGAAGAGGGAGTGTATTTTACTTAAGCTTCACCTGTTAGTTTCTTTCCAAGAGTTTGAACTGCAACTCGAGCAGACAGACAGAGGGAGTCAATTCATAGCATTCTTCGGACACAACCAAAAGAAACAGAAGCTTGAAAGGAATCAAACTACCAAAGTTTCTGGTCACTTGCTCTTACCTTTGGTGGCTCTTGGAGAAGATTTTGTTACGGAATCTCCAAAACTCTATCAGTATTTAGCATGCGAGGTTCTGGTGTGCAAAAAAGACAATGAGGAAGATTAAAGAGGCTTGAGTAGATGTTTTCAGACAGGACCAAGCCAGGAGAGAAAACTGAAGTGAGAAGTACAAATCGGTAGCATTGATCTCGCGTTAGACCTGGGGTTGATGGCTACTGGGACAACTCAAGCTGGGTTGTTCTGTTATTGCTGCTGCGACAGGAAAAGAAAACGAGAACAACAGGAGAGAGTGTACTGGTCTCGATGAGAAGGAGGGAGTATAACCGTGAAGAAAAGGAAGAAAACAGGCGAGAAGGTAGCCGGGGGTTGTTACTGAAGTGTGCCGCTGCTTGAGCTCAGACTGGAGAAATGTTACCCCATCATGCAAGAGAGGAAGACTGCTTGTGATAGTGGCATCTGAGGCGCAGCTGAGGTACGACAGGTTCCTGGGAAATGTAAGCAAGGTATTTTGTGCCTATCATGGAAAGGAGGAAAGGCTGATAACAAATTTCCTGTGTTGGCGAATTCGGGCAGAGCAAGAGCATGTTGCTCTGTTATATTTTGTTTTTTTTTTCAAGGCGAAACTGATGGGTTTGTTAGACCAGTATAGTTGTTTTGTTAATCATCGGCTTGGAATTATGCTTCTGGTAGTGGGCGACCAGAGAACATGGTGGGGCATCATGTGCTGTGTACATGTTGGTAATGGGGAGCAGAAAGAAATTCACGGGGCACTGATAATAGCCTTATGTGTATTAGTGTCGATGACAAAGTTTGTTGTGTACTGTTAAAAGAAGAGAAACAGAACCCAGAGCTCGCGTGCGTCACGGAGCAGTAGCATTTGTATACTCTGATGAATCATTCCTTTAGTCTCAAGCAGCGCAAGTTACCACTGAATACGAGCATAGCTCGACTGGTTAAGCGTTCGGGAGGGGTACATGAGGTACAGGGTTCGAACCTTAGCGGGAGTGTATTTGCTCCTTTTTTCTTTTTCCCTCTCTTTTTTTTATAAGCTATGTACATGTTTATTTACATATATATAAGCGACTATATAATATGTCGCGTTATTAATTTTATACGGCGCTAGTCATTTATACGTACATGTATGTTTATACGCCCCCTTTCTATTTCATCGCGTTTTAGTTATATGTGACTATGCGACATTATTATTTATCATATACGACGTTGTAATGTTGTAACGTTTCGTATATGTATTTTTATAAACGTACATATATAAGTACGTGACTGTATTAATACATAACGTTACATGTATATACCAAATTTAATTGTTCGTAATTTATTATATGTCCGGCTTATGAAACGTGACCGGATAATCTCCTCGCGTTTATGATTTTATGTGTTTAAATATTCAGGGGTGTTTCAACTTACCCCCCTTAAAAGAGACTTCGTCCCGAAGTCTTTCTTTCTTAACTTATATTTTCCACTCCTGGTAATCTTAGGGATCCAGTCCCGCATTCATTATTGATACCCAAAAGATTAAGTCCATAACTATAATGCTCAGTGCTTCTAAGCACCATACCACATTAGTGGTTTCACACAAATTCTCATAGTAACCCAAGACGCTAGCAATGTATGTGACATGCTAAAGTGCAAGGCAAGGCACACAATCATTCATACATAGCGTACATAACATTTTCACACACAATCCAAACACACAAACCTACCAACCAACCACGAGTGGTTGTAGGAATACATCATAATAAATCAACACACATACAAAACAAAACGCGCTTACCCCCCTTAAAAGAGGGGTACGCCCCCGTACCCTACACTAAGTCGAAACATCGATGAAAAGATAGGGGTACCTAGTTTTCCTTACCGGAATGATTATATGCCATTGTGTAAACGCCAGATCGGGTTTTCCCGAGTGTGAGGAGGCTTTCTACCTCTCCAGCGTTTTCTTACGGATTGAAATGGACCCTAACTAACGAGCCTCACCAACTAACCTGTAACCCCGTTTCTCAAATTTAGGTTTTCCTATACTCGGTACTCCTCTGTTCCAGTCATCAGAGCGCAACTACGCTCTGATACCACTTTCTGTAACACCCCCGAATCACAACCAAGTATATAATACAACGTGCCTAAGTTAGCAAGAGAAGTCTACGCAGCGGTTTCGTACTCTATTCGGGTGCTACAGACGCCAACCACCCACGTGGTTGACAGACCACAATACCAACTCCAAGTTACGGTCTGAATGACTGGAAACAACCCTTACCAAAATGCATGTACAGTATAAGATACCATTCTGAATACCGAGTGTCTACAATAATATTACTATATCATAAATCGAAAAGTATAACCCAGATATACCATCCCCATGATAGTCATTCCACCTACGCTCCGTCACGTTCCAGATCCATACCTGTAAAAATAAAGGACTCAGCAAAACTATGCCGAGTATGAACGTGTGAAGCCCGCATGTTACCGGGCCACACGACTACTTGGTCGAATAATATTAAGTCAATTTTACATGCTATGATAAAGCAGTAAAGCACACATCAGCACATCATGATGTCATACACACTCATCGGTAGCATAGCAACATCAAAAGCAACCAAGCACAACTTGCAAGTAGCATAGCAATGTCACAAGCAACCCAGCACAATAAGTTGCTAATGTAGCAACAACAATCAAGTACATAATACAATGTGTGCGTAGGTATATATACCGTCGATCCTCACTATGGGATCATTCAAGAGATTACGTATTGTTTTCTTGTTCTCATTACACATGTTTCCTTTTCTTTTCTTGCACCGAGTCAGGGGATGTAGGTTAGATCCCGAGACTTTAATATGTAGGTGCTATTCATTCCTTGTTTCTTAAGGGTTCACATTCGTGACTTTCACTTGTTTGCTTGGTCTCATTACACAAGTTTTCCTTTATTCTCCGGCACCGAGTCAGGGGATATAGATAGATCCCGAGACATCATTATGTAGGTGCTAATCATTCCTTGTTTCTTTAAGGATTATTTGTGAATTCTTTTATCACCGCACGTTGGAGGACGTCTCCTCCATAGCTAGTCCCCCATTCCCGACACCCAGGGTCGAGGAAGCGGAAGTCACCTCTAGACTCCAGGATAAGCTTCACCAATTTGTCACTCCCCCATTCCCGACACCCAGGGTCAAGGAAGCGGAAGTCACCTCTGGACTCCGGGATGTGCTTCACCAACTTGTCACTCCCCCATTCCCGACACCCAGGGTCAAGGAAGCGGAAGTCACCTCTGGACTCCGGGATGTGCTTCACCAACTTGTCACTCCCCCATTCCCGACACCCAGGGTCGAGAGCGCGGAAGTCACCTCTGGACTCCGGGATGTGCTTCACCAACTTGTCACTCCCCCATTCCCGACACCCAGGGTCGAGAGCGCGGAAGTCACCTCTGGACTCCGGGATGTGCTTCACCAACTTGTCACTCCCCCATTCCCGACACCCAGGGTCGAGAGCGCGGAAGTCACCTCTGGACTCCGGGATGTGCTTTACCAAAATATATTCCATCATAGACGGTCGAAGGATCTGATGCAGATACCAACTCCCGAATATTCCATACCGCGCGGCCCGAGCTGTTGTCTTCTCGGGTTGTTCTCATGTTTCACAGTTGGTACTTTTCGCTTCATTATCATTATAATCTCGACACCATGGTGGGTGTCATTAGCGGTCCTCTAAAGTTAGAGAGGATTTGTCTCTTCGTATAGTTCTTTTGTTTTGTTTACGTGGTTCGTCATGTCTCACCAAAGGAGACTTGCTCTTCATTATCATTAATGAATAGACACCATAGTGGGTGTCATGGTAATCCTCAATGGTTTAGAGAGGAGTTCCCCTTATAGAGTTTTCTTTGTTTTCATAATTCGTAGTAGTTCATCTCAAGGTCCATAAACGAGAAAGGGACTAAACTACTGTGTGCGCGCAATGATATACAACAATGATATAGAAATCATACAACATGATAGACAAGCAATCCAATTACATGCTTTGATCTTATGTCATTTTCACACACAAGGCACAGCACACAAGCCGTGTAACACGGCAACATACGAACCACACATGTCCATACCTGGATCAGAAGCAAGTAGTCTCACACACGGAGTCCTGGTCGGAGTTCGCTACGGCCCTAGCGTTAATTACAAACAATGTGTCAGTTTATTATTTTATGTGACGACACTTTATATCGTACGTTTTTCCCTTGGTATGTTGTTACATGCTTAGTTTAGATTGACTCTTAGAACTTCCATGTATTAATTCTAGGCTTATCTTACTCCTAGGACATTCACGTCTTTGTTTTACACGTTAACTAAGTCCTTTTCCCTTAGTCAACGTTTTAGGGCGCTTTAAACGTTAACCATGTAACATGTTTATATAAGATGGATTTAGCTTGACTAAAGTGTATTCCCTCCTTAAATAAATGAGTGGCAATGTTCTAACCGTAGTATCACTATAATATAGAACATAACATACCCTTATACCCCATTTATACATACGTCCCAAATTAAGTTATAAAGCTGCAACATAGTAGCGGTGTCTTCTCTCACTTAACCCCTTCAGTTCAATTGATGTTTAATCTTCTCAGAACAGTTCCCTAACTTGGCTGCAGTTAATAGCTATGGTTTGAGTTTATTTTTAAAGCATCACCACCCTCTTAGCACCTTAGGAGGTTAAGCTTACTGAAACATAAAATAGAGAAGGCTGAAACATTAACCCCTCATGTTCCATCCCCACGGTTCTTCTAGCTCATTGGTTTGTCTCAATTTCCTCCCAGAGTTCTTTCTAACTTCACTCTAGTGTTTTAGGAGTGTTTTAAACTAAGAACCAACTCCAACCAATGCCATTATCACCACTGTAAGATCGTTATACAGAAACCATGGACTGCAGGAAACTACAACACTAGAGCTTGGTGTTCTTTTCCTTAGCCTTTTGTTTGAGTTATAAATCTGTTACCAAGTCTCTCCCAACGTGTACCCCCACTTAGATAAGAGTTCTAGCACAATTTAAATTCAAAAACAACCCAATTCAACACTACTAACTCCTCTTAAACTCAATTATACAGAAAGCAACCAATTGCAGAATCTGAAATGAAACTTTGTGTTTCTCTCCATTCAACTTTACTTTTAACGTACTGTATGATGTTTTAACTCTTCCCAAATTACTGGCCCAGTTATGTAGGTGTTTTTATAAAGCTTCTATCCCAAAATAAAACCCATGCTACCCTCTGTCACCTGGTTATACAGAGTTGTAATGGTGCAGAAAATAAAACAGGAATCAGAAACAGAAAGCATGAAATTCCCTTTTCTGTTATTCTGTTTCTGTCACTTAACTCATTTCTTGGTTTTCTCCAATTGGTTTCGTTACCTATGTATTCTAATACAGCTCCAACTCTAAGGCAACTCAATATGACTCCTTAGAATCTTTCTTCACATAGTTGAACAGAACACGTTAAATATGAAGAACTGAAACCTGCACTCACCAAATCTGATAACTTGTCTCTTCTTTTTTTTTTTCTGGTTTCTGTACATTCCCAAGACTGTCAATAAATCTTTCCCCAACTTGTTCCACTATCGAGTTAAGTGTTTAACCAAGCTTGAACACTAAACAACCCACATCTACACCATTCAAACTGAAACTGGCAACTGATGGCAGCTAGCCACCTGAGATCAGAAACTGATAAAGGTACCCAAAAAGAAATGGGACTGAGCTTCTCTGATTATATTTGCTTACGAATTTAGTTTCTGAATATGCCTAGGTTGTCTAGTTACTTAATTCAGTATTAATTCACGGTTCCAACCCCACACCCAACTAACACGATACTGTTATTCTCTCTGAAGCATGTTTTTACAGAAACCCAACTTCTCAGCAAGGATTATAAACGGAAGCAACATAAACTGATATTCCCCTTGATCCTCTTCTGTTATTCACATATCTGTTCTTGAACTTTCCCTCAATTGATTTCCCATTCAGTTAAGTGTGTTATTAGGTTTATAAACCTCGAAACAGACCCAAAACAATCATGGTTTAGCTACAGTATTTGCACAGAAACAGAACCATGTAACACCGAAATCATGAAACTGATGTTTGTTGTTGTTTTTTTTTCTTTCTTCTTCTTCTGTTTTTATTTTCTTTCCACTCATTGATCTAGTCTTTACTTCTTCCCGTGCATACCAGGTTTGTAAGGGGCTTATCTTGATCCTAGGTTCACTAATACCTCAACACTACACCCATATCATTTCTAGACAGTTGTAGGCAGAAACCATGTTGCCGATTTGCAAAGGCTTAACAGCTCAACATGACAAGTTTATTTTGTTTTCCCGCTATGTAGTCGCCTTAACAGTAGCTGGTACTTTGGCTTCTCAATGCAACAGGATTTGCTAGCCTTTAACATGAGGTAATACTATAAATTTTTGACACCAGTAAACACTAAATTCCAAGCCAAATCGATCTGTTTTTCTTTTCTTTTCTGCTGTTACCAGAGCAGCTCACAACCCGTTTTTTTTTATAGCCATTAATAGCCCGTTTCTCTTGGATTAAATCTACATGTACTTGGCATTATTTCTGCAGAATTTAAGTATCTGAACACTGCTGTAACTCATTACACAGAGACTGGTGGAACTGAGAAAACTGACAAGAGATGAAAACTGTTGCATTTCCTTCCCTATGATTTCCCTTCTGTTCACGATTTTGATTCTGGTTTTTTTTTTGTTCCCAGGTGTGTTTAAGTTAACTAGGTGGATTAGGTATGTAGTAGATTCACTATCCTAGTCATAAGCCCCCAGTAATCCCTCTCCGATTTTATTTATGCAGAAGACCAAGCTCCTGAAACTGCAACACAACGGAAAGCATACTGATGCATCTGTTTCTTGTTCTACTATGTTGGTATCTGTTTTTTTTTTGTTCTAATCACTGTTAGGTTAGCTACTAAGTGAAGTGTTTGTGATATAATCTAACCCTCCAACAACGTTGTTACTCCTACTGAATATGTTTATACCGAAACAAGACATTCAGAATTTAAAAACTGAAACTGGGAATAAACTGAAAAGTAGAAACTGTTACAACTCCTTCTTGCTTCTGAAAATTTTTAATTCTAGTTTTCCACTTCCCTTCATCGCTCTCCTTAATAGATAGTACAGGCCTTCGGCCCATTTAACATTACAAAGCCCAATATATGTTTTACTGATATAAGTCCGGTACAATAAGACTCCAGTACATTCTAGAATTACTCATTTACTACTATATATACATGTATCACCTGAGCTATCAAACATCAATGAAACAGTACTTATCACATTACATTCTTCGTACTATACAATATTCTATATGGTATCAGAGCTATAATCATGGCGTAAGTCTTTTTTTTCTTTCCTGCTTCCTGCTTCTTCAACCATGGCCGATCCCGATCCAGAAACTCCCAAGAATGATTCCACATCATCATCCACCAACTGTTTGACAAATGGCCACACCGATAAACCTGCACAATCTGCAAAACCTACAACCCAGTCAATTCTATCCACAGCAGCAAATTTAATCAAATTCACCGGATCCAACTTCAGGATCTGGAAAGCAGTCATACTATCCTTCCTAAAAGGAACAGATCTGTATAAATATGTGGATGGCAGTCATCCATGTCCAGATCTACTTGTCGAAGATGGCATTAGTCCTGATGCTACATTGTGGATCCAGCAAGATCAACTGGTCCTCAGTATGTTGTTCACCTCTCTCAGTGACGGCATTCTAGGACAAGTGGTGAATTTCACTACATCAGCTCAGGTTTGGAACTATCTACATGACTCTTTTGAGGCAACTACTAATGCTCAGGTTGGTCAATTTCACCTTCAGTTAGCATCTATCAAAAAAACACACACAGAAACCATCACCACTTATTTCAACCGTGCTAAAGCCTTGGTGGACTCTCTGTCCATCACAGGACATAATGTCACCGACAGAGAGTTTCAAACATATATTCTCAAAGGCCTACCCAGTGATTACTCCCCCCTCGTTTCCACTATCCTCACCAGGCCATCCCCCTGCACCCCAAGCCAGATCTATGGCTTCATGCTATCCACTGAGGCATGGCTCTCACAAAAAACAGAATCATCAGAAATCACTCTCAATTCCACACAAACAAACACATCTCAAAACAAAAACAAACAGATCTACAATAACAGATCCAATGACACCAGAGGAGGAATCAGTCACAAAGGGGAAGAGGTCGTTCCTCTACCCAAACTGTTATCCAAACTACCAGATCTACCCCCAATACTACCTTTGCTGGACATCCAGATACCAGACCATCCTGCCAGATCTGTGGCAAAAGAGGACATGATGCTTCTATATGCTATCACAGGTTCAATCAAAGTTATCAGCCAAGACCTCCCTCCAATTTTTCTGCTAATGCTACTACATCTGTTGCTCCACCTGAATGGCTAGCTGATACTGCTGCATCACATCACTTTTCTGGTGATTTTGCCAAACTCAATCTCTCCAGTTCAGACTACAATGGCACCGATACTATATCTCTTGGGGATGGATCTGCTATTCCTATCCAAGCTCAAGGACACGGTAGCCTCACTTCCTCTCCTCACACTTTTACTCTCAGAAATATCATCTACTCTCCACAACTACATAAGCATCTGATTTCTGTCAGTAAATTCTGTTCAGATAACAAAGTGTTTTTTGAATTCCATTCTGATTTCTTTCTTGTGAAGGATCTCAATACTCAGGAGATCCTGCTCAGAGGAATTTCTAAGGAGGGTGTCTACCTTTTTCCCTCTTCCACAGCTCCCTCACCTACCTTGCACTACACCACTGCAGCTCCCAGTCCCATATGGCACCAGAGACTTGGCCACCCCAGTTTTGCTACTACTAGCTATACTCTAAATAAATTTCAACTTCCTGTCACTACTCATGTAAAACAGGAGTTATGTACTGCCTGTTGTCAGGGCAAAATGCATGCATTACCTCATTTTTCAAGTTCTTCTAGATCTAAGGAAAGTTTTGACTTGTTATTCCTAGATCTATGGGGTCCTGCTCACAGTGTTTCCCCCTCTGGCTATAAGTATTTTCTACTTATTGTGGATGATTTCTCTGGTTATGTTTGGCTGTTTCCTCTCAAAAACAAATCTGATGCTATCACAGTTTTCACTCACTTTCACGGTTACATTGTAAATCAGTTCAAAAAAACCATCACAGCTATACAAACAGATAATGGAGGAGAATTCAAAGCGTTCAAAAAGTTTGTTGACACCAATGGCATTAATCACAGGTTCACTTGCCCTCATTCTCACCCACAGAATGGTTCTGTTGAAACCAGAATCAGACATGTTGTTGACAAAACCCTATGTCTTCTATCCCAAGCTCATTTACCCCTACACTTCTGGCCCTATGCAGCCTCCACTGCTGTCTACCTCCTAAACAGACTTCCCACAAAAACTCTCAACAATGCCACACCATTTGAGCAATTGTATCATCACCCTCCCTCTTTATCTCATCTCAGAGTGTTTGGCTGTAGCTGTTGGCCTAACCTACGCCCTTATAACACTCACAAACTATCTCCAAGATCCACAGAATGTATTTTCCTTGGTTATTCCTCTAATAGCACTGGCTATATTTGCTATGAACCACACACACAGGATCTATATCTCACGGGATGTTTCCTTCTTGGAAAGTCACTTTCCACATCAACACATTACATCCTCATGCCAATCTGATCCTCCAGACTCAAGTATTATTACCACCAAAGTTCTCATACCGACTCCTCCCTCTCCTCAACCAGCTACATCTCCTTCTCCTCTTTCTCACAACTCCCCCACAATTACCTCCTCTGAGTCAAACCCAACACCTACCCAAGCCTCACCCTCAGACCAACACACAACATTTACACCTCCCTCTGACCACTCACTCCCTCAACCTCCTCTCCCTACCCACCACATGATCACCCGTGCCCAAACAAACAGTCTCAAGCCTAAGCAGTACACAGATGGCACAGTCAAATGGCTAAACAGCACCTCCACTACCACAATCCCAGAACAACCATGCTTTACCACAGCTTTGAAGTATCCAGAATGGAGACAGGCAATACAAAAAGAATATGATGCATTACAACAGAACAATACTTGGGAACTTGTCCCTTATCAACCACAGATGAATGTTCTAGGATGCAAGTGGATATTAAAAACAAAGAAACATGCAGATGGAAGTTTTGAGAGAAGGAAAGCTAGATTGGTTGCACAAGGATTCAAACAAGCTCAGGGAATTGATTTCTTTGAAACATACAGTCCAGTGGTTAAAATCACAACAATCAGATTGGTTCTTGCTATTGCCACTTCTTTCAACTGGCCCATACACCAAGTTGATGTGGACAACGCCTTCCTCCATGGTGATTTGGAGGAAGTGGTGTACATGAAACAACCTAGTGGTTTTATTGACAAATCCAAACCTAATCATGTTTGTCGACTCAGGAGGTCCCTCTATGGCCTAAAACAGTCACCCAGGGCTTGGTTTTCCAGACTTAGCTCATACCTCATTCACATTGGGTTTCAACCCTCTCAAGCCGACTCTTCCCTCTTTACCTACAGTCACTACCAATGCAAAGTCTACATACTGGTCTATGTAGACGATATCATCATCACTGGCAGTTCTACACACCTAGTCACCTCCCTCATCTCTACCCTAGCCTCTGAATTTCCCATCAAAGACCTTGGCCCTCTACACCATTTCCTTGGCCTCACTGTAACCCGAAACTCCTCTGGTCTCAAACTCTCTCAGACACACTACATCAAAGAAATCCTTTCCCAACACAACATGTCCACCGCAAAACCCTGTTTTACTCCTATGACAGACACCGAAACACTAGACGACATCTCCAGCCCACTATACTCAAATCCATCCCAATTTCGCAGTCTAGTTGGCAGTCTACAATATCTGGCCTTCACACGGCCAGATATCAATTTCACTATCAACAGAATAAGCCAGTTCATGCACTCACCCAGAGAAAACCATTGGAAAGCTGTCAAAAGACTACTGCGTTACCTCAGACATACCGCAGATCTAGGGTTGTTTTTCCCAGCTTCTCCTCTGGGCTCCCTCCGGGTGTTCAGCGATGCCGACTGGGCTGGAAACAGGCTTGACCGCTGCTCCACCACTGGATTCGCCGTCTACCTTGGCGACAAACTTGTCTCCTGGAGCTCCCGCAAGCAAAAGACGGTGGCTCGATCTAGTACAGAGGCCGAATTCAAAGCTCTCGCCACCGCCACCTCAGAATCCCTGTGGTTACAGAAGTTATTAGTGGAACTGGGAATCAAATTACAAAAAGCAACGATCTTGCACTGTGACAACACAGGCGCTGCTTACCTCGCTCAAAAACCGGTTCTCCACAGTCGGGCCAAGCATGTCGAAGTCGACTTCTTCTTCGTCAGGGAGCGAGTGCGCAACGGCAGTCTTCAAATTGCCTTCATCCCATCTGAATCACAGCTTGCCGACATCTACACGAAACCCTTGACCCGTCCTTCCTTTGTCAAATTTCGTTCCCAAATGTCCTTGACCAACGACACGCTGGGAACGCGGGAGGATAATAGATAGTACAGGCCTTCGGCCCATTTAACATTACAAAGCCCAATATATGTTTTACTGATATAAGTCCGGTACAATAAGACTCCAGTACATTCTAGAATTACTCATTTACTACTATATATACATGTATCACCTGAGCTATCAAACATCAATGAAACAGTACTTATCACATTACATTCTTCGTACTATACAATATTCTATACTCCTATGTAGTTATGCGTTTTACTAGGTTTATAAATTCCAGAACAATCTGGTAATAGGAATGATACGCCCCTCACTGAGACTAGACAACTACAGAAAACCAAGAACTGAAAATAAAACTGAACTGATGCTTTAAGTATGTTTCATGAGATTGTTCTCTTTCTGTATTTTTTTTTTACAGACCAACTAGCCCTAGAGTAGCAGGTGCATTAATGATTAAACGTTCCAGGATTTGTCTGTGATTAGTAGTGATGCCATACACTATCAACACCAGGGGCAAAAACAATGCAGAGTTTATAGTAGTGAATCAGGTTTTGGAATCTACCTTGGGTGGAAATTCAGACCAACTTATTGTGGTCTGTGGAGGGATTTCTTGTCGACTTCCTCTTGACAGAAGAGCAATGGGCTTCAGGATTTCCAATGCCCCACTCCTTACCTAGCATGGATGGCTCTTTACGTGAGACAGGGAGAAAAGTTAGAGAAATTAATGCATGGCCCATCGGCCAAAACAGACAGAAGAGGGAGTGTATTTTACTTAAGCTTCACCTGTTAGTTTCTTTCCAAGAGTTTGAACTGCAACTCGAGCAGACAGACAGAGGGAGTCAATTCATAGCATTCTTCGGACACAACCAAAAGAAACAGAAGCTTGAAAGGAATCAAACTACCAAAGTTTCTGGTCACTTGCTCTTACCTTTGGTGGCTCTTGGAGAAGATTTTGTTACGGAATCTCCAAAACTCTATCAGTATTTAGCATGCGAGGTTCTGGTGTGCAAAAAAGACAATGAGGAAGATTAAAGAGGCTTGAGTAGATGTTTTCAGACAGGACCAAGCCAGGAGAGAAAACTGAAGTGAGAAGTACAAATCGGTAGCATTGATCTCGCGTTAGACCTGGGGTTGATGGCTACTGGGACAACTCAAGCTGGGTTGTTCTGTTATTGCTGCTGCGACAGGAAAAGAAAACGAGAACAACAGGAGAGAGTGTACTGGTCTCGATGAGAAGGAGGGAGTATAACCGTGAAGAAAAGGAAGAAAACAGGCGAGAAGGTAGCCGGGGGTTGTTACTGAAGTGTGCCGCTGCTTGAGCTCAGACTGGAGAAATGTTACCCCATCATGCAAGAGAGGAAGACTGCTTGTGATAGTGGCATCTGAGGCGCAGCTGAGGTACGACAGGTTCCTGGGAAATGTAAGCAAGGTATTTTGTGCCAATCATGGAAAGGAGGAAAGGCTGATAACAAATTTCCTGTGTTGGCGAATTCGGGCAGAGCAAGAGCATGTTGCTCTGTTATATTTTGTTTTTTTTTCAAGGCGAAACTGATGGGTTTGTTAGACCAGTATAGTTGTTTTGTTAATCATCGGCTTGGAATTATGCTTCTGGTAGTGGGCGACCAGAGAACATGGTGGGGCATCATGTGCTGTGTACATGTTGGTAATGGGGAGCAGAAAGAAATTCACGGGGCACTGATAATAGCCTTATGTGTATTAGTGTCGATGACAAAGTTTGTTGTGTACTGTTAAAAGAAGAGAAACAGAACCCAGAGCTCGCGTGCGTCACAGAGCAGTATACTCTGATGAATCATTCCTTTAGTCTCAAGCAGCGCAAGTTACCACTGAATACGAGCATAGCTCGACTGGTTAAGCGTTCGGGAGGGGTACATGAGGTACAGGGTTCGAACCTTAGCGGGAGTGTATTTGCTCCTTTTTTTTTTTCCCTCTCTTTTTTTGTATAAGCTATGTACATGTTTATTTACATATATATAAGCGACTATATAATATGTCGCGTTATTAATTTTATACGGCGCTAGTCATTTATACGTACATGTATGTTTATATACGCCCCCTTTCTATTTCGTCGCGTTTTAGTTATATGTGACTATGCGACATTATTATTTATCATATACGACGTTGTAATGTTGTAACGTTTCGTATATGTATTTTTATAAACGTACATATATAAGTACGTGACTGTATTAATACATAACGTTACATGTATATACCAAATTTAATTGTTCGTAATTTATTATATGTCCGGCTTATGAAACGCGACCGGATAATCTCCTCGCGTTTATGATTTTATGTGTTTAAATATTCAGGGGTGTTTCAACCCTTACTAACCCATATACTTTCGGTATTTATAAT
Source organism: Limonium bicolor (assembly GCA_023374045.1). Taxonomy (NCBI): domain Eukaryota; kingdom Viridiplantae; phylum Streptophyta; class Magnoliopsida; order Caryophyllales; family Plumbaginaceae; genus Limonium; species Limonium bicolor. The sequence goes on along the minus strand of CM041776.1, from coordinate 394,547,722 downwards.
TCCACCACATATATTTCTCCAAAGTGTCATAATGACATAATAACTATATATTATACATATATAGTTTATCTTAATTCCAAAATCAACCCAATAAATTCCTAAAAATTCCTAATAGCCCATGGGTGTTTATAATACCATTATACACCCTTAATTTTTGGAAATAACATATTTACCACATATGTTATAAAATTGTTACAATTAAAATACTTATCTTATAATAAAACCTTAAATAAGTTATCTAACTTATTTAATTTGGTCAAAACCTACCATATGGTCAAGGTTGACCACCTTAATATTTCCTTGACCATTAATCTCCACATATTACGGTTTATACCCTTATTTTTTTAGAAATTACCATTTAACCCCAAAACTTTATATAATCTTATAATTTTTATACAAACTCAATTAAACCTCCAATTTTCGGCTATATTATTTTATAGCCCCCAAATTTAATTTAATTACACTATAAGACCCCAATTCCTTGCGGTAATAATTATATATCACCTAAACTTTAAATAAAAGCTCATAAATGCATAAATAAAATGGCCTAAAGTACATGGCCTTATTACAAACATTGGCTTATAAAATAAATTACACATAAATGCCCAAAAATGCATTAAACTCTCGGCCCTTACCATATCTTTTCCTTATTTACCAATTTTCCACATAATGTCTTAAATTTGACAATTATGCTTATTAATTAGTTATAAAATTTATTAAACCATTCCTTAATCACCTAAGGTCAAAATAAGACCTTAAATACCTTCTTCACTCACGGCACAAATTATACACATATGTATAATTACATATTAATATACCAAGTGAAGGTTTAAGTGATTTATACCTTGTTTTTGCCTAGTTTAGGCCTTGTTTGATTTCGGCTGCTTAGGAATAAAATTTCCACAGCTTCTTTTACATGTTTTCAAACAGCAACCAAGGCATAGTTAGTCTCCAAGCAAGATCTAACCATAAGAAGTGTTTTAATGTATATTTCAAGGTAAGATTTACCTTAGAACAACAAGGTAAGAACAAGTACTCTTCGGCCTGTTTTTACAGAAGAGTAAGAGCATCAAAAGAGCTACTAAACCAAGGCTTAAAACCGGTATAACTCAGATTAGAAGATGGCTAATTTTTACCTTGTTTAAAGTGCCTAAAATGGTGTTTTTGGCTTGGATCTGGCTATACCTTGAAGCTCTTGATGTACCAACTGAATAAGTATGTTAAGAAGAAGATAATAAGGCTAGGAACAAAGTTTCACAGCCGAATTTGAAGGGAATCAAAAGATATGTGCTTAAAGCACATTTTTATACCTTAAGAACAAGATTAGCTTTCTCCACCTTCTTCCCTTGTTAAGGCCGAGATTTGCCCTTCATTTTACCTCCAAAACAACCTAGATCCATGGATGGAAATGGTTGATGCTTAGATCCACCGAAAGAGGAAAGAATTGTGAAGAAATTGAACATAAAATGGCTTTATAAGCTTACCTATGTATCAAAGTGTTCTTCTATGTTCTTGGTGACTTACCCACGTTTTTGGAGAAGCAAAGAGAGGTTTGGAGCTGCTGGTGTCGGCAGGCAAGAAGGCAAATGAAGAAAGGTAGGTCAAATTGTCTTAAAACACATTATTTGCTTTGTTTATTGTATTTGGTGTTTGATGACTCACCAAAGCAGATTGGCATCGATTATTGGAGGGGCTGGAGGGGTCTCACACGTTTTTTGAAGGCTGAATGAATCAAATAAGGAGCCAAGGTTGAATATTTACATTATTGTATCATAAAGGTAAAAGTGGTCCCTTAAATCATGGAAAGGTGTTGGAACCTTGTTTCTTGTGTTGAAAGTGGCGAATTCAAACTCCCCCAGCCTGTGACTGCCGAATCCATGAGGTCCAAGGGGTCAAACTTTGACCTCTTGACCATTCTTAGTCAACGTTGACTCAAACGGGCCCCCTTTAGCGTTTTATTAATATTTTAATATTAAATTTGTAAAAATTTGTAAATTTCTGGAATTAAATTCCTAATATGTTATAATATGATATATTATCATATTTATAGGTAATTATAACCTTTAAGCCCATTTAAAAGCCAATTTAGAAGGCAATTACACAAAAACGTGCTTTAAGGTGTTTTAGTGCACATTTTGTGTCGCAAGGTGTTTCTGAGCTTAGTTTTCTTTGAGAACAGTTTTTTGTGTTCCTTACATGATATTTGATCACGGTATCCAATTTTATATCATTTAGAGGTCATTAGACCTTTAAGGTTCTCTAGAGCACATTTTTGCCCTACTTGACCTTGAAGCATGTAAATGCTTGTATATGTGTTGGAGTGTTGTCCAACAATTGTAGTGTGTTCCTTAGTGTGTTAATATGCTTAGGAAAAAATTTTAGGTCCTAAGAAGTTCATTTGGGTATTTGTTACCCTATACAGTCAAAGGGTGCAATATCTTGCTTTGTGTTGACCACTGTTGTTCTCAGTTGACTTTTAAGGCATGTTTAGGCCTTAATCAATATGATTAGATGTTTAATCCATGTTTTATTAGTTTGGGGTATTTCAGCTATCTTATAGGCAGTCTACAGTATCTCACCCTCACTCACCCTGACATTGCGTTCACTGTCAATCGCTTGTCTCAGTTTCTCACAGCTCCAACAACACTCCATTGGCAAGCCCTAAAGCGTCTACTACGCTACTTATCTGGCACAATTAACCACGACATTATTATCCATTCAGGGATGTCTAACTCTATTCATGCCTTCTCAGATGCTGACTGGGCTGGAAATCCTGATGATTACTTGTCCATCACTAGGTACATCATCTATCTCAGGAAAACTCCGATCTCCTGGAGCTCTTGGAAACAAAGAGCCATTACAAGATTCTCCACAGAGGCAGAATATCGTGCCCTTGCTGACACTGCTTCTGAGGTTCTTTGGCTTATTTCCTGGTTTAATCAGTTTCTACATCATCACACACCTACGTTATATTGTGATAATATGAGTGCTATCTTCCTCACCTGAAATCCAGTTTTCACTCACGAATGAAACATGTGGCCCTTGCCTATCACTTTGTGTGTCAAAAGGTTCAAGAAGGTGTTATTTTCACACAACACATCTCCACCCTCAATCAACTAGCAGATTTTAACCAAGGCTCTTCCACGTCCTCAGTTCAAGCTACTAGTCTCCAAGCTTGGTCTTATTTCACATATGTCTAGCCTGCGGGAGGATATTAAGGATATAAAACTATAATTAGTGTTACTATCAGGTTGTTAGTATCTAGTAAGATCTTATCTATTCCTATTCTTTCTCCTGGTTTATAGTATAGTAATCTAGTTAGTTACTGCTCACTTAGTGTTGTATATATCTCCCTCTTGTTAATTGGAATATCACTGCAATTCATATTTCTATAAAGACTACTACTAATACAACAGTTGTCTTACCCAACTCTTTTTTTGCTTGTCATACCTATTTTGTATCAAAGACTACTACAACAGATAATAGTTGTCTTTTAACAGTAGTAAAAACAAATTTGTAGTAGTGACTATCACCTCACCTTCTGAAATAATTTTCTCTTTAAAACTTTTGCAAGGACACATAACACAAATCAATGGTATCAATATCACCTTTCACGCTACACCTGACAACCACAAATAAATCAATGATTTGTAGCAATTAACTTCAAAATAAACTTATACATTAAGCCTCATACTCCCTACATTTAAATATCTGTCATTTTAGGATTTGAATTTTGTTCAAAAATATAAGGCACTCATTCTTTTGACACCCTTTTTTCCACTTTTGACCCTACTATTTGACACAAATGTAATTATTATCTAGATAGAAGTAAAAAAGTAGGGGTACATGCGCAATTTTTGTACTTTCATTAATAAGTGCGCAAGTTTCTAAATGACAAATTTTTTTGAACGAACGGAGTAATATTTATCACTGTTTAATCTCCAAAGTTAATCCAGAACTTTACCACCAGAACTAAACCGTAGCTCAGACCATACATTAACCATCAGAAATGATTGCAGCCGAGTATGTGCATCTAACCTCACTCTAAGTGCTTAAGTGTGCACACCCCCTATAAGTACCTTCGATATAGGAGTAAATCATAGAGCTTGACCATGGTCTTGTGACTGAACTGCCCAATGATAATATATGGCTCCTTGGGCGAACATGTGCCTTAATGGCGTATTCCGAAATTTCCGTAGTTCCATCCAATATCTAAATTCCAATAATTTTATACCTTCATAGTTATAATATGTCACAGCTTCAAAATTTAAACAATAATCATTCAATTAATCACCAATATTCTCAGCTTGTTACCAATACCCTATGTATATTTGTCTTACGAATTGCAAACGAGAGAGAAGTGGAACTATTTATATAGTAAACACTAAGAACTTAATAATACCAAGCAAAATACTCAGCCTAAACAACGTGGTGAAAATATGCAGGAAGCTTCGAAAGAATGCTACAACAGCGTATGAAAAGAAACCAAGACATTTTGTGTTAACAAAGAATTGATAAAAACTTGATCTCATAATTGTATGAAACAGGTAAAAAGTATCCGGGCATAACTAGAGTTAAGAATTATTAAGAAAAAATATACTTTTCATAACTATCAACTAACTTCTAAAATATAAAATTAAAGGATAGTAGGGTTCCATCCCAGCGCTCTAACATGTCTCTTCCATTATCTTTGCTTAATTTTTTATAGAGTATTTTTAATTGAATCCAACCATATTATTTATAAAAACTTTTTGAGCACAAAACTATAGCAATGTGAATTGTTACAACATTAGGCATTTAGCTGAAACTACCCGTTATTTTATGGTCTTCATATACTTGAATTGCATGAGGTTGCAGTTTATATAGTTAAAATTTGGAAGATCCTTTGCAAAATAAGAAACGTGATTCCATTCTAGTTTTCAGTCATTATTGTGGTGTGTTTGCAAAATTGATTTCATTTTCAACCTTTTACAATGCTAAAGTTCATAAAAAATAATGGTCGAAGTTGTTCTCGTGCTAGAAATAACTTGAAGTGGATCTTTTTGTCGTTTCAGGGGTTGTCAAATAAGGATGTTAAATTCTACTTTTGTGTGTTCAAGATGTGATTCAAACTCAATGGTTAATGGTAAGCTTAGGTAATGGATCAACAATACATCATCAGGATTATAAGTGATGGCTAACATGTACTAAGTAAGGTGAACACAAAGCACTAATCCATATAATGAATGAAATATATAGTTAGAATAATAGGCCAGTGTATGATAAACAAATTCTTTGAGTAACTCATAAATAATAACCTAATACTTATGAATTACAAAAATAACTAAGACAACATAAAATAAAAATAAATAAATAAAATGTGACCAAGAATGTATGGATTCCGAAAGTTCAGAGTGATTCATCTTATTGGTCTTCCATGGAAGATACTTCTATTTTGGTTGACTTAGTAGTGAGAGTGATACTTTTTAGGGGGGGAGGCCTTCATATATTCCTTGGGGGTGGTGGGGAAGAGTAAATGGGCGGTGGTGGGGAGTTGTAGACTGGTGGGGGTGGAGATGAGTATACCAAAGATGGTGGTGAGGTATAGACCGGGGCTGGTGATGGAGCAGGGTAATCGGAAGGTGATGGGGAATAGGCTGGTGCTGGTGAAGGAGAAGTGTATTCCGAAGGTGAAGCATATGATGAAGAAGGTGGTGGTGGGGAGGAGTACACTGGTGGCGGAGGAGATGCATACACTGGAGGCGGTGGAGATGCATATACGGTGGTGGAGGAGATGCATACATGGGTGGGGTGGGGGGAGGCATAAACTGGAGGTGGAGGGGAGGCATACTTTGGAGGCGGTGGGGGGAAGCATACTTAGGTGGTGGAGGGGAGGCATAGGCTGGAGGAGGTGGGGAAGCGTATAGACCGGTGGTGGAGGAGATGCATACTTAGGTGGTGGTGGGGAGGCATAAACTGGAGGTGGAGGGGAGGCATACACTGGAGGCGGTGGAGATGCATACTTAGGTGGTGGAGGGGAGGTATAAACAGGAGGTGTGGGGAAGTGTACACGGTGGTGGAGGAGATGCATATTTGGGTGGGGGTGGGGAGGCATAAACTGGAGGTGGAGGGGAGGCATACATGGAGGCGGGTGGGGATGCATACTTAGGTGGTGGAGGGGAGGCATAAACTGGAGGTGGTGGGGAAGCGTAAACCGGTGGTGGAGGAGATGCATACTTAGGTGGTTGTGGGAGGCATAAACTGGAGGTGGAGGGGAGGCATAAACTGGAGGTGGAGGGGAGGCATACACTGGAGGCGGTGGGGATGCATACTTAGGTGGTGGAGGGGAGGCATAAACTGGAGGTGGTGGGGAAGCGTACACCGGTGGTGGAGGAGATGCATACTTGGGTGGCGGTGGGGAGGCATAAACTGGAGGTGGAGGGGAGGGGAGGCATACACTGATGGCGGTGGGGATGCATATTTAGGTGGTGGAGGGGAGGCATAAACTGGAGGTGGTGGAGATGCATATACTGGTGGTGGAGGAGATGCATACATAGGTGGTGGTGGAGATGTATACACTGGAGGTGGAGGTGATGCATATTTAGGTGGTGGAGGAGATGTGTACACTGGTGGCGGTGGAGATGCATATTTGGGTGGCGGTGGAGATGAATACTTGGGTGGCGGTGGGGATGAGTACACGGAGGTGGCGGTGATGCATACTTGGGAGGTGGTGGAGGATGCGTACACTAGAGGTGGTGGGGATGCATACACCGGTGGTGGTGGGGAAGCGTATACTGGTGGTGGTGGAGAGGCATACACTGGAGGTGGAGGGGAAGAATACACTGGAGGTGGAAGGGAGACATATGATGGTGGTGGTGGAGATGCATACTTGGGTGGTGGGGGAGATGCATATACTGGTGGAGTTGGTGAAGCATATTTAGGTGGGGGGGAGATGCATACTGGTGGAGGTGGGGATGCATATACTGGTGGAGGTGGGGATGAATATTTGGTGGTGGGGGAGATGCATATACTGGTGAGGGTGGGGAGGCATACTTGGGCGGTGATGGAGAAGGGTAATCTGAAGGCAATGGGGAATAAGCTGGTGTTGGTGAAGGGGCAGAATAATCAGATGATGAGGGATATCAGAAGGTGATGAAGAATAGGCTGGTGCTGGGGGAAGGAGATGAGTAATCTGAAGGTGACGAGTCATACACTAGAGGTGGTGGAGGAGATGAATATACTAGGGGTGGTGGTGGGGATGAGTATACTGGAGGTGGAGGAGATGCATATACTGGAGGTGGGGGGGCGATGCATATTTGGGTGGGGGTGGAGATGCATATACGGGTGGTGGTGGAGAGGCATATACGGGTGGGGGTGGAGATGCGTATACCGGAGGTGGTGGGGATGCATACACGGGTGGAGGTGGAGATGCATATACGGGTGGTGGTGGAGAGGCATATACGGGTGGGGGTGGAGATGCGTATACTGGAGGTGGTGGAGATGCATACACAGGTGGTGGTGGAGAGGCATATGTGGGTGGAGGTGGAGATGCGTATACTGGAGGTGGAGGAGATGCGTACACTGGTGGTGGTGGGGATGCATACACTGGTGGTGGTGGGGATGCGTACTTAGGTGGTGGGGGAGATGCATATTTGGGTGGTGGAGGAGGGGATGCATATACTGAGGTGGTGGAGATGCATATTTCACCGGTGCGGGGAGTAGTAAACGGTGGTGGTGGTGGAGATGCATACTTAGGTGGCGGTGGAGAGGCATACTTAGGCGGTGGTGGAGATGCATATTTAGGTGGTGGAGGCGACACGTACACGGGTGGAGGTGGTGATGCATATTTGGGTGGTGGTGGAGATGCATACACTGGAGGTGGTGGGGATGCATACTTAGGCGGTGGTGGAGATGCGTATACTGGAGGTGGAGGGTGATGAATATTTAGGAGGTGGTGGTGATGCGTACACAGGTGGTGATGGTGATGCATATTTGGGAGGTGGAGGAGATGCATAAACTGGTGGTGGTGGGGAGGCATACTTAGGAGGTGGCGGACGGAGATGAGTATATGGAGGTGGAGTGATGCATATTTAGGTGGTGGGGAGGAGATGCGTACGCAGGTGGTGGTGGTGATGCATATTTGGGTGGTGGTGGAGATGCATACACTGGTGGTGGTGGAGATGTGTACACCGGAGGAGGAGGCGAAGCATATTTAGGTGGTGGAGGAGATGCGTACACCGGTGGTGGTGGTGATGCATATTTGGGTGGTGGTGGAGATGAATACTTGGGTGGGGGTGGAGATGCATACACTGGAGGTGGTGGTGATGCATACACTGGTGGTGGTGGGGATGCATATACTGGAGGTGGTGGTGATGCGTATTTGGGTGGTGGTGGTGATGCATCATATGAGCCGTAGAAAGCATTTACAGAAAATACATTGCATGAGATGAAAAGAACAAGCAAACTTAGAACGAGCTGACCCCTTTTAGGGTGTTGGGGAGGAGCTCTGGCCATCTTGATCATGTAACTAGTAAGGGAGAAGATGGAAGATGGCTAGAGCTCTTGATGGTTTATGTATAACTCTTTCCAAGTATTTATAGTATTGGTGGGTCGAAGGAATTGTTAACTAGCTAGTGTAGCAATTAGTTTATTTGTTTCTATTTATTGATGAATAAGCTGTAATAGTAGTCGGGCTCCACTACTACCGATTATGAGTTTGAGAAGTCAGTCAATTCTAATTTAGTGAGCTCCACGTCTAAGGAATATAAAGAGGAGAAAAGAAGTATATTTATATTAGAAATAACTATCTCTTTGACATAGTTTACGAAAAAAAACTCTCTGTGGCATTTTAGCGGACAGGTAGTCGGCACGCGGCAACTAATCCACAGAGACAACCCACATGAGAATGAGAAAGATAATATCAAGCTCTAAGGCATTTTGGCAAACAAGTCATCCGCATCGAATAGTAACATAAGGGCCCACAACTCACGTAACTCAAATCAATCCCCGGAAATATATATACATATTTATGTTTACAGGCACAGAGCAATCATTTAGCTATTGGTCCTACATGCATGCATGATCTATTTACCAATAGAATCAAACAAAAACGAACGAAAAGCAGCACGTCCTGATATGTATATCAATAGCTTTCTATTTAATCTAGCTACAGGTTATTACTTGCACGACTTATTTATTTATATATATCAATAGCTTTCTATTAATCTCTTGATTTTTCGTTGGAGGAAAGCTCTTGAGAAAACTATTTGATCTCTTCATTAAAATTAAAGGTGGGCTGACCTCTCCGTATTGCAAAGATATGGTTGAGCAGATATGTGAATATCAGTCCATGTTTTTGGAGAATGCCAAAACGTGGATTGGTCCATCTTTTAGGCGAATTAATGTCAGAACATTTGATCCTAAACATAATATATAGGAATTTGTAATAATGCTCTAAATAGCGCACTTTCTAATATTTTTGTATACCTCTTTCTCTTCTCCATTTGGCCAACGTCTTAATCTTCAACAGCTAGCCTCTTATATCCAATCTAATTTCAATAATAATGCATTGGTGCAAGTCCCAGGCGCGAGAGATCATGCTCGTTTAGTTAAACGGGAGTAAGCTAGCGAGTCCATGATTAATCGCGATGCTCGGCAGGGTGGGAGCCGAGATTTAGAATTTGGGGCATTTATATTTTTTTATGTAAAATTAAAAAATGAATTCATATTATATATATATATATATGATATAGTTTATAAATCGAGTGTGTTTGTGGTTTCAAGCAACAATACAAAAGCGCACATTATATTTATATATGATATGATTAATCTTAATACAAAATATCACCATGAATGGTGAATTGTAAATCAATAAGGGTATATTAAAGAAGAAAACATCACAATACAATATTTCAATTAGTACCCCAACCAAAATGGAATTACACGCACATACATGAAAACAAATCCTGCAATAACAAATATAATTAGTGTTTTCAAGATTGATCAAGTAACAATTTCATTATATATATGCGATGAAAAATACTAAGAAATAACATTAAAATACAATGAAAAGAATAACGGGTGAAAAAACGTACGAAAAAAGCCCTAAAGGAAGTTAATTCTCACCTAAGATCAGTTAAAGATTGGAAGAACGACCTTTTTCTATCAAGAGCCCACCTGTTAATGATCATTGTTTGTTTGAGTTGGAGGAAATGAAATAAATAACCGGTCAACGACTGCCGGTCAATGACAAGGGATGCTTTTATAGCATCCATTTTCTAGGAAAAAAACCTAGCGACCGTTCCACTTGAGGAGGTCGGTTATGAGTCGCTCACTCAGGGAAGGTGAAACACGTGAGAGTTTTAAGTGTCCAATCGATCCATGTGGATGATCATCGTTGGAACAGGGGCGACTGACCTACGCGGGGTGGTCACCCTGGTTTGGTCTTCAACTAAGTCTTTCGGGCCATCTTGACCGACCCATGCAAGGTGATTCACTATGTTGGTCGCCTTACAAAGGTCTAGACCAACCCCGACCGATCCACATGGGGCGGTCCCATGGAGAGGTCGGTCTTAAACTTTTCATTTTTGCACTATAACCTTCCAAACTATCCCGTTAATTGCCTATGACATCCTTCCTTAACATTAAATTTTTGGCTAAGACCTTTTTTCCTACTTTTATTGATGCGTTAATGAGATTTTTAACTGAATCATAAAAAAAATTATAAGTTCACTCTACAAAGTGGTGAAATTAGTTATTGTAACACCCCGAATTTCTGCCAATATTTTAAGCCCATAAATGGTATAATAAATTAAACTAGCAACGGAATATAAAATTTAACTAGGGCATAACCGCCACACTAAAATTAATGAGTGCAAAGGCTTAACAACAACAACAACTAAATAAGCATCATTAATAATTTAAATGAATAAATATATCCGACTAATACCATGTCCATAAATTGTATTTAATGCAAAAAAGTAACTATTGTGTCATTGAAACTAAAGTAAATATATGCTAAACTACGATCCAAATATATCATATGTCGCAACCGCAAAGCCTTGGTCACCATTACCTATGTCCAGAAAGCACAAACAACACACAAAAGAACCGTGAAAATCGGTGAAATCAAGTAACTCACTACTACAAAAAAATGCTATGGACAACTGTTAAAAAAACAAAAGACAAATGTTATTAATAGTTGTAACAGATGCAGTTGTCTTAGGTAGACAATGCATTAGACAACTGTTATTTAATAACTGTCTTATCCAACCAAACTACAACTAGTAAATGGGCCTTTTAAAACTGTTATTAACCATTATGGTAGATATACAAAAGAGAATTGTTAATAATAGTTGTAATAGGCATACTTATTTCCCACTATTGACACCGAACACAACTAATTTTAACAGTTGTATTTGATCACCTCCTAATAAACACATTCTTATTTTCATCCTGTAAATACACAATAACATTCATAAACCCTCGTAGCAATACTTAAAGATCCAAATCATCTTAGCAACATTCATATTCAGAATCAACATTACAAAATTCATAGTTCTAAATATGTTTTGCAACATTCATAGTTTCAAATCAGTTTGACAATATTCATGGTTCCAAATCTCTTTAGCAACTTCCACACATCTCCAACCCACATAGGAAATGATCCAATATATTCTTGTTCTTCTCAAGTCATGGAAAACAGCACCATGTGTAGCAAAATCTACTCCATGTTTGAATCTGATTGCACTTGAACATAAGTTGCCCACTGCTCTCGAATAACATCAACCTCATCTTTTTTGTATGATCAGCCGTTGTACACGTAAAAGTACTACAAAAAACAATACTAAAATTCTTTTAGTTCATTTGTGAATAAGCTACAAAACTTTAAAAACTGAAGATAAATAAATAATAACAACTAACAACTTACATAGTAGGCTAAATATGACCATGCACATATGCTGAAATGCAATCAAGACTAATGACATGACCACAAATAATTATTTTAACCATGTATATTAATTGCAATAAATGAATCATGGCAACAACAGAAACGAGGCAATAGCAATTGCATTGAGCATACATTAATCTGAACTAAAATCATCAACGAGAGAGTAATACAAACGGATTCAACTTCACAGTAAAAAAGCAAGAAATAATCAAATCCAAACAACTGTGATTTCTATCTTGAGAAGTAAAGAGCAGTTCTGGATATTAGAAAGCTGACTAGAAGAGGAGATGTTAAAGAATAAGAAGCAGAAACCATCGGCTGCAAAAAAATTATCCCAAGCAAGCATTAAACAGCCGCCAAGTAAAGTTCATGCAAAATAAAGGTACAGTCAATAGATTTCTTATGTGGATAATAAAAGACACAACTATATAATAGACAACCTACAAAATATTTTACCTCTATAAGAATGGTCCTTTGTTTATGATCTATATTTTCCTTCATAAATCTCATCACATAATATTCACAATCAATGGTACCATTAGGTTGTCTTGGGCACTGTAAAAAACAAAAAATGTGAACATTACCATATAACCTTGTAGTGTCATGAAGAAAAAACCAAGTGGTGGTAGATACTAGACACAATAAGACCATCATAGTCGATTATGTTCAAAATACCCTATTGCAAAAAGTGAATCACATGAAGTAAAGCCAAAACCAAATACCTTAATCACGTCCCACTTCACATTCTTGCGGGGTCGTCTACAACCACCATTATTTTGCTTGGAATATTTTTAGTCCCCTACAATGTTGTATAAAACAATTCTCATTGTAAAAAAAATTGAAAAGCTCTGAGTTTGTAGTTATATTGATGATAACAACTTGAAAATAAATTGTATAATTATCATACTTTTCAACAATCTCCTTCACATCAGTGTGTCCTGAGCCTCTCAATGGATCAAGTCAATAGCATATACGAAACTTGGGATCAATGACACATAGAATCCAATGTTCACTACATATTGTGAAAAAAATATAATCAACAAAAAGCTTATGTACAAGAGACTTAAACTCACTTTCCGGTGGCTAGGAGCATAACCATAATCCTTCATACATCTAAAATAGACTTAATCACACCATAAATCGACTCAACCTCTGTAAAGGAGATTAAATTGTAACTAAGAATAAGCAAGAGTAATAAAGATAGTTGTTTACAGCTGTCTTCAACTGTCATATTAATGTATACAACTATCAATTGACCAGCAGTGCTTTGTATAATGCAGGAGCAAGAGCGAAGAGTATTTCATGAGCGGAGAGGTGTGTAAAGAATAACCAGGAATTGACCAGCCAAGAATTAACAACAGAGTTTCAGACTCTGAAAAAAATAAAAGAACCAACTTCATCTATTATGCAAGTTACAAAGGAACATGAATCAGCTGTAATTGAAAAAAAAATCAATTCTAATGAGGCAAAATGCTAAGTGCTAATCATTGGACGACATACAGTTGGTTGTCTCAGGCAGAAGGTGAGTCCACTTGTTAGTGTTGCGGTCACATCTTCAACCACACTCTGAAAAGGGTAGGACTGAAGACTTTAAGATATGTTTCTAGCACATACAAAGATGCATTGTAAAAGTTTGGTTAGTAAATATATCTTCAAAAATAAATAGTGGAATTCATAAATTTTTTGGTTAAACAGAACACACATTGACAAAAGTAGGAGGCAAACGATGATGAAAAAGTTATCTTAAAATACAAAATCCTAAATAAAAATGTCTATTAGAAATGTAATTAGAATGCAAGAGTTACTAACACTTAGGATCAGCCACTTTAGAGATTAATGAATTCACATTTGATTCTTTTCTATTGACATAACAAATAACAAGTAAAACAACCACGTTATACCCATCAACTACCTCTTCAAGGGAAAAAAACTACAGAATATTACCTCCAAACGCAAGATATCCCAACTCAAGTGAAGGTGACATAATATGGGTAGTATTACTGAATTACCCTGACTTAAAAATGGTGATTAATTATTCTAATATGATGTTTAGAGGCATAATTATGCCTAAATAAATTTGGCGAAGAAAATAAAACCAAAAGAAAAAGAAAACGCTTAAAAGGCACAAAACGTAAAAACGTGCGTTAAGCAACTATAGAAGTCATATGATCTTAACTAGGGTCCTAGAAGGACTCCTAAGACTTAGTCACACACTAAGAACATGTGGAAACAATTCCTGAAGAAAAAGAATCCATATAGTGGGTTAAAAACACAAATGAAGTCTTAAAGCGCATTTTCGGTAAAACCCGGAAATGTGACTTTAAGTGGTTTAATGGACTTGTATAAATTATAGTTGATCATATAACTAATATTAAACATTAATGGAGGTCTAAGAACCATTTAAATTAACAAAATGAACAAAATCCAGAAAGTGGCTCGGACTGATGAATAGTGCCAAAAACGGGGATTTAAGGAGCGTTTCTTGTGAAAAGACAAAAATGCCCCTCCCTGAATAACTGTAAGGGGGCCGGTTTTTGGGGTGACTCAGCACCCTCCTCTCATCTCTATAGACTCCTTATGAGTTAGAAGAGGAAAAAGAGAACAATAAAGCAAAACAATTACAAATTACCTTTTCACTCTCTCTCACTCTCTCCCATTCCTATTCTCTCTCTCACGTTTTTCTTCCTCCCCAGCTGGTTATATTTTCTCTCCTTCCTCCCTGGGCGATTTCAAGCTCTTTCCATGGCTGCTTGTGTTCCTTCTCTTGCCCAAGCCACTATAATGCTCCAAATTAAAAACTAAATACATATTCTTCTTAGTCTCATCAAGGGCTATCTTTTGGACCATTAAAAATCTCCAAATCTTGAAGTTTATCTCCATGGGTGGAGCTCTATTTGAAGAGAAAAGTGTAGTTCCTGGAGCTAGATTATCTTCTTCTTGATTTAAGGTAAGAAAAATCTCAAAAGCCCCTTGTTTCCTTCATTTCTTTACTCAGCCAATTTTGGCTTCTTAAGGAGGGCTTGTTCCATGTTTTGTATAAGTAGTTATTCAAGCTCCAAAGCTTAAAGGAATCCTTGCTTTAATTCATGACCAAAAACCAATTCTAGGGTTTCAAAGGTAATGCCCAATTCTAGTGCTTTAAGCACTTCCTTTGCATCCTTAAATTAATTAATGAGTTTAAGTGTCTTTACTTAGTTCTCATTTCCCCCACTTGGATGTTGGTTTAGAATTTGACAACCACGTTGCCCCTTGGCTGGTTTCAATCAAGAGAAGAGAGGAAGAGAAGTGAAAAGAAAGAAGACTTGAGTACTTAAGGTAAATAATCTACCTTAATGACTATCCTAAATGCTTTTAGAATTTTGGGATGGGAAATTAAAAGATGAACCAAAATATGAGTTGGAAATGTGTTTGGATGATGTAAGAGAGAATTGTGTTTTGTGTTTATGGAATGGTGAATTGTTGTTGATTTAAGGGCCTTGGAGCCAAGTCATTTAAGATTATTGCATTATGTTGTGATTGATGAGATTTGGGTGAAATTGTGTGCTATTAGAATCCATTAAGGATTTGGTTAGCTGAAATTAATTTAGGTGAATGTTATGATGCATTTGGGCATACTAGAATTGTAGAGGAACTATGGCAAAATTTCTATAGAAATCCAGTGGTTGAGGTGATGTTATAAGTTTGAAAAACCTAAGATTATCTAGGAGTTAATGGGGATTAATATGGTTAGTTAATCACCCTAGAATGATTGTTGAGGGATGGAAAGGAGTTGAGCAAAAATCTGTAGCAATTATGATGTAGGAGTGTCTTGGATTGCTAGAGATGAACTAGAGTATAAGACTTTGGAAATAATGAGTGGAATTGGGTAATGGAGTAGAAAGTGTAAAGGAAAGGAAATTGTGCATGGAGCATAAGCAATTGTAGGTGAAACAATTGAGTTAATAAAATGGTGAGCAAATGTGTATCTTAGAACCTAGACACTAAGTTGCAAAGTGCAGAAAATGAGAACGGAAATTGTATAATTGATCAAGGATTAAGTGATAGGTTTGATCAAGGGATTAAGGAGGTACAATGTGTGATTGAGGTGTTAGAACATGTTGGGATACATGTGGAAAGATTAGAAAAGAAATACGGAATAAGAAATGGAGTTAGAATAGCATTAGAAACTGTCAAAATGCTACAGGATATAGCAGGGTCCGGGATATGACTCTTGTATAAAGTCCCGGACCATATGAAAAAACTTACTGAGAATTGCAAGTTTGGGATGGTCCGGACTTAGGTCCTGCAAGAAGACACGGACCACCCCATGAAAATAGCCGTGAGTGATGCTAGATAATTGGTCTGTGACTTAGGAGCAGTAACAAGTCCCGGACCATGCTGAAAATATTCCCGAAAGTCATGCCATGAATTGGTCCGGGAGTGTGTGTCCAGACACGGTCCCGGACCACACCTAAAATACAACCAAAAGTTAGAAAATGAAAGGGAATGAAGGGGATTGATTGGTATTGTAGTTAGATTGAATGTAAAAGGTCATTAGAAGTATAAATAAGTGTAAAATTGAATGTAAAAGTTGAGAACTTATGATCACATAAGTGAAGTTCAGATTAACGGGATAACGGGGTTAAATATGGGCGTACTAGTCTTTCATTACCGTATTGTCTTGACGTTAATAGAAACACTTGGAATGTTATCAGTGATTCGAGAATTATCTGAGGAGCGTGAGATGACACGCTAGAGTGGTTCCATAGTGAACGGTATGGTTTTCTTGCAATCTGTGTCCTACCGAGTTACACTCGACTTGTGTGCTACTTATTTATGTTTACCGCTTAACAAGATAAAAGCATGAAAATGTTAATTGCATTTGATATATATCTCGATGCCTGCTGTATGTGCTAACCATCCTTGTTTGAGTTCGTGGTCTAACTGAGTGTTGTAGACCGACTCGTAATTGAATAACGTTTGGTTAGGGACTCGTAGAGAGAGAGAGAGTCGATCCATGAAATAATTAAACCTGGAAAAACACATAAAAATTCTCAATTTGAGAAGAACGATAGTTCAAACTTATGAACTCACTTGAAACATGAATAGAGATATACGGGACTATTAAACTCCCTTCCTATGGTTAGTCGACCTCCTATAAGAGGTTTCGAACCAACAAGAGACTGTTACCAAACTTTTAAGTATTGGTAACATAGGGGCAACCCTTAAATCTGAGGATACAAGAACTCAAGAAAATTCCCTAAGTTTATTAGATGACATCAAGAGCGATGCTTTTAGACTAATATATATGATTATATTATGACTCCGAGGAGAGGAGTAATTGGGAATGTGAGAAGTCCGATGCAGATTCGGACGCACATGAGAAAGAGGAACTAAGAGAGTTGTTCCGTTTTCTAGTTGAACCTTCCTTCCATGCTAGACCCGGTAGGGTCAAAACAGAGGAAGTAAGGCTAGAACCCAAATGCCCGGGGTGAGATCTATATGTGTGTCTCTATCCGAAGGTCTAAGAGACTTAACCCTAGCTATCTGACCTAGAGTGGTGAACAGGTAAGTATGAGAAAAGCCCGGTGGTGAGAATTGAGAGTTTCTCTGCCCGGAGGTCAAGGGAATTAACTAAAGTGTTATTCGGGAGTAGAATAATTATGGAAACGAGATCGAGACCAGAGGTTGTCTATAGATCTAAAAGAATAAGTAAGATTATCCGAATAAGATGGATAAGTTATTTATTAATGAGAATGAAGCACTATTGAGGTAGAAACCCTTAAGGCCTAAGGAACAAGGTACCGTAATCTAACAAACTTAATGTGTTAGCCTTGTTGATTGTATTCTGTTGTTTGAATGCTTGTTATGAATGCGAGCATGTTGTGTGTTTACAACATTTCATGTTATGATTTAAATAAAATCAATCGCATGTTTAGACGACAATTAGTTGAGTGTGGCCCGGTAGTAGCGGGTTGCACGACTACCATACCAGCAAAGGTGTTGAGCCCTTTTTGGGGCCACCCATTACTTTCATGTACAAAGGAGCTGACCATTGTTCGAGAGTAGGACGGGGTTGCTGCTGTAGCATGGGTAGTTTTATTTAATTACTTATGTATTGTCAATTGAGTAAGATCGAAATTGTTATCGCCAAGTAGTATGTAATAGATTCGGTACAATATTGACTTGAGGATTGTGTATGACTCGGTTTAGAAATGGAATGAGGATTGTATTTGTATAAGTATTTGGGAATTCTGGTCCATCTGACCGTTACTGTTTTAGTTTAAGCCTTGTTAATCACATGGGTGGCCAATGGTATTGTATCACCCACCGTTTGTATTTGGAATTCCGCTGTGAATGTAATGACGAACGAGGTGGTTAAGAGTTAATGATGTGATTAGCGGTAGGGTGTTACAATTACATAGCTATATTAGTATATTCCATTAAGTTGTCTAAATTTATTTCTTTATTTGAGAGCTGGCATTTTCAACATTAAAGACATAATTTCAGTCAAATACTTCACTTGGAGTGACTTTATTGCACTATTTATTGCGATTGTGTAATAGTTTATCGTCTTAATATACTCCATATATATAATCAATACACATGTTAATGTGTGTCTATCTCCATGATAACAGCCACAACAAAGTTTACATCTACAAAATAATTTATGTCATTGTCTGCCATAATTCTTTGTCAAAAGACGTATTTCTTAAAGTGCCAATCTTCTGATGATCGTTGTCCAGTATTCACGAGAATATAGAAGTAAATGAAGCCATTAACCGAACAGAGGAGAACATATAAGATAGAGAAACAATGGCAAGATATCTTCCTCTAAATCTACTTCTTGTAAAGATAAAGAAGAAATATGTTTGTGTATATTATCCGATGACCTTGAGTATTACCGATATAAACAACTACGAATACTAAAAGAAAGAATAAACAACTAGCATAAATTTAGGAACTAACATAACTGTTGTAGATAAATACAAAAAATAAATAAGTCAAGTCTTCCCTAATCAACGGATTTGAAGTGCTGGTTGCAATGGGAGCAGCGTAAGTAAGAGCGGAGAAAAAATTCAACCGGCTCTTGATACCATGTAAAGATAAAGAAGAAATATGTTTATATGTATTATCCGAGGACCTTGAGTATTACAAATATAAACAACTACGAATACTAATAGAAAGAATAAACAACTAAATAAATTTAGGAACTAACGTAACTGTTGTAGATAAATGCAAAAAAAATAAGTCAAGTCTTCCCTAATTGTCGGATTTGAAGTGCTGGTTGCAATTGGAGCAACGAAAGAAAGAGAGGAGAAAAAATTCAACTAGCTCTTGATACCATGTAAAGATAGAGAAGAAATATGTTTGTGTGTTATCCGATGACCTTGTGTATTACATACACAACTACAATAACTAACAACAAAAATAAACAACTAGCATAAATTTAGGAACTAATGTAACTGATGTAGATAAATATAAAATATAAATAAGTCAAGTCTTCCTTAAATACCGGTAAACTATTATGTTTGTTCATTTCTCCTGCTCTTCAACAAGATTTTCATATGAGAAAAGTTAAAGTTCTACGCAATGAAACACACGCTTTTTGAATTTGATTCCCTTTGCAAAAAAAACACACGGCAAAATGAAAAAAAAACAGACAGAAATAAAAGAAGATAACAGCCACTCTCAGTCAGGAAGCAGTATAGAAATGAGAAGCAAAAATAACATTTCAACGCAATGTTTCAACCAACAACAAGAAATAATCAGAGAATGCAAACCAAACAAGCTTCAACCCACAACAAAGACAAAACTGAAAACAAACGGAGAAATAGGAGACAATTTTTTTTTGAAATTAAAATATTGGTAACATTTCCAAATGTTTGCTGAGGGATGAGAATCAAATTTTGCAATGGTACAAACAAAATACATACCAAAGTTATCAAATGTAACTTGCAAAGATCTAGGATTCACAACTACTATACCAGCACAGCCACATCTCCACCTTCTCTCAAAGGAAAGGAAAAGAAAAAAAACGAAACTAACATGCATAGAGGATGACATGTCTAACCAAACTTCCAACAGGGAAAGTCGGACAGGAAAAAAGTTAACCACGCAGCAGCAACAACATCAATCTACTATAACTTTTTTTATTTAAGATATTAGATGCTAGAAAAAACTGTAATAGAAGATTAAAGGGTGTGATCTTCTTATTAAATCAAAAAGTAGAGACAGTTTGATTTCTCTGTTTCCTGATCACTTTTCCCCTTAGATTTCATAATCAAGGCAGATTCTGCCTTTGTTTTATCTCAACTCTTGATATCTTAAGCCTCTAAAGAAATATAGTTCAGATGGTTATGTTAATAACCATGGCTATGCTACTCCCTAACAATAAATTGACGAAATTGTTTGTTGGCTATGCTGCCCCTAACATTAAACTGAGTAAAACTTAAATGTTGTTAATACTTCATCTCATTTTGAGATTCCTGTGCTGGTGGGTACTGAAACTGACTGTGTGCTACTATTTTAGAAGAAAAGATAAACACCCACGGTGGATCAGAACAAGCAATACTGAATAAGGTCAAATACTACCATTTAAGGGGTGTACTAAATTTCTTCACTATTTGCAAATAGTTAACCTGTAGCTTAGAGATGGGAGATAATTACTTACAGAATTACAGATTTATGTTGTGGTTTACCGGAATTCACCAGCAAGCTCCTCAATGATGCGGCATGGAAATTGAGCAGGTTAGTGGTGGTGATGGCCACATAAAGCTATGGTCGACCAAAATTGACGTGGTGGTGATGCATTTCGGAGTAAGCAGGCGTGAGCCTCAGCCGCTAGTAGACGTGGTCGAATGGAATTGAGCAAGGTTAGGGTTTGGGAGTACGGGGAAGAACTGAAAGTTGAGCAGGAGTTAGGCGGACAAACGACATCGTAAAGGCGGGAATGAAAAGTGTATTTTGTTCACTTATAAGTCTTATTCTTCTGCTGTATCTGTGGTGTTGGGATATGGGCTGAAACAAAAAAGATTTGGAGGGTATATAGGTCTTTTTTACAAAATGTTACTTATTATTCTGGCCCTATATTTTAAAGTTTTCTTAAATTAGGTAAAGACTATTAAGGATATATAAACTGTAATTGGTGTTACTATCAGGTTGTTATTATTAGGTTGTTAGTATCTAGTCAGATCTTATCTATTCCTATTCTTTCTCCTGGCTTATAGTATTGCAATCTAGTTAGTTACTGCTCACTTAGTGCTGTATATATCTTCCTCTCTGTTACTTGAAGTATCACTGCAATTCATATTTCTGTATGGTATCAGTCTGAACACCACGATATCTCGCTTCCGCTCTCTCTTTCCCATTCCTAACTCTGCGCTGCCCAACCCTGTTGCGCCGCCTCTCACCATGCCTGATATGATTACTACCCTAACTAATCCTGCTGATAGCACCCAACCATTTATCCTCGTCAATTCTTCCAACGCTATTCGCCTCAACCCAAATAACTACATCATATGGAAGACTCAAATCCAAGCGCTACTGACTGGTTACGATCTTCTAAAGTTTGTCAACGGCAAACACCTTAAGCCGACCGCCACCACTCTCGCCGCTGATGGCTCCTCCACCACCAATCCTCTTCACGCAGCCTGGCAACGCCAAGATCAGCTATTGTTCGGTGCTCTTGTTGGTACCCTCACTCCAACTGTGGCCCCTTTAGTCACACGTGCTACGTCTGCCAAAGACGCTTGGGATATCCTTGCCAAGACTTATGCAAATCGATCAAACGGCAGGATAAACCAACTTAAAGATCAGCTCCAAACTTCCGTCATAGGTACAAAAATCATTTCCGAGTACATCCAATTTGTCATCGCTACAACAAATTTGCTCGTTGATCTGGGCAAGCAAGTCGACACTGATGATATTGTTGCTTATATCCTTAATGGGTTGGATGCAAACTATTCTGCTTTTGTCGATGCTATTAAGGCTCGTGCACAACTACTGATGTCCCCGAGCTTCATGAAAAATTAATTGTTAAAGAGATGGAAATTGATGCGTCTGCCTCTTTAACACCGCCAGCCACAGCCCTTCACGTTCATTCCAAAACCTGGAACTCCGCAGCTCCTGCACGCTCACTAGCTCACTAGCTGCTGATACCCAAAGGGAAATTGTTCGTCCTTTCAGTCATCACCACCACGACATGGTAGTCGACCCACTCGTCAGCAAAATCACGCCATGCGCCCTTTTCTATGTCATTGTCAATGGTGCCGCACCGTTGGACATGTGTTAGCTGCTTCCCATGATTTTCGCCAACAGCATCCTCACATTCGTCCACCCTCACCGCCGCGTGCTAAAGCCCACGTCGCCACCATTGCCCCCCGCGCACAAGACTATTTGGTGGACAGCGGTGTGTCGCACCATGTAGTCACACAACCTGACTCTCTGGCTCTGACATACCCTTATAATGGTCCGGATGAATTATTTATGGGTAGCGGTGAAGGTTTGGGAATCTCACATACTGGAACTCTTTCTTTAACTATTCCTGCACGTTCATTTGAATTACCTAACACTCTTTGTGTTCCATCTATGACTAAAAGTATAATCTCAGTTTCACAATTTTCCAAACAAACTCAGTCTTCTGTCACCTTCTTGCCCGATTCTTTTATTGTCTCGGATTAATAGACCGGTCAACCTCTGGTTAATGGTCCATGCATCAATGGTGTTTACGTCTGGCCAACAGCTTCTTCAATTGCTTTTTCACTACATAAGTCTCTTGGTGACTTATGGCATCATAAGCTTGGTCATCCATCTAGTAATGTGTTTAGTCTGTTGCAGCATCAGTTAAAATTTCGTTCCACCATTTTTTCTCAATCTGATTGTACTTCCTGTCAGATTGACAAGAGTCATAAACTTCCCTTTCATAAGTCTAGTTTAATGTCTAGCTCGTTTTTGGAAATTTTATTTTCTGATGTCTGGACATCACCACTCCTATCTTACGATGGCTTCAAATACTATGTTATTTTTGTTGATCATCACACACGTTACACTTGGACTTTTCCTCTCAAACGCAAATATGATGTTTCACAAACATTTATTTGATTCCATAAATTGGTAGAGAACTACTTCAACACCAACGTAAAATCCTATATTCTGACAATGGTTGAAATACCCCAAACTTAGATATAGTGATTAAGATTATTCTAATCCTTATTTAAGAGCCTAATAATTCTTAAGTAGTATTGGCGAGGAAAAATAAATCCAAGAGAAATAAATAAACGCTTAAAAAGCGGAAAACGCTAAATAAGCGTTAAATAACCATAAGAGGTATGAGACCTCGGTTAGCGTATTATATGGGTTCTAAAGGTTTAATAAGACCTAAATAATATATGGGAACAACTCCCGAAGAAAACGGATCCAAATAATGAATTAAAACGCTAATAGAGCTTTAGAGCACGTTTTTCAAGAAAACCCGAAAATGTGACTTTAAGTGGTCAAACGGACCCGTAAAAATAATAAATCATTAAATAATAATTATTAAGCATTTATGGAAGCTTAATAACTAATAAAAATAATTAAACGAGGAAATTCTGGAAAACGGGCCCGGTTAGTGAACAGTACCTAAACCGGGTAAAATAACGAGCGTTTTCTGTAAAAGACGAAAAACGCTCCAGCTAGCACAACAGTAGGGGCCGGTTTTTAATCAGTCAAACAACCCCTCTCACACACTTGTAACTAGCTAATTAAATAAGGGAGCCAAAAAGTAAAAAGTGGAAAAGGGATAAAGTAACTTACCTCCCTCTCTCTCCTCCCATTTTCCCTTCTCTTTCCTTTTTCCCTTCTCCACCGATTTCTTCCTCCCTCTCTCTGTGCTGGGCGACAATGGAGCTCCCTCCATGGCTCCTCCACCTTTCTCTTCATGCCCAAGCTTTGTTTAAGCTCCAAACTAAAAAATAATCACATATTTGTGTTCCCCTCATCATTCTCTACACTTCCCTCTTTTCAAAATCCAAAAATGAGGAAGTTCATCTCCATGGGTTTTCCCCATTCAAAGAGAAGAGCACACCATTGTGGAGCTTGGAGTCTTCTCTCTCCAACAAGGTAAAAATCTACATGAAAAACTCATGTTTCCTTCACAACCGATTTTTGCCCCAATGTAACACTCCATTTTCTCTCTCTCTTTTGAGCATAACATCAACCTTACAATGGTGGTGGATTCACCTTCTTGAACCAAGGGCTAAAACCCCTCTTAAAAGCTTCAAAAGGTAAACCCTAGAAATTGTGTTTTAACACTTTAAATGAATTAGCATTAATTTAAGGATTAGTAGTTTAATTGCACTTGTTTTGTGTGCTTTGGGTGATGGGAATGGAGTTTGGTAACTCCATTCCCCATATGGCCGATTTGGGCAAGAAAGAAAGAAGAGGAGAATTGGGAAAAGAATGAAGGAATTATAAGCTCAAGGTAAGAGCTCTTTACTAATGTTAATTTTTATGCATTAGAGTAATGGAAGGGGTAAACAAATAAAAGAACCCAAACTATTGTATTAGTATTGGAGTTTATGAAGTTTTGAGTATTTGGGAACTAGTAAGTAAATTGTAGGCCTTAGAGCCAAAGAATTGTGTATGTGTATTGATATTGTGTTTTGAGGAAATAATGATGTATTAAGATTGCTTTGTATTGCTGGTAGGACCCTTGTATGGGTGTGGCTAGAATAGGAATGATTTGGTGAGAATTGGTATGTGTGGCCAAGTAAGAAAAGTAGATGAGTTATGGCAAAATTTTGGTAGGAATATGTGCATTTGTGAATGACTTGGTGCATGGGAGAACCAAGGTGTGTATTGGAGTTAGTAAGGATGTTTAATGACCATGGAGTAGTAGTTGTGGTAAGAGAATGAAAGGATATAAAATCTGTAGCAAGGTTGTTGAATGACATTGGAGAAACTAGGAGGATTTAGGTACATGACCTCGGGAGTGAGCGTTGGACTTGAAGAGGAGAGGCAATGCATTGTAGGCATTGGCAAATGGCAGAGGAGAGGAAATTATGTATTGAGGAGGTAGGAACCAAAATCTATAGCAAAGAGGTATTAAAAAATAGCATTGAAAACTAAAGGAGTCGTGTGTACAAGATTTGGTAAGAGGAGAGTTGGACTTGGGTATAGGTAATGTAATGGCTTGGAAATGTATTTGGGATGCTAGGAGTGACATTGGTAGAGGAAATATTGAATGGAGGAGTGTAGAAAAATCTGTAGCATTAGAGAATGAAAAACTATGTAAGTGTTGAAAGGAAGTGAGGGAATTGGTAAGTTGTTTGATGGATTAGTAATGGATTTGGGATGAATTAAGGTGGTTAGAATGTTTAAATAGTACAAAAAACATGTAGGATGTATGTAGGAAGATTGGGGAAGCAATGAGTGAAATTGGGAAAAAATAAGGGCTGTAGCAAGGTTCTGCTACGTCCGACCCAGAGTCTGGGTCGGACAGTGGGTCGGACGGGCTTAGGCAACGACAATAAATCTTTCTGGAACGGTCCGACCCGAGCCGTGGATCGGACGTGGGTCGGACAGGCAAAAAATTTCGAGGACAAAGTTACTGACTTCGTCCGACCCAGAGTCCGGGTCGGACAGTGGGTCGGACGGAGTCTGGATACAAACCGAAGCTTACTGGAATGGTCCGACCCATAGGTTGGGTCAGACGGTGGGTCGGACAGCCCTAACTTACAAAAAAAAGGAAAAACTATAGGATTATAACTAGTATATTAAATAAATATATATATATGTATACCCACCTATACATATGTATAATCTACGTAAGTAAACCATGGATAAGTAATGGAAAGAAAAGTAAATGAAAAATAGTGTAAAGAATGCAAAGACTTAGTAAGTATGAAGTAGGAAGTGTAAGAGTAATCGAATTAAGTTCATGATAGCTAGAGTAATCATGCAATTACTGTATATCATAGAACTTGATTTGTGAACATCGGGGAACGTTGGGATACAAGTACAACGGTGAAAGGTATGATTTCTTCATGCCCTGTATCCTAATCTGGTTACCCGATTTGTGTGCTTACTTGACCACCATTAAGATAAATGCATGAATCGGACTATATTGCACTTACTTGTGCTTGTTTATATTGTTCTTGGTATATTTCTCTTGAACAATAGTTGTATAATTCATGAAATATATGAATGATGATGTGGTGCAAATGAATCTTGTATTGTACTCATGTATTGTATTGCGTTTCGTATGAATGTGTATTGAGCAATGTAATTGTGAATGTGGCTTGAGTGTTGACTTCTACTAAATTCCTAACTATCTAACTCCTAACTTAAGTGAGTAAATTGGAATGAGTAGAAGTCCGATTAGTTTCGGCCACGCATGAGGATGAGGAGACCAAGAGGTTGGATCCGATTCCTGGTTCGTAAGCTGGTCCACGCGTGTAGTCCCTGCCCGGAGGTCCCGACGACTTAACATGAGTAAGAGTAAGTAAGTAAGTATGTATGAGTATGTATGCGTATGTATGGAGTAACGAGTAAAAGAGTAATCTCCACCCGATTAACCCGGGTGGACCAATGAAGCTAACAAGAATTGTATACTGTGTATGTAATGAGTATGTGTATTTGGAAGAAGGTAAGTATGTATTGGATGGTTGTATTGTATTCCTTGTATGAATGAAGTGTATGTATGTATGTCTTGCGTAAGTATTATTGTATTGTGTATAGGAGCATTTATGCATGTATGAAAATGAACTGTATGTATTCGACCAAGTGGTCGGCGTACCCTCACTAGTACGCGGGGTATGCGGTTATCATGCGCAGCGAAAGCTGGCCCCCTAGGGGGAACGTTTTTAGTGTGCAGGTACCCGAAGGGAACATGATCAAGGTAAGAGACCGGCGGCACACCCTTGTATCTAGGAAGTAAGTAGTGGTGAGGATTGGGTAGTAAGTAATCTCTTAGTGGGTATGTATGAACTTGGAAGAGGTATTATACTTGTATAAGGATCCTAGTAAACTCGGTATGTAGATTATATTGTATTGTACTTGGAGTATTGTACTGAATGAAGATTGTAGTAGTATTTGGAAAATGGAGAATGTATTGTGGATTTGTAGTACTCGGGATTCCGGTCCATTAGACTGATGCTGTATGTAGAAGTAGTAGCCTTGTTAGTCACGTGGGTGACTAACGGCATTGTATCACCCATTGTATGTAAGTGTATATCCGCTGCGTGTATCTGATATGTAAGGAGATTGGACGGTAAGCACTGTATTTAATGGTAGGGGTGTTACAAAAAGTGCGGAAAACATTGCTCTCGCCTCATATCTAGGCTCAACTGGCATCTCTCATTTCACATCTCCACCTCACACACCAGAGCACAATGGCATGTCTGAGCGTAAACATCGACACATTGTTGAAACTAGTCTAGCATTGATGTCTCACTCTGGTGTACCACTAGAGTTCTGGCCCTATGTTTTTCATACAACTGTGTACTTGATTAATCGCCTACCCACTCCACTCCATCATAATGATTCACCTTACTTTCGGGTTTTCAAAAAATGTGCAGACTATGTTAAGCTGAAATGTTTCGGTTGCTTGTGTTTTCCATGGCTTAAACCATATACTAATCATAAATTGGACCCCAAATCCATTGCTTGTGTATTTATAGGTTATTCTCTAACATAGCACGCTTACCTGTGTTTGGATCGGTCTACCAAGCGCATCTACTGCTCTAGGCATGTGCAATTCATTGAGCATACCTATCCATACAAGCAGTTGACGTCTGCTACACCGTCTTCTGCCACTGATGGCTGGAGTACATACCCATCCTCACCATCCTTGAAATACTCCTAACCTTTAAAATCTAATTAAATGATCTATTAATTATCTAAGATGGTTAATAAACATTTAAATATTATTGGGGAACAATCTAAAGATCTTAACAAGGCAAAACATGCCTTAAGATCGTAAGCCAAAATGTGCTTTAAAGCACCATAAAGATTGTATGACCTCAAATAGGATCCAAAGTGGGATTCCTAAGTATTATAATAAGTAAAGAACCACAAAACTATTCTCAAAGAGAACTAAGCTCAGAAGCACCTGGCAACACAAAATGTGCACTAAAACACCTTAAAGCACGTTTTTGTGAAATTGCCTTCTAAATTGGTTTTTAATGGGCTTAAAGGTTATAATTACCTTTAAATATGATATTATATCACATTATATCATATTAGGAATTTAATTCCAGAAGTTTACAAATTTTTACAAATTTAATACTAAAATATTAATAAAACCCTAAAGTGGGGCCCGTTTGAGTCAACATTGACTAAGAATGGTCAAGAGGTCAAAGTTGACCCCTTGGACCACATGAAATCAGCAGCCACAAGCAAGAGGGGTTTGAATTAGCCACTTGCACATACAAGAGACAAGTCTCCAACACAAGCCCTTAAATTAAGGAGGCTACTTTACCTTTTGATTAAACAATACACTCTCTTGCTCCATTATTGACTCCACCAGCCTCCAAAACGTGTGAGCCAGCCTTTCCCCTCCAATAATCGGTGCCAGCCCATGCTTATCCCCTTGGATGAGTCATTACCCATTTACAAATCAATAAACTAATCAAAGTTGCTTTTCAATCAATTAAGGCTCATTCCAATCATTCTCTTTCCCCTAGCTCCATTCCAGCCGAGCTCACCCAGTTTCCATACCCTCTCAATTGGTGGTCTTGAGTTAGGAAGACAACTCCATCTCTTAAGCTCCTAAGGTAATGGTTTAAGGCTTATTTTGGCTCTTTTTCTTCATCTTTTCACTACCAACACTTAGATCTCGTGGCTCATCACTTCCTATGGCTTATTCTCAGTGTTTTAAGGTTAGAACAACATCCAAACTCGGCTGAAGCAAGTATAGGGACCAAGGTTTCCCAAATTTGCATTTTAAGGTAAAAACATACCTTAAGCTTCTCTACTCTTCATCCGATTTTCTTCCTTTGATTTTTATGAGTTTATACACTCATAATCTTCATACTTACATGTTCAATCAGTTGGTTAGCCATTTGGAGCAAGGGTGGCCGAGATCCAAAGGAAATACCCTTCTTTAAGGCATTTTTCCAAGGTTGTAATAAGGCCATGTCATTAGGCCATTTTAATTTAAGTTTATAAGCTTATTTAGTTGGATTTATGCTTATATAATTAAGTTTGGGGCCAAACCGTAATTATTGGTAAAATAAAAGCCGTGGGCTTAATTTAGAGGAATTTAGGGTTTTTAAATGAATTTAATAAAAATTATAACATTTTATAAAGTTTTGTGTCAAAATTGTAAAAATAGAAAAGTATAGGTAAGTTTTGTAATTACCGAAAGTTTGGGTCCAATTTGGTATTAGAAGTCAAAGTTGACTATATAGGAGACTTTGACCAAGTTTGGAGAATTTTAGAAATTAAAATACTACCTTATATAAGATATATTAAATTGTAAAAGATTTATAAGATGGGGTATATTGTGATTTCCGAAACTTGGGGTACTAAATGGAGTTTAGTACAACCTTAGTTATTAGGAATTTTTAGAAGTTGATTTGGTTAAATTTGGAGTTTATATGAATTATATAAGTATAATATAAGATATTTCATAATATTGTTACAAATGGGTAACATATGTGGTAAAACCGAGATTTAGAGAAAGTATAAGGTTAGTAATGATTTTATAACCTTTTGGTATAGTTTGGTAATTTTTGGAGTTATATATAAGGTTTTATAAGATATGTATAATATATAGTTTTGATGATATTAGAAAACTATATGTTATAAAGAGGGGATTTGGTAATATAGAAAGTTTTGGGTGGAAAATAATTAAATAGACCTAGGGGTCTGTTCGTTATATTTAAAAAAACTATAGGTTATAATTATATTAAGGTTTAAGGATTATAATATAAGGTATATGTTATAAGTGTAACAATGAAATATAATTGAGGTTGATTTGTGATTTATAGAAGTTTAGTGGTTTATAGTGAAAGCCAAAATATAAGGGGCTTTTGGTATTTAACAATTTACAACTATATGTTATAATTGTTTTAATGACATAAATGTCATAATATATGTTATATAACTATAATGTAACATTATATTAATTATGTGGTGGATTTTGTAAATATTAAGAACATAGGGCTGTTCGGAAATGTTAACATTTTTAAAGGAAATTTATAATTGGTTTTAATGTTATAAGAGTTATAACATTTATAATAAAGAGGTATTCATTAAAAGAATGATATATATATTATAAGACTTACCATATAACAAATAGTTCCATAATACATGTATTAAATAAATATATGTTATGGTGTAAAAATATAATATGGTTCAATACCATGTACTTTCATAATTAAAATGATGAAAGTAAAGGAAAAAGAATTACAAACATTGGATATGGAATTCTAATGTTAGAGTATACATGTGATAATAAGGATTTGTATAATTGAAAGTATTGTTTACATATGAATTATACCACATTGAACTTGGAAAAAAAAACCTTAGAAAATAAATACTAAGGTGAGATGTATACATGACAAAGAATCATGCATACAATAGAAACAAACTATACGACATGCAAGGGTATGTTAAGTCATGCGATAACAAGTTCAACTAAGTAAGTTAAATACAAGACAAGACTACGCATGTAATATAACGTTTTTCCAAATCTCGAGTTAAGCCGAAAACCCGACAAACGTTGACAGTTAATAACGGGGGATTAACCGGGAGGTAAGTGACGGTACGGGGTACCGTAGAGTTATGTGTTATACTATACGTTATGATATTGTTTAGACTGTTAGAGACGACACACGGAGCATAGGATCTTGCTGATTCATACTCCACCGTAATACAATCAGGGTGAACGGTATGTTGTTATGTGTCTCTGATTGTCTCTGAGGGCTTCCTCAGTTCAGACTTCTGTGTGATCTGTGATAAGATTGTTTGTCTGAATGTGTTAATTAATATGCATGAATTGTATATTTATAGCTGCTTATTATTTACTGTTGTTGAGTTAACAGTATTGGTTCGTATATATGAACCTATATATAAAACGAACTAGCGGCTATGGTGCTATCTTATATGAAATATAAGGATCGTCAGAAAAACGTTGTAGCACTAGGATAATAAGATATACATATTATCCGAGACTTTTATACGGAGCATTGGCCTTTTAAACGCCGCTCTCGTATCTAACACTGGATCCCGAGTTTACAGACTCCGGATTGGACTAATGACCTTAGTCTGCTGTGTTAGAAAAAAATGGTAATGCGATGCGATGGTATAATTAATTAAAGGAAGATAGTAAAGCCAAGAGGATGTGGCTCTTGGTGCGCGCTGTGATCACAAAAACGATACCAGGATGTCCGCGTACGGGTCCGTAAGTATCAAGAAAATTTCCCGTGAGCTAGAATGGCTCGTTGGTCGGAGACTCTACCGTTGGAGTGGCTACTGCCGTGGGTGACCCGCCATAATTTATGGGTAATTAGAGACATGTCATTTTTAACGAGACATTGTCACTAGGTATAACTGAACAATTAATACAGTTGAGACTTGTACAGTGGCGAACAATATTGGTTTCTACACCATGGACGAGAATTAATACTTGTTTGTTATTCTCGTTGTTTCGCTTTGTTGTTCATTGGTTATACTTGTGGTATATTATGTGTGTTTATGGTTGTGTTATTGTATGGATATTACTGTTAAATGTTTTACAGTTTAAATATTAAAACGGTATTGCATGTAACGAATCCCATGCTCTCGACCAAATAATTGAGGGGTTTGAGGGGGCATGACGGGGCATGTGATAACATACTCAGCAGTGGCTGATTCCATACCACAAACCATTTTTATTGCAGGAGATAGCTGGTGGGTCGACGCGGGCGTGACTATTGTGATATTACTGTTGGTTAAACTTGGTACGGTTGATACTAATGTTGTTTGGACTCGGGTTGTGTAACCGAGGTGTATTTGGTTAGATGCTCACGAGTACGGTCTGTAATAATTGTTGTTGTTGGATTTGTTTTAAATTGTTTAAGTACTACTATCTATCTCTTGTGGTCACTGCGGGAATACGTTTCGCAAGTTGATCAGGTAATTCGTTATCACCCGTATGGGCGAGTGATAACAGTGACACCATTAGAGCGACAGTCTGTTATTTACCGCTGCGATTATATTATGTGCGACATTTTAGGATAATTAGGAGCCGAATTAGTAGGGGTGTTACAAAAGTGGTATCAGAGCGGAGTACCGCTCTGATTACAAGAGATAGTAGTTAAGTACCGTGAGCTTAGGTTATTCACACACCAGTACCAAGTGGATAGTTGTAAATGATATGAGTTAGGAAATTGTCGGGGACAATGTGCTTTATGCCTTGTAGGGCTATGTGAACTTGTGATTGGGAAAAGTACAGTGTTTATACCAAGAGCTAACTTTGATTCTGAATTCTTCAGATGTCTTCTGGAAGGCGATCAGCAGGTAGAGGCAGGGGAGGGGGTGGAAGAGGCGGCGGGCCTGGAGGAGGTCCTCCTGAGGCCCCAGCCGTGGGCGTTGCTGAGACGGTAGCGGCCGTCTTTGCTCAACTAGCCCTAATGGGGGGTGTCTAGATAGGAGCACCACCAGTAGTCCCACCCGTACCCGCACCTAGAGAGACAAATTGGCTGAAGAGTGTTGCTGACACACGAGTACCTACATATGACGGGGTAGCTGACCCCACCGCCCTGGAGAGGTACATCATTGAGCATGAGAAGGCCTTCGACGCATTCACGTGCCTGCTGAGCACCGGGTCGGCATAGCGGCCTTTCATTTGAGGGACGCCGCCAGCACTTGGTGGAGGTCCGTGAAGGCACATTACATTGCTATGAGGGTTTTGGATGGACAGGTTTTGTGGAACTGTTGAGGGAAATATTATCCTGCTCATTTGAAGCAAGGAAGCGGGAAGAGTTTGAGGCCCTGAAGCAGGGTAGTATGACAGTAGATCAGTACTACTCCTCTTTTATTGGGCTCTTGGACTTTGTCCCAGGAGTTGTTTATTCATACTGTGAAAGTGGAGAATTTAGAGGCGGGTGCGATATGCGATCAAGGCCGCCATGGGTGCTGCCTATACCCTACGATTCAGGTAAAATTAGTTGACAGATTATACCTTGTAACTCAGTTTGATTTATTACAAGTTCGGGGAACTCATTGATGCATTATAGGAATGCTACGAGGCTGCTCTCGGACCGAGCTGTTGGTGAACAGCCGGGAGGACAGCCAGGGGCAAAGCGTAAGGCCCCCGAGAAGGAGGCGGAGGTTGCGGCTGGAAGCGGAGCAGCAAGAGTTGGAAGTAAGAACCACCTTTAAGTTATTTAATCCATTTAAATTACTTACTTGCTGCCTGCTTTTATACCTGCTATTCCTGACACTTTGACGATCACAGGAAGAAAAAGTTCTCCTGGAAGGAGAAGAAGAAGGAGCAGGCCAGCCAGAAGGGCAAAGAGAAGGTCCCGATGCTGACCGGGCCTACCTACGATGCCAGCCTCTTAGATCTGTACCCCCTAAGGGTAAGCGATCTAACCTTGTGAATGAGTTGTGTATATACTATCCATACCATCCTTGTATTAATCTGAGTGTGATGATAATAGGTTCTGCACCCCAGCGCCACTTTCACTGCAAGCGTTGTGGTAAAGACCACCCGGGTGTTGACTGCACCGGGCAAGCGGTGGACTGCCACCATTGTGGAAAGAAGGGCCACAGGTCGTTCGAGTGCTTTCTAATCCAGAGCCGAGCGTACCGCCCCGAAGGGGACTCAGAGCGCACCTACTGGAGGAGGTGGAGCTCGAGGTGGCCAGAGGGGGCCGGCGCCCCAAGCCCAGAGGGGGCAGCAGCAGCAGCAGCCACAACAGCAGAACCAGAACCAAAGGAACCCGCCGGGCAACCGTGTGCTGAATGCAGCGGGAGCTTCGAGCGCTGGCACTAGTACCCAGCGCGGTGAAGGTTAGCACTTGAAGCCTTAACCATTGTATGAGAGCATGACTGAGTGTTAAACGCTTTACCTTAGCATGAATGCGTGTTTTAATTACCGCTTTAGATAAACAACTTATCTAGGAAACCTGTTACCTCTTAGGAGACTTCGACATCTGCTATCCCACACTTACAAGACAGAGATCACCTAGACCCGTGGAAGAAAGACGGGAGTACCCTAACGAGTTGTGTCATGTGGTCAGACCGGGCATGATACTTCTCAGAGAATTCCTAACCCTAGATGAGCAAATCGCCATAGTGAATGAGTGTAGAGCTTTGGGTAAGGGCATAGGAGGATTTTATACCCCTGTATTTAATAGTGGTTCTAGGATGAAGCTACACATGATGTGCTTAGGGAAAGATTGGGATCCACAAGCTAGGGTTTATCGAGAGGTGAGGATGGTAGGTGGTGTATCTATACCTAGGATACCTGAGAGTTTCCTAACCTTAGTGAGAAACGCAATGGATATTGCTCAAGACTGTGAGGCTTTCCCATTACCCGACATGACACCTGATGTTTGCATCATCAACTACTACGAGCAGGGAGGAAAGCTTGGGATGCACCAGGACCGTGATGAGACGACCGAGTCCATCACCAGAGGAATACCGGTTGTGTCATTCTCCATCGGCGATGATGCTGAGTTCATCTATGGAGACCAGAAGAGGATGGATCTAGCAAGCAAGATCATCCTCAAGTCTGGGGATGTGTTGGTATTTGGTGGAGAGGCGAGGCTTGTATACCATGGATTAGAGCATTAAGCTCAATACCAATACCGCCCACCAGCTCTAGTAAATGATACCCACATCCGACCTGGCCGTTTAAATTTGACTTTCAGACAGTACTGATGTAATAACCGTGGCTAAGTGTGTAACCTTGTATAAAACAGTTGAATGAATGAAATAAGAGTCTTGTACTTTCAAGTAAATGTGTTCAGTTTGTTGATACCGTTAATTCATAACTTCAGGCTACGGAGATGGAAAGGAGGGTACCATCTGCATCTTAGATATGGCGCAAGCCAAGGAGTCCGGTAATGTCATCACAGGTATGACAATTACAACTGACAGTAGATTACTGATTTATTGGGACTCGATGCTAATACGAGAGATGATCTCAGGTACCTTTCCTGTTGATGGTGTTAGTGCTTCCGTATTGTTCGACTCAGGGGCTTCACATTCTTTTATTTCCTCGGCATTTGCTATGAAGCTGGGGACTGCCCCCGAACAGCTTTCTGACTTTTCAGTCACCCTTCCATCGAAGGAGAAAGTAGGTTGCACCAGGCAGTACTTAGGGTCGGAGATCAGATTATGAATGAGACTTTTCCCATCGATTTGATTGAGTTTAAGAACTT
This sequence comes from Limonium bicolor, assembly GCA_023374045.1. Taxonomy (NCBI): domain Eukaryota; kingdom Viridiplantae; phylum Streptophyta; class Magnoliopsida; order Caryophyllales; family Plumbaginaceae; genus Limonium; species Limonium bicolor. Next base: position 394,512,454 of record CM041776.1, on the reverse strand, counting down.
GGGCTTCGACATTATAGTGGGTATGGATTGGCTACAGAAGCATAAGGGCCGCCTTCATTGTGCAGAGCATCGACTACTGAAGGGGCCGAGCGGCAAGACAGTGTCATACCGCAGTGTGAGGAGAGAGCCGACTGTCAAGATCGTGTCAGCATTGTCCCTGATGAAGGACGTTAGGAAGGGCCGACAAGCCTTCCTCTGTTATGTACAGGACACGAGACAGTGCGACGAGATGGATGTAGACATTCCAGTCGTGGCAGACTTTCCCGATGTGTTTCCTGATGAGTTGCCAGGCATGCCGCCTGTGCGTGAGGTTGAGTTCGCCGTCGACTTATTGCCAGGTACGGGCCCTATTGCTAAGGCACCCTACCGTATGGCACCGGCTGAGATGAGGGAGCTGAAGGTACAGCTGGAGGACCTCCTCGACAAGGGATTCATTCGACCTAGTGTTTCTCCTTGGGGTGCTCCAGTATTATTCGTCAAGAAGAAGGACGGCAACATGCGACTCTGCATCGACTACCGCGAGCTTAATGCGGTCACGGTCAAGAACAAGTATCCGTTGCCACGGATTGATGACTTATTTGACCAGCTGAGAGGGGCCAGTGTGTTCTCAAAGATAGATCTCAGATCTGGCTACCACCAGATTAGGATTGCAGAGGATGACATAGAGAAGACAGCTTTCAGGACACGGTATGGACATTACGAGTTCACCGTTATGCCATTCGGATTGACGAATGCGCCAGCCATATTCATGGATTTGATGAACCGTCTCTTTAGAGAACATCTTGATAGTTCAGTTGTGGTCTTCATCGATGATATTCTGATCTATTCAAAGACCAGGGAGGATCATGAATTACATCTGAGACAGGTATTGAGTATCATGAGACAAAACCAGCATTACGCTAAGCTCTCGAAGTGTGAGTTCTGGTTAGACAGTGTGTCATTTCTAGGACACATCATATCAGCAGACGGGATATCTGTAGATCCTGCTAAGATTGAGGCAGTGAAGAGTTGGCCAAGGCCAAAGACAGTTACAGACGTCCGTAGTTTCCTGGGTTTGGCCGGTTACTATCGAAGGTTCGTGAAGGACTTCTCCAAGGTGGCCAAACCAATGACTAATCTCATGAAGAAGGAGTCCCAGTTCTTATGGACTGCAGAGTGCGACCAGTCCTTTCAGACACTGAAGGATCTCCTGACATCGGCACCCGTTCTTACTATCCCTGAGGGCACCGATGGGTTCGAGGTATACTTGATGCCTCTGGAACCGGTCTAGGCTGTGTGCTTATGCAGCACGGGAAGGTAGTTGCCTACGCATCCCGACAGTGAAAAGCATGAGGTGAATTACCCCAACACGACCTTGAGTTAGGCGCAGTAGTCTTCGCTTTGAAGATCTGGCGACATTATCTTTACGGTGTGACAGTCACTATCTACTCTGATCACAAGAGTTACATACAGCATCTCTTCTCTCAGAAGGAGCTGAACATGCGACAGAGAAGATGGGTCGAGTTCTTGAAGGACTACGACATAGACTGAGGTACAAGGAGGGCAAGGCGAATGTAGTAGCCGACGCCCTGAGCCGCAGAGCTCATTCATTATTTACACTATTGGCTAGCAGCAGTATAATTGATGAGATACGAGCTGCACAGGAGAGTGACCAGTACATGGAGAGTATCAGGCAGAAAATGCTAGAGGGCTGCTTTGAGAGCCAGAAATATGACTTCGAACTATGTGATGGCATGATTCGACTGAATGGCCGGTTATGTATTCCAGAGTCTTCTCCAGATTTGAAGGAGAAGATACTCCAGGAGGCTCATTGCTCGTCCTTATCCGTCCACCCCGGTTCTTCGAAGATGTACAAGGACTTGAAGGTCCATTTCTGGTGGAGCGGAATGAAGAAGGATGTAGCTGACTACGTGACTAGATGCTTGACCTGTCAGAAGGTTAAGTTTGAGCATAGGAGACCCGGCGGTTTAGTGCAGTCTATGCCTATTCCTTGCTGGAAGTTCGAGGACATCTCGATGGATTTCGTTGTCGGTCTCCCACCGACTAAGGGAGGACTGAACACGATCTGGGTCATTGTGGACCGTCTGACGAAGGTGGCAAAGTTTGTGGCTATGAAGGATACCTGGAAGGTCCCGAAGTTAGCGGACTTGTTCCAGAAGGAGGTGATCCGGCACCATGGGGTGCCAAAGACCATTGTGTCTGATAGAGACCCTCGATTTTTGTCTAGATTCTGGGGTCAGGTTCAGGAAGCCTTGGGTACAAAGTTGAAGCTTAGTACGGCGTTCCATCCGCAGACCGACGGTCAGAGTGAGAGGACCATCCAGACACTGGAGGACATGCTGAGAGCATGTGCCTTAGATTTTCAGGGGAGTTGGTTAGAGCGACTACATCTGATAGAGTTCGCCTACAACAACAGCTACCACTCCTCGATACAGATGCCACCGTTTCAGGCACTATATGGTTGACCATGTAGGACTCCGCTATACTGGGATGAGGCCAGCGAGAATACGCTTCTAGGACCTGAGTACCTAGAGCAGATTAAGGAGGATGTCCTACAGATTCGTAAGAACATGAGATCAGCTCAGGACCGGCAGAAATCATATGCAGACACCAAGAGGAGGGACATTGAGTTCACTACTGACGACATGGTATTCCTCAGAGTGTCACCCATGAAGGGGATATTCCGGTTTGGGCAGAAGGGCAAGTTGAGCCCAAAGTATGTTGGACCTTATGCGATTAGGGAGCGAGTGGGCCCGTTAGCCTACAGACTAGACTTACCAGCAGAGCTCGGGAGGGTGCACAACGTCTTTCACGTTTCACAGTTGAAGAAATATGTGCCCCACCCATCGCACGTGTTACAGCCAGAGACTTTAGAGTTGGACCCCGCTCTACGATATGAGGAAGTACCACTCCACATTCTCGATACGAAGACGAGGCAGACTAGGAACAAGACCGTTAGCATGGTCAAGGTTCTCTAGTCGAACCATGAGGTGGAGGAGGCTACATGGGAGTTAAAGGACTCCATGAGAGCGAAGTATCCCGCACTCTTCGAGTAGTAGCTGTGATACTTGTACGGGTTCGTGGTCAAACCCTTTTTAAGGGGGGTAGACACCACTTGGCTTACGCATATGTTATGCATTAGGTCTTGTTTTGGTGGTGTGTTTTGTTGGTATGCTACGTCATACATGTTTGTTTGGATGATTGTATGTTTAATACATCTTATGTATGTGCCTTAGTGCACCTGTTTGAGAATATATATATATATATAGTACCGCTGAGTACTTTTGTTAATGAGTTGGATGTGCACCTTGTTTAGTGCTGTGATATGAATGAGTTATACCATGTGTTGGGCTATTTGATATATGCTGTATGTATAGACTAGGTATGAACCTAGTGCGAGTTACTCCCTAGCGATGGACTGTTTGGTTACTTAGTGGAACTTGATTCCTTAGGTGAACTATAGATGATTAAGGACTTCGGGACGAAGCCTTTTTAAGGGGGTAGACTGAAATACCCCTAACCTTTAAAATCTAATTAAATGATCTATTAATGATCTAAGATGGTTAATAAACATTTAAATATTATTGGGGAACAATCTAAAGATCTTAACAAGGCAAAACATGCCTTAAAATCGGTAAAGCCAAAAATGTGCTTTAAAGCACCATAAAGATTGTATGACCTCAAATAGGATCAAAAGTGGATTCCTAAGTATTATAATGAAGTAAAGAACACAACAAAACTATTCTCAAAGAGAACTAAGCTCAGAAGCACCTGGCAACACAAAATGTGCACTAAAACACCTTAAAGCACGTTTTTGTGAAATTGCCTTCTAAATTGGTTTTTAATGGGCTTAAAGGTTATAATTACCTTTAAATATGATATTATATCACATTATATCATATTAGGAATTTAATTCCAGAAGTTTACAAATTTAATATTAAAATATTAATAAAACCCTAAAGTGGGGCCCGTTTGAGTCAACATTGACTAAGAATGGTCAAGAGGTCAAAGTTGACCCCTTGGACCACATGAAATCGGCAGCCACAAGCAAGAGGGGTTTGAATTAGCCACTTGCACATACAAGAGACAAGTCTCCAACACAAGCCCTTAAATTAAGGAGGCTACTTTACCTTTTGATTAAACAATACACTCTCTTGCTCCATTATTGACTCCACCAGCCTCCAAAACGTGTGAGCCAGCCTTTCCCCTCCAATAATCGGTGCCAGCCCATGCTTATCCCCTTGGATGAGTCATTACCCATTTACAAATCAATAAACTAATCAAAGTTGCTTTTCAATCAATTAAGGCTCATTCCAATCATTCTCTTTCCCCTAGCTCCATTCCAGCCGAGCTCACCCAGTTTCCAGACCCTCTCAATCGGTGGTCTTGAGTTAGGAAGACAACTCCATCTCTTAAGCTCCTAAGGTAATGGTTTAAGGCTTATTTTGGCTCTTTTTCTTCATCTTTTCACTACCAACACTTAGATCTCGTGGCTCATCACTTCCTATGGCTTATTCTCAGTGTTTTAAGGTTAGAACAACATCCAAACTTGGCTGAAGCAAGTACAGGGACCAAGGTTTCCCAAATTTGCATTTTAAGGTAAAAACATACCTTAAGCTTCTCTACTCTTCATCCGATTTTCTTCCTTTGATTTTTATGAGTTTATACACTCATAATCTTCATACTTACATGTTAAATCAGTTGGTTAGCCATTTGGAGCAAGGGTGGTCGAGATCCAAAGGAAATACCCTTCTTTAAGGCATTATTCCAAGGTAAAACCTAATACCAAGGCAGCTTGTTGTTGTCTAGCTATTTCCTATGTCTATATGGTGAATTTAACACCTTGTGGTGTGTTTTATTCAGGCCGAATTCCTCTTGAAGTTCCCTTGCATTTTTAAGGTGATTTTTGCCTTAAATCTTACATTAATTGTTCCTTATGGTTAAGCTCAAGCTTGGAGTATAACCATATCTTGTTTTGGTGTATTAAACATGTCTAAATGATGTGGTGAATTTTCCTTCAAGTGGCCGAGTTCATACAAGGATAAATCAAGGTATAAACACCTTAAAACTTATGATTTTATGATTTCCTAACCTATATATTAATTATGCCGAGAGGGAAGTTAATAATATGGGTTATATTAACCTAAAAATGGAAAAAAATGACTAAGATAAATTAAGCTAGTCATTTAAGAGATTTAATTAACATAATGGTCAAATTATGACATTATGTGGAAAAAGTATTTAATCTATGTTGAGGCCGTGAGTTATACTATATTTTGAGACATTTAAAGTGTAATTTATTTTGCAAGTTCAAGGTTGTAATAAGGCCATGTCATTAGGCCATTTTAATTTAAGTTTATAAGCTTATTTAGTTGGATTTATGCTTATATAATTAAGTTTGGGGCCAAACCGTAATTATTGGTAAAATACAAAGCCGTGGGCTTAATTTAGAGGGATTTAGGGTTTTTAAATGAATTTAATAAAAATTATAACATTTTATAAAGTTTTGTGTCAAAATTGTAAAAATAGAAAAGTATAGGTGAAGTTTTGTAATTACCGAAAGGTTTGGGTCCAATTTGGTATTAGAAGTCAAAGTTGACTAAATAGGAGACTTTGACCAATTTTGGAGAATTTTAGAAATTAAAATACTACCTTATAATAAGATACTAATTAAATTGTAAAAGATTTATAAGACTTGGGGTGGTATTGTGATTTCCGAAAACTTGGGGTACTAAATGGAGTTTAGTAGAAACCTTAGGTTATTAGGAATTTTTAGAAGTTGATTTGGTTAAATTTGGAGTTTATATGAATTATATAAGTATAATACAAGATATTTCATAATATTGTTACAAATGGGTAACATATGTGGTAAAACCGAGATTTAGAGAAAGTATAAGGTTAGTAATGATGTTTATAACCTTTTGGTATAGTTTGGTAATTTTTGGAGTTATATATAAGGTTTTATCAAGATATATGTATAATATATAGTTTTGATGATATTAGAAAACTATATGTTATAAAGAGGGGAATTTGGTGAATATAGAAAGTTAAGTGGTGGAAAAATAATTAGAATAGACCTAGGGGGTCTGTTCGGTTATTTAAAAAAAAACCATAGGTTAAAATTATATCAAGGTTTAAGGATTATAATATAAGGTATATGTTATAAGTGTAACAATGAAATATAATTGAGGTTGATTTGTGATTTATAGAAGTTTAGTGGTTTATAGTGAAAGCCAAAAATATAAGGGGCTATTTGGCAATATATAACAATTTACAACTATATGTTATAATGGTTTTAATGACATAAATGTCATAATATATGTTATATAACTATAATGTAACATTATATTAATTATGTGGTGGATTTTGTAAATACTTAAGAACATAGGGGCTGTTCGGAAATGTTAGCATTTTTAAAGGAAATTTATAATATGGTTTTTAATGTTATAAGAGTTATAACATTTATAATATAAGAGGTATTCATTAAAAGAATGGATATATATATTATTAAGACTTACCATATAACAAATAGTTCCATAATACATGTATTTAAATAAATATATGTTATGGTGTAAAAAAAATATATAATATGGTTCAATAGCCATGTACTTTCATAATATAAAATGATGAAAGGTGAAAGGAAAAAGAATTACAAACATTGGATATGGAATTCTAATGTTAGGAGTATACATGTGATAATAAGGATTTGTATAATTGAAAGTATTGTTTACATATGAAAGATACCACATTGAGCTTGGAAAAAAAAACCTTAGGAAAATAAATACTAAGGTGAGATGTATAGTACATGACAAAGAATCATGCATACAATATAGAAACAAACTATACGACATGCAAGGGTATGTTAAGTCACATGCGATAACAAGTTCAACTTTAAGTAAGTTAACATACAAGACAAGACTACGCATGTAATATAACGTTTTTCCCAAATCTCGAGTTAAGCCGAAAACCCGACAAACGTTGACAGTTAATAACGGGGGATTAACCGGGAGGTAATAGTGACGGTACGGGGTACCGTAGAGTTATACTGTTATACGGGACGCTAACCAGTAGCGTTATGAATTGTTTAGACTGCTAGAGACGACACACAGAGCATAGGATCTTGCTGATTCATACTCCACCGTAATACAATCAGGGTGAACGGTATGTTGTTATGTGTCTCTGATTGTCTCTGAGGGCTTCCTCAGTTCAGACTTCTGTGTGATCTGTGATAAGATTGTTTGTCTGAATGTGTTAATTAATATGCATGAACTGTATATTTATAGCTGCTTATTATTTACTGTTGTTGAGTTAACAGTATTGGTTCGTATATATGAACCTATATATAAAACGAACTAGCGGCTATGGTGCTATCTTATATGAAGTATAAGGATCGTCAGAAAAACGTTGTAGCACTAGGATAATAAGATATACATATTATCCGAGACTTTTATACGGAGCATTGGCCTTTTTAAAAAAAACGCCGCTCTCGTATCTAACACTGGATCCCGAATTTACAGACTCCGGATTGGACTAATGATCTTAGTCTGCTGTGTTAGAAAAAAAAATGGTAATGCGATGCGATGGTATAATTAATTAAAGGAAAGATAGTCAAGCCAAGAGGATGTGGCTCTTGGTGCGCGCTGTGATCACAAAAACGATACCAGGATGTCCGTAAGTATCAAGAAAATTTCCCGTGAGCTAGAATGGCTCGTTGGTCGGAGACTCTACCGTTGGAGTGGTTACTGCCGTGGGTGACCCGCCATAATTTATGGGTAATTAGAGACATGTCATTTTTAACGAGACATTGTCACTAGGTATAACTGAACAATTAATACAGTTGAGACTTGTACAGTGGCGAACAATATTGGTTTCTACACCATGGACGAGAATTAATACTTGTTTGTTATTCTCGTTGTTTCGCTTTGTTGTTCATTGGTTATACTTGTGGTATATTATGTGTGTTTATGGTTATGTTATTGTATGGATATTACTGTTAAATGTTTTACAGTTTAAATATTAAAACGGTATTGCATGTAACGAATCCCATGCTCTCGACCAAATAATTGAGGGGTTTGAGGGGGCATGACGGGGCATGTGATAACATACTCAGCAGTGGCTGATTCCATACCACAAACCATTTTTATTGCAGGAGACTAGCTGGTGGGTCAACGCGAGGCGTGACTATTGTGATATTACAGTTGGTTAAAACTTGGTACGGTTAGATACTAATGTTGTTTGGACTCGGGCTGTGTAACCGAGGTGTATTTTGGTAGATGCTCACGAGTACGGTCTGTAATAATTGATTGTTGTTGGATTTGTTTTAAGTTGTTTAAGTACTACTATCTATCTCTTGTGATCACTGCGGGAATACGTTTCGCAAGTTGATTTTAGGTAATTCGTTATCACCCGTATGGGCGAGTGATAACAGTGACACCATTAGAGCGACAGTCTGTTATTTACCGCTGCGATGTATTTATTATGTGCGACATTTGTAGGATAATTAGGAGCCGAATTAGTAGGGGTGTTATGTTGAGCAGAAATATGTTACTATCTCTACCTAGGCAGTGTACCTATCGTTTTGCGGAATAGTGAATTGGGTGGGGTTGTCGATCTCAGGGACCTCGTTCAATTAATTGACAATTTATTTACTAACCGAGAAAACTAAACTAAGAAAACAGGAAATGTCACTTTTTCAGGTTTTACTCAATTTAATAAAAAGAATGACTAAACAAACTAACATAAAATAATGAAACAGTAAAAAGATAAAAATAAACTAAATAAAGAAATAAAGATTGAATATAAAGAAGCACCCCGGATTGTTCTGCAAACCTTCACTTTATTAATTAATAAACTCTTCCCTAATTCTACAATAAACTCAGGAACTATGATTAATTCGTCAACGGCTAAGTCTAACGAATCCTAACCAGTTGCTAGAACTAGCAGCAGACTAATGCTCTAATCCGGACACAACTAATCGCATAAAGAACAGCTCCTATTTGAGACCAAATAACCTATAGGCGGGATCACGCTTCTAGTCGTTAATCAGGTTTAATTCTTATGTCTTGTTATCTATCTCAGCTCTCACGTGTTGATTAGAAAACTACAAATATAGCTTTAATAATTGATCAGAGAATTAAAGCGTATGAAAAACTGGAATTAAACTACTGCAATTATAATCAGAGAAAAAATTACAAAATAAACATAAAGATTCGGTTTGCTACCCCAACCCGGGGAGCTAATCTAACTACTCAAACATAAACATAAAAATAACAAACATATAAGGGAGTGGTGTTGATATAGTGGCGTGAAGCTGGGTGGCGTGATGGTGAATCTGATGGTGGTGCGGTGGATGATGAATGTGATGATGGTGTCGTGGATGAGGCGTGAACGGATGGTGATAGTGGTATGGGGTGATGGTGTACTGGTGCGGTGTATGGATGTGGAGGCGTAAGCCTCGCGGCGTGAATGATCAATATGGTGAGGCGCAGGGCCTCTGTGAGGCGTGGTCCTAGCGTATACCGAACCCTAGTTCTCGTCCATGAATATATAGCAACGATCAATCTTTTCTATCATTAGATAATTATTAGGCTTACCGCAGCTACTCAGCCCACTTTCTCATGTGTGAATCATGATCCAATAAATAAATGTCTCCAGCGTTTTATCCTTCTCATGTGAGTATGCATGGCTGTCACTCATGAACGCATGAGATTTATAATATAGTATCATGGTAGTAATTGTGCTGTACGTGATTCTCATGATAAATATCCTTCTAGCCCACTTGAATATTATTGTACGTAAACAAATATAATGAGATCATCAATCTTTGACATCGAGAGTGCATGGCTCTTTACCGTGATATATATATATATATATATATATTCTGTGTATTGTAATTTTCCTGCAATTAACAAATAAAATATATCAGCTCTCATCTAAACACAAATCTTAGAAAAAGCACATGATAAGTGTAAAATATGACATGAATTGTTATGAAAATAAGAAGATTTAAAGCTCTAAGAATAGATGTATTTTACACTTATCAAACTTCCTCACACTTAGATTTTGCTTGTCCTCAAGCAAATACAGAATATGACTACTCCTAAGGGCCATAGTACTGAAACTCAGGATCAAACAACTGCCTATGGAAAACAAGCAAAATGACAATCAAAAGAAAAGTTCTGCTACTAGCTGTAGGTTTTCGCAAACAGTGAACAAGAGTGAAGTTAAAAAGCATGGAGAAGTTAGATTATAGAAACTGAAACAGAATAGTTTGGGATCTTCCACCATTTCTTTCTTCTAACCTTTGGATGACAAGGGGTGTGAAGTAACACCTTATTCCGTTATACCTTTCAACACCACATACTCATGATCAGAATAAGCAAAAATGAATTACACATTTAACTTTTCAAAGTTCCTTTCCCTTAACATTCTATTCTACCATTTGCATATTCAATTCATCCCCTCAGACTTTTCTCTTCACCCATGTAGCCGCTTTGGGCCTTCTATCCCAGATCACAAGACCTTAGGTAGATGGGTGATGAAGCACCCCAAGGACTTAATAACCGAGTGAAGAGGCCTGTTTTGGTTCAGAAATAAATTTCAATTCAGATCAGCGGAGTACCTTGCCTTATCCTTTCATACCAAACTTTCTTATCATTCCCAAAATCCCAAACTAGACTAATTTAGTTTTCATAATCAGCTAATCCACCAAATTTCAGTGAAAATAGATTCAGTTTGGATAAAACTATACATACAAACAGCCAAAAGCAGAAAGATTCTTGAGGTGGCCATCAGGCATGTTTTCAAAACCTCAACAAAAATTTTCACCTGAATATTCAATATTTATTGGCACTTAAAAGAAGCAATTCTTTCAACATAAGAGGACAACCAAAAACAAATGTGGCATCAAGTGCAATTGTCAATATTTAGAAAGTACCTCTACTTCCTCACACTTAAGAGGAGCAATGTCCTCATTGTTCACAAATTAAAACCAAGAAAAATACTTTCTAAATATTACAAACTCATCAAGGATGTCATTCAGGACAATAATGACTGATATAAAACTAAACTTTAAGCATAAAAGTCATGATAGGCTGAACATAAACATTCAAAATAAAGAAACTAAAACTCCCCTGATATCGTAGATTGTGGAAGGTTCCCTTCCTCACACTTCAGCTCGAACAAGGGGGGTAGCGTCGTTCCTCACACTTGCGTTCAAGCAAGTGTCCAGCTTTGGGGTACATCAAACACCATGATTAAATTTCACCTGCACACACCCACAACTACCACAAAAACGCTGAAAGCGTTGCATTAAAAGCACAAGCTCCATTACCACTTCTGAATAAAAGAAAAAAAAACAAAATAAACCTAAGAAAATTAAAACAAAAACAAAATATAAATTTAACAACTGGGTGGCCTCCCAGTAAGCTGCCCGTCTTTATAGTCTTTGGCTAGACTCCCGCCTCGTTATCCTGGATCAAAAATAAAAGTAGACAACAACTTTGCCAGGAAAACGAAGTAGGCAGTAATGAAAAGCAAACCACCTGGATCGAAACAAAACGTTACGTTGGCAAATAAAATAGGAAAATGAATGCTCCACAAAACCTGATGTTTGAGGAGATACTGCCAGTAACGTTGCTCAGTCAGAAGACCAGGTGTGAATGACTCTTCTTCCTCAAATTCGAGGACATAAACGTCCTCCTCTTTTTGTTGAGGCTCGTGGAGGCAAGGTTGAAATTGCAGATCAATTGGTGGTGGTGCTTTCTCCTCAGATTTGAGGATACAAATATCCTCTTCCGGTTGGTGAGGCTCAATCGTGCAATCCTGCTCATAGACAACTGCGGTAGTTGCATCAATTTCTTCATTCTCCATGAAATCATCCACTACTGGTGCTTCTACCGGCTCGGGGTTAGGTTCAGGCAAGATATTCTGCTCTACGGGCGATGGACTTTCCCACCAATAAAGTTCTCGATCAATTTGTGGTGGTGGTTGATATCCAATCAGTCTTTGAAAAGCAAGTACTGCGTCCCGTTTACGCTGCAAAGCTTGTTCCACCATCAATCTCGTCTCCGCATCATACTTGCTCTCCATTCTCACTAACTAGTCTATCAAAAACAAAAATAAAAATACAAAGTAAAATAGAACTAAAAATAGACAAGAAACACAAAAACAAAATTAACTAAACAGAATAACAAGAAAGAACAAAAGATACGCGGAAGAAAATTACTAAAATAAATAACAAATTAAAAACTAAAAGATTAAACTAACTAATCAAGTATAACGTAATTAAAACTAACCTAGCAATGAAATAATTCACACTGTGCTTCACTGAGATTCTTATCTCCTAATACCGGCTACTGGCTTACTGTCCAGTTTATTTGTTATCACTTCCCATTGTATCTTTACTGGATTTAACGCATTGTTCAGAGATTGATTACGTGGGCGTAATCCCTTTTAAGGGGGGTAGAGCGTACAACCGCTTAGTGTGTTTTACCGTACAAGTGTACGTGAACTATGTTGTGCATAGCACAAAAATAATTTGTTATGATGGTTGGCATGGTTAATAATTGGTTATGATGGTTGGTTTGGTTAAATGGTGGTATTTGCGCACAGAAGATGCGAAATACCGTTGTGGTAGGTGAGACTACCTTGTTAATGGTTGTGGGTTAGTACAAGTGTTAAGGAGTAAATAAACTCCTGGGGGAACCAAAACCCAAGTGGTGTGTGTTCGTGGAATACTAAATGTAACACGATGTATTGTATTTTGATAAAAAATAGGTATATATATACAGTGTGGTGATTTATGAAGGGTATGAAACTGACATGGAACCTAGTAAGAATTAGATTCCTTAGGTAACTTGATTAAAAGTGAATGGATATAATTGATGGACTGAGTTCTATCCCTTGGAGATGTGATGATTATGACTAGAATGATGGAAAAGATAGAAAAGGGAAATGTGTGTATTATTTAATGCTTGAAAATGAAATGGGAGGTGGAACTTGATTTGCATGTGATCAAGGGAAGCCGAACACAAATTGGGGTGGAAGGATAGTTCAACACTGATGCTGATCACATCAGGGTTGGATGACTCTTGAAGCTCCCTATAAGTGGTCACGAATAACACCACTAAGAAAGGATGCAAAGAGCATAAATTGGACTTGGAGTTGTATTGAGCTTTCAAAAGGATTTTTAATTGGTATTTCCAAAACAGTCGATTAATATTTTGAATAAAGGATTCTCTTGTTTACTTAACCTAGTAAAGAATATTTTTGTAGTACTTGCTCACGAGCTGAGGACGTATGAGCCTTTGTCTTCGGACCGGTGACATGAGAAGTACATAGGTTAAAAAATTAAGCGAATGTTCTGATCTCCCAAAGGAACGGGGACCAGAAGGTGTCCATCGCGACCGGGTTCTGCGGGGATCACAGTGTATATGTACTCAACATGGGACTTGAGCCCATGAAGAGATGGAAAAGGTATTTCTGTTTGTTATACATGCTAAGACATGTTGTGTGGAATGAGTAATAAATATTACTTTGACCTTGAGTCTTAATATGGTTGAGTTCTGAAATGATTATGTTACTTGGGCCTATGAGTCCAAAGGTGGTTATGTTACCCAGACCTGAGAGTCTAAGGGTTGTTATGTGAGTACAATACTGTTAAGGTACCTGGACCATTGAGTCCGAGGTAATCATGTGAGAATAATATGTTATGGATGGATGTGTATATGTACCCGGACCTTCAAGTCCGAGGTTGTGGTGTAAGGTGTGTTGGTAATGGAAGTTTATCCTTAAAGTAATTCCCGTGTTCTAATCCAATGATGTGTGGGAAAATGTGAACTTCGAGGACGAAGTTCTTTTAAGGGGGTAGATTGAAATACCCCAAACCTCGATATGTTGGTTAAATGTTAAACTATGGTATTTAAAGGCTAAAAGTGCCTTAAAAACATCAATGAACAGTTTAAACCATAGTAAAACACAATAAAATACTAAGACACAGTTTGAGCAAAAACATGCTCTAAACTTGGAGTGAACTTGGTTAGGACCCAAAGAGCCTACCAAGACTTTGTAAAATTCAATTATGATTTAATAAGGCTAATTAAGTCCTTAGGGAACGTTGGTGGACAATTAAATCAAACAAAACACAAGGAAACACCTTAAGGTCAATTTAAGCAAATAATTGCTCTAGACTTGGTTAACCTTGTATAACACCTAAAGGTCATACCTATACCTTATAAATATGTTAAATAACATATTAAATCAGTTACCAAAGAAAACCAAGCTTGAAAACAAGTTTAAATACAAAATGTGCTTAAAGGAGTCTTAAAGCACATTTTTGGAAAAATTGTCTTGTAAATGAGTTTTGACTGGCTAAATGTCCATCATTACTCTTTAATAAATATGTGTACTAATTTGTAACACATTTGGAGGTCTAGGTCAATGGGAAATCAAAAATTTCACATCTATGTGCCTTGTTTTAGTGAATAGTAACTAAAATGAGCTAGTTTGTAACATACGTTGTTATAAGTAATTAAATGGGTCAATAAGGACTAAAATACCCCTAAGTAAAGATGGGGGCCGGTTTTCATGTGTGACTCACCACATGTGAACAAATTAATAAGCTAAATAATGGTAAAGCAAAAGTATTACTTACTTTAACTACTTAATATCTCCAAAAGCAAATTCTATCTTCATTTCTCCTTTCCTTCTCCATTTCACACGGCTGCATCCTCTCTTCTATCTTCTTCTTCCTTCTCCATCGGATATGCTACAGCTCCAGCACCATCTTCAAGCTTTGACCACATGTAACTCCTAGCTCCATGGTCCAAATTTAATTTCGAGACCACCGTTCTTCTAGTTGGAGCAAGCTCTACAACCTTGTCTTTTCAAATCTTCAAAAGCCTCATTTTGGTGCCATGGAGATTCACCATTGAAGGAGCTTGACCACATCTTTTTACACCTTGTTGTTCTCCTTTGCTTCAAGGTAAGGAAACTCAAAGAAAAATGAAGTTTCCCTCAGGTATTGGTGCTGTCCGAAAATTCACCATTAATGGTGTCTTCTCTTGTTCTTCCATAGCTTCATTTTAACCTTTCATGGACTAGGTGGAGTCCTCTCTTGGTATATATTCAACTCTCTTCAAGATCTAAGGTAAAACAACTATCCTTGTGTGTTAAGACAATATGTATAACCTAGGGTTTGTAAGTGAGTTTAAGCATGAAGCTTGAATGCTCATTGGTTGTACTTGTGTGTTGGTTAGAACATTTGCAAGTAACCAAGTGCTCTTGCCGATTTCCAAACAAGGAAGAACAAGAATGTTCAAGTAAAATCTGGAAGGAAAGAGGTAAACAAACTATCTCAATGTGATTTAAATGCCAATGGTAAATGAGCTAGTGAAATGCTCTCAAGGAGTTTATTAAGGGCATATGTATTGTTGGGTGTATTTGCAGGTCAAAGGCAATATATACTTGTGGAAATTCAGTGTTTAAGGTTTAAGCAATTTAAGGGCCTAAGAGCCATGTTATTTAAGGGCCTAAGTGCCAAGCAATTTAAGTTAAGCACTATATGGTGTTGTGGTGTAATTTGATGAGGATTTGTGTGATGGTGTTCTTGATGGGTTTAGGTGATCTTGAATGTTTAATGGAGAAAACTATGAGTTTTGGAATGATGATATGCTAAGAGAACCTATGGCAAAAATTTGTAAAATGTATAAGGAGTTTTAAGTGTTTAAGTGAACTATGGTGAACTAGGAAATGTAAGGAATGGATAAATGTTTTACTAAGGAATAAAACATGCACTAAGGTGTTTTAAGGTGCTACAAGGATTTAGGCATTGTCTTGGAGGTTTTAGAAATCAAATGGGTTTGTTTTAGGAAGTACTAAAGTCTTGGAGAAGTTTGTTTAAAGTTTAGGTAATGTTGGTGAATAAGAAGAGAAAGATGTTTGGTTAAGGCTTTGAGAAAGGAACTTTAGGAAGTTGTGAAAAGAAGATTTGTTTAGTAAGAGAAGATGCTTGGGAGATGATGTTAAGGTAAGGAGAAAGCATTTTGGGATAGTTGTAATCAAAGGTGAGAAACACCATTTAGAAACCTAGAGTCAAATGTCATAAGTGTTGGTGTTTGTATAAGAAAATTGGGTAACAAGTTGGACAATGTTTTAAGGTGAATCGAAGTGGTATTTTGGCATTAGAATATACCTAAGATCATATGGTAAGTTTATACAATTAATGGAGGTGGAGAACTAAGGCAACAACACTTGAAAAATGCAATTTTAACAATTCTGTAGGTTTGGTCCGGGACCTAGGTTATGGTTCAAGTCCCGGACTATGCATGAAAATAGGCCGAGAGTGCACCACTGGTTTGGTCCGGGACTTGGGGTGGGTACAAGGTCCCGGACCACCCTGCTAAATACGCCGAAGGTTTTCTTAATGTGTTGGTCCGGGACTTAAGGTAAGGACCAAGTCCCGGACCACTCTAAAAATGTTGTTTAAGGTATGAAAATGATGTTTAATGATGGGGATTGATGGATAATGATGTTGTAAGGTTGTTAAGGACATGTTTGGTGAGTTATAATGACAATTTGGTGGGTGAGAAGTTGGAATAAAATGTGAGAGTAAAACAAGTTAAAAATGTAAAGGTATTTAACTAGTCAAACGGGGTTAACCATAGTCATTCGGCGTTACACAAACATGTTACCACCATGATGTTAATGAAGGTAACTTTAATGTACCAGTTGTTCGAGAATTGTTCGAGGAACATAAGTGGACATGGTGGAGTGGACTCCGGAGACAGGTATGGTTTTCTTGCAACCTGTGTCCTACCGGATTACACCGGCTTGTATGCCAATGTGTTTTTCTGAGTGTTTGCCACCTTGTAAGATCAAAACATGTAATGAGTTTATAGTAATTCATTTATGTGGCGTAATAGGTCCCGATACCGTTTAACCTCAAATAGGTGTTAAACCTTAGCTAACCAAATCTAGGTACACAGGAGATATCGGTATTCGGATTTAACGACCCAAACCTTGGGAACGTTCTAACCACGGCTATGCGTGAGTTAGTTGTGTGATGGTGTTATGTGCAAGTGTGTGAATCTCCCTTGCGTGTTTAACTCGGTTTGATACCGTATGGTGTGTGGATGTGATAGGTTCCATAAAGGAGCTCTAACTACTTAACTATAAGTATATGTGTACTAATGGGGGGTGAGGAGACCGGTCATGTTCCGGCCACGCGTGTGATGGACGGGGGTCGATGTCATACCCGGTTCGACTCTCTTAGGTATGTTATGGTTGTTTACTCATTGGGTTTCCAATCTTCCCTTTAGCTTAACCAAAGCTATATTACTGACTCACGTCGGTTTACTGGGGCATACAATGGTTGTACGGTGTGATTGGATTACTATATCCGACGCACCTTAGTGTTAAGTTATCCGTTCTTTTAAAGAAACGGTAACGTGTTATGGTATGAGTTTAACATGAGTTTGGCAACTTTCTCTAGGCTCTAAAGTGAACTAATCAGGGTCGGGTCGGTTCCTTAAGAGAACCGTACCCGTTGTGTTGTGTGTTTATGGTTTACATGCATGATTCAAATATAATCAACCGCATGCTAAGACGACAATTAGTTGTGCGTGGCCCGGTAGCATGCGGGCTGCGGGATTACCATACCAGCAAAGGTGCTGAGCCCCTTGGGGGCCACCCTTTTCTTCCTTTTCTATTTCAGGTACAAGGAGCTGGAAGCCGTTCGAGAGTAGGACGGGTGGTTGTTTATACATGGGTAGCCTTTAACGGTGTATGTATTATAGGTGTAGTAAGACCGAATTTGTTATCGGCATTGGTTAATTAATACTCGGTACAGTGGGGGATGTATATGTAAAATAATTGTTGGAAATGGAATAAGGATTGTATTGTGTAGTTGCTCGGGGATCTAGTCCATCAGACCGATACAATGTGTATGTATTAGCCTTGTTAACCACGTGGGTGGTTAACGGCGTGTAACACCAATGGGTTAAGTAATGTGATGGTTTATGTTTTCCGCTGCAGATGGTTATAAAGTGCGTTGTTGTGGATGGGGTGTTACAAGAGGTCCCCGACAACGGCGCCAAAAACTTGTTGAGCAGAAATATGTTACTATCTCTACCTAGGCAGTGTACCTATCGTTTTGCGGAATAGTGAATTGGGTGGGGTTGTCGATCTCAGGGACCTCGTTCAATTAATTGACAATTTATTTACTAACCGAGAAAACTAAACTAAGAAAACAGGAAATGTCACTTTTTCAGGTTTTACTCAATTTAATAAAAAGAATGACTAAACAAACTAACATAAAATAATGAAACAGTAAAAAGATAAAAATAAACTAAATAAAGAAATAAAGATTGAATATAAAGAAGCACCCCGGATTGTTCTGCAAACCTTCACTTTATTAATTAATAAACTCTTCCCTAATTCTACAATAAACTCAGGAACTATGATTAATTCGTCAACGGCTAAGTCTAACGAATCCTAACCAGTTGCTAGAACTAGCAGCAGACTAATGCTCTAATCCGGACACAACTAATCGCATAAAGAACAGCTCCTATTTGAGACCAAATAACCTATAGGCGGGATCACGCTTCTAGTCATTAATCAGGTTTAATTCCTATGTCTTGTTATATATCTCAGCTCTCGCGTGTTGATTAGAAAACTACAAATATAGCTTTAATAATTGATCAGAGAATTAAAGCGTATGAAAAACTGGAATTAAACTACTGCAATTATAATCAGAGAAAAAATTACAAAATAAACATAAAGATTCGGTTTGCTACCCCAACCCGGGGAGCTAATCTAACTACTCAAACATAAACATAAAAATAACAAACATATAAGGGAGTGGTGTTGATATAGTGGCGTGAAGCTGGGTGGCGTGATGGTGAATCTGATGATGGTGCAATTATAATCAAGGAATGAATAGCACCTACATAACAAAGTCTCGGGATCTAATCTATATCCCCCGGACTCGGTGCAAGAGAAGAAAGGAAAACATATGTAATGAGAACACGAAAACAATACGCAATCTCTTGAATGATCCCATAGCGAGGATCGACGGTATAATGTACCTACGCACACGTCCTATAATTACCTGACTGTTGTTGCTACACTAGCAACTTATTGTGCTGGACTTGCGTGTTTGACTTGTATGCTACTGGAAAGTTGTGCTTGGATGCTTATTGATATTGCTGTGCTACTTGCAAGATGTGCTTGGTTGCTTGCTGATATTACTATGCTACCGATGAGTGTGTATGAGATCATGATGTGCTGATGTGTGCTTTACTGCTTTATCATAGCATGTAAAATGGACTTAATAATATTCGGCCCGACAATTAGTCGTGTGGCCGGTAACATTACGGGCTTCACACGTTCATACTCAGCGTAGTTTGCTGAGTCCTTTACACCCAATTTTTTCAGGTCTTGTGCCAGACGATAACGGAGAGTAGGCAAGGGTGACTATCATAGGGATAGTCCACATGGCAAGACTTTGAGTAGTATGCTTTTTATGTATGAGTTATGGTTGTTAAGTTGTTAACTAAAACTGTAGATGCTCGGTACTTGAGTTGTACTTATATTGTGTTTGGATTTCGTAAGTTGGACTTCCAGTCATACAGACCGTAACTTGGAGTGGTAATGAGGACTGTCAACCACGTGGGGTGGTTGGCGTCTGTAGCACCGAATTAGAGTTAGAAAAACTACGTAGACTTCTCCCGCAACTTAGGCGCGTCGTATTATGTGGTCGTGATTCGGGGGTTTAACAACAAAAAGACCTTAGGTAGATGGGTGATTGAAGCACCCCAAGAACTTAATAACCGATGTGAGTGAAGAGGGACGTTTTGGTTCAGAAATAAACATTTCAATTCAGATAAGCGGAGAGTAGTACCTTGCCTTATCCTTTCATACCAAACTTTCTTCTCATTCCCAAAATCCCAAACTAGACTAATTCAGTTTTCATAATCAGCTAATCCACCAATTTCAGTGAAAATAGATTCAGTTTGGATAAAACTATACATACAAACAGCCAAAAGCAGAAAGATTCTTGAGGTGGCCATCAGGCATGTTTTCAAAACCTCAACAAAAATTTTCACCGAATATTCAATATTTATTGGCAACTTAAAAGAAGCAATCTTCAACATAAGAGGCCCAACCAAAAACAAAATGTGGCATCAGTGCAATTGTCAATATTTAGGAAAGTACTCTACTTCCTCACACTTAAGAGGAGCAATGTCTCATTGTTCACAAATTAAAACCAAGAAAAATACTTTCTAAATATTACAAAATCATCAAGGATGTCATTCAGGACAATAATGATGATATAAAACTAACTTAAGCATTAAAAGTCATGATAGGATGAACAAAACATTCAAAATAAAGAAACTAAAAACTCCCCTGATATCGTAGTTGTGGAAGGTTCCCTTCCTCACACTTCAGCTCGAGACAAGGGGAGGGGGTAGCGTCGTTCCTCACACTTGAGTTCAAGCAAGTGTCCAGCTTTGGGGTACATCAAAACACCATGATTAAATTTCACCTGCACAACACCCACAACTACCACAAAAAACGTGAAAGTGTTGCATTAAAAGCACAAGCTCCATTACCACTTTGATAAAAGAAAAAAAAAACAAAATAAAACCTTAAGAAAATTAAAACAAAAACAAAAATAAAATTTAAAAACTGGGTGGCCCTCCCAGTAAGCTGCCCGTCTTTATAGTCTTTGGCTAGACTCCCGCCTCGTTATCTGGATCAAAAATAAAAGTAGACAACAACTTTGCCAGGGAAAACGAAGTAGGCAGAGTAATGAAAAGCAAACCCCCTGGATCGAAACAAAACGTTACGTTGGCAAATAAAATAGGAAAATGAATGCTCCACAAAACCTGATGTTTGAGGAGATACTGCCAGTAACGTTGCTCAGTCAGAAGACCAGGTGTGAATGACTCTTCTTCCTCAAATTCGAGGACATATATAAACGTCCTCCTCTTTTTGTTGAGGCTCGTGGAGGCAAGGTTGAAATTGCAGATCAATTGGTGGTGGTGCTTTCTCCTCAGATTGAGGATACAAAATATCCTCTTCCGGTTGGTGAGGCTCAATCGTGCAATCCTGCTCATAGACAACTGCGGTAGTTGCATCAATTTCTTCATTCTCCATGAAATCATCCACTACTGGTGCTTCTACCGGCTCGGGGTTAGGTTCAGGCAAGATATTCTGCTCTACGGGCGATGGACTTTCCCACCAATAAAGTTCTCGATCAATTTGTGGTGGTGGTTGATATCCAATCAGTCTTTGAAAAGCAAGTACTGCGTCCCGTTTACGCTGCAAAGCTTGTTTCACCATCAATCTCGTCTCCGCATCATACTTGCTCTCCATTCTCAGTAACTAGTCTATCAAAAACAAAAATAAAAATACAAAGTAAAATAGAACTAAAAATAGACAAGAAACACAAAAACAAAATTAACTAAACAGAATAACAAGAAAGAACAAAAGATACGCGGAAGAAAATTACTAAAATAAATAACAAATTAAAAACTAAAAGATTAAACTAACTAATCAAGTATAACGTAATTAAAACTAACCTAGCAATGAAAAGAAAAGAAAACGGAAACTTAAAACCTACGTACTTAAAGAAAAACAAAAACTAAAATAAAAGAAGAAATCGCAACTAACTGCACATGAAACAAAATTCAAAAACGACAAAAATAAAAATTAGTTATTATCCTAACCTTAATTGAGAAACGTAACGACTTAAGTAACATGAAAATCAAAAACGAAAATAAAATAAAAAGAGATCAAAACGTAACAGTTGCAATCGAATAATGATAATATGAAAGTAAAAGCAAAAAAAATCTCAATCAGATAAATAAAATTGTCAATTAGTACCAGAGGTCCCCGGCAACGGCGCCAAAAACTTGTTGAGCAGAAATATGTTACTATCTCTACCTAGGCAGTGTACCTATCGTTTTGCGGAATAGTGAATTGGGTGGGGTTGTCGATCTCAGGGACCTCGTTCAATTAATTGGACAATTTATTACTAACCGAGAGAAAACTAAACTAGAAAACGGGAAATGTCACTTTTTCAGGTTTTACTCAATTAATAAAAAGAATGGACTAAACAAACTAACATAAAATAATGAAACAGTAAAAAGATAAAATAAAACTAAATAAATAAAGAAATAAAGATTGAATATAAACGAAGCACCCCGGATTGTTCTGCCAAACCTTCACTTTATTAATTAATAAACTCTTCCCTAATTCTACAATAAACTCAGGAACTATGATTAATTCGTCAACGGCTAAGTCTAACGAATCCTAACCAGTTGCTAGAACTAGCAGCAGACTAATGCTCTAATCCGGACACAACTAATCGCATTAAAGAACAGCTCCTATTTGAGACCAAATAACCTATAGGGGGATCACGCTTCTAGTCATTAATCAGGTTTAATTCCTATGTCTTGTTATATATCTCAGCTCTCGCGTGTTGATTAGAAAACTACAAATATAGCTTTAATAATTGATCAGAGAATTAAAGCGTATGAAAAAACTGGAATTAAACTACTGCAATTATAACAGAGAAAAAAAAATACAAAATAAACATAAAGATTCGGTTTGCTACCTCAACCCGGGGAGCTAATCTAACTACTCAAACATAAACATAAAAATAACAAACATATAAAGGAGTGGTGTTGATATAGTGGCGTGAAGCTGGGTGGCGTGATGGTGAATCTGATGGTGGTGCGGTGGATGATGAATGTGATGATGGTGTCGTGGATGAGGCGTGAACGGATGGTGATAGTGGTATGGGGTGATGGTGTACTGGTGCGGTGTATGGATGTGGAGGCGTAAGCCTCGCGGCGTGAATGATCAATATGGTGAGGCGCAGGGCCTCTGTGAGGCGTGGTCCTAGCGTATACCGAACCCTAGTTCTCGTCCATGAATATATAGCAACGATCAATCTTTTCTATCATTAGATAATTATTAGGCTTACCGCAGCTACTCAGCCCACTTTCTCATGTGTGAATCATGATCCAATAAATAAATGTCTCCAGCGTTTTATCCTTCTCATGTGAGTATGCATGGCTGTCACTCATGAACGCATGAGATTTATAATATAGTATCATGGTAGTAATTGTGCTGTACGTGATTCTCATGATAAATATCCTTCTAGCCCACTTGAATATTATTGTACGTAAACAAATATAATGAGATCATCAATCTTTTTTGTTTTTTCGTTTTTTTTTTTGTTCAATCTTTGACATCGAGAGTGCATGGCTCTTTACCGTGATATATATATATATATTTCTGTGTATTGTAATTTTCCTGCAATTAACAAATAAAATATATCAGCTCTCATCTAAACACAAATCTTAGAAAAAACACATAATAAGTGTAAAATATGACATGAATTGTTATGAAAATAAGAAGATTTAAAGCTCTAAGAATAGATGTATTTTACACTTATTATGTTACAATCCTCATCTGCTCACCAAACCACACACACTGCCATGTCATTACCCATTCCTATTTCCCAGTTCAACTTTTCTACTCCCTCCTTGGCCCAAGCAGCACACGACTAACCCACCTCCCCTCCTCCGATACAACCCGCCGGTATGTCCCTATTGAAATACTATATACTATAATACTATATACTATACTCTGTAGTATTCCCATTATAGTTTATTAGTATTTCGAAACCTTCTATGTAACGTTTGTCTAAATAGTGTATGCACCACTGATATGCATATATATATATGCTTCAGTACTGTATGTAATTGACACAAGTAATACATAATAAGAACTCTCGCAAATGCATAGTTGTGTTTTTAAAGTTTCTCTCGGTCCCGACTTTCCTTCGTAAAGCGACCCCTCAATTTCTAAATGGTACCAGAGCCACACATCTCGATTCGCTTCGCCTTCAAGCTGTAGATCTTTAGTCTTTCTTTACTTCTCCAACCATGGTCGACAACGTGAAGGGAGTCGAAAGCTGGAGCAGGAGAAACAAAGACCGATTTGAATGACCCGTTCTACCTCCACGCCAGTGACCATCCAGGATTAGTGCTGGGATACGTCTACAATGGCGGAGAAGGGTTTGCGGGCGGGGTGGAAACAGAAAATACTCGTGGCACTCACGGCTAAAAACAAAGTCGGTTTTCTTGATCGGTCGATCCCGCTCCTGGCAAAGACGATGCGAACTTCCAATCTTGGCGCCGATGCAATAGCATGATCATCTCGTGTTGGACGCAGTGCTTGGAGAAAGTAGGAGCAGCATCATTTTCTTCCCTACCGCGGCGGATGCTTTGAAATTTGTGCTCAAGATATGAAACAAATCTCGCGCAAATATTTCTTTAAAGAAAGACCTCACACAATCGAACAAAATGGGGAAACAGTCGCAGCGTTTTACACAAGGATTAAAAGGTTTGGGATCAATTGGATGCTATGGAAGAGAAGCCGCAGTGCATCATGACGCCAAGACAAAGTACGCAAGAAGGCCCAGAAAGAAAAATTGATTCAGTTTCTCATGGGATTGGACGAGACCTACTCCACGGTTAAATCCAACATTCTTCTTCGGGAGCAATTGCCCTCTGTGGAAGAGTCGTTTGCCATAGTCAGCCACGAAGAACGGCGAAGACAAGTTGGTTCAAAAATGAACAGGGACAAGAAACCTAGCTTTTCTTGCCGAGAAAATAAATTCAGTTCTACCCAATCTGCCAGAAAACCCACTAAAGATATGAGTAAGCAGTGTACAAAATGTCAAAGAAGAGGACATACAAGAGAAACTTGCTTCGAGGTAGTGGGTTACCCAGACTGGTGGAAGAAGAAAACGAAGACTCTGGCTGGAACGGCCACCATTGAAGAAGACAAGCTGGGTCAGACCGCATGCGTACTCACATCAGCAAACGAGCTTGACAGCGCAAGAATTGAGCCAGCTGAGAGCTCTCCTAGCCAAGAATCAAACTGACACGTTTCAATCAGGAGAATATTGCAGTTTCGCAGGTAAGTACTCTTATAAACCTTCATGCTCCGTATGTCTAACTAGTCAACAACAAGATGTGCAATTGCATTCTTGGATAGTAGACTCAGGGCTTCTGAACATATGTGTGGAAATGAGTCTTTTCATTGACCTTGTTGATCTGCCTGAAAATCGTGACATTACCATGCCTGATGGACACATACAGAAAGTATATCAACATGGTAGAGTTAGGCTTGGAAGAAATTCATTCTGGAGAATGTTCTGTTTGTCAAAGCTTTTGGTTTTAATCTTGTATCTGTTAGTAGATTAATCAGACAGATTAAACTGCCACTTATATTCCATGAAAATTCATGCTATGTGCAGGACCATGAGAGCAAAGACATTTGGGTTATAGGGAAGACTGATAATGGATTGTATTTTCTGCAGAATGACAGCTTAGATCAATTGTATGATGTTAATGGAAATCGATGTGCACAGTTTACCTGTAATAGTACAGTGAGCAAGAATTGTCCTAGGTTGTGGCATGCTAGATTAGGACACGTGCCCATCCCAAACTGGTTCAACTAGGATTAATAAAATGGGATAGTGTACAAGGTAGTATTTCTTGCGATGTTTGTCACAAAGCCAGGGCTGTTAGGAAACCTTTTCCTGATTCTTCTATAAAAACAAAAAACTTTTGAGCTTGTGCATGTGGATGTGTGGGGACCCTTCAAGGTTCCCACACATGATGGAAAAAGGTATTTTTTGACTCTTGTTGATGACTATACCAGGTGTACTTGGGTGCAGTTGCTTGTTGCTAAATCTGATGCTTTTTATTTTCTCACATGTTTCATTAAACTCATAGAAAGACAGTTTGAGACAAAAGTTAAAATTGTTAGAAGCGATAACGCTTATGAGCTTGGAAACAGTAATGAAGGAGTTAAATTTTTCAGAGACAATGGAATTATACATCAGACTTCCTGTGCACACTCTCCACAACAAAATGGAGTTGTGGAGAGGAAACATAGATATTGTTAGAAACAGCTCGTGCTTTGTTTTATCAATCCAATCTCGACCTTGATTTCTGGGGGGGAGTGCATCCTGTATGCTACTCACCTGATTAATAGGTTACCATCTAGAGTGATAAATGGGTTAACCCCTTTCGAGCTGCTATACAACAAGAAACCTGATTATGAATCCATGAAAACTTTTGGTTGCCTTTGTTACAAGACAGATGTGAGGAAATTCAAAGGAAAATTTGATACTAGAGGGTCTGCCTGTGTATACTTAGGAATAGCAGAAAACAAGAAAGGATTTAAAGTCCTGTGTTTAGAGGACAAAACTGTCACTATTAGCAGGGATCTCACCTTCTTTGAGACTGAATTCCCTCTGCACATCAAGGAGATCCCAGACCACCAACCCAACTACTCCACAGACCAAGGAAATGTTTGGTATGATAGTGAAGAAGATATTTCCACATCTGAAAACAACCACATCAGAAACACCACCCCTACAGACACTCGAACTGCCACCCCTGATGAGAGTACTAATGTTCCCACACAAGTGACTCAAACTGCCACCCCTGATGAGAGTACTGCTCCTCTAAGAAGATCTAGTAGAGAAACTCGACCCCCAGCTTACCTTGGAGAGATTTCCTAGGAGAGGCTAACATAGGAAATGAAACTGATGATTTTTTCAGTAAAATCCTGTATGACAGATTACAGAGAAGTGAAAGTAATACCAGTCCAGCCAATGAAAGCCTTATCAGCCTGAAACCTAATAAAACTATCTCTGTTACAGCTTTGAGTGCCCAATCCCTTTCTGTCCACAAACAGCTACACACTATCAGAGAGCCCAAATCATACAAAATTGCCATGAAACACCCAGCTTGGGTACAAGCAATGAAAGAAGAGTTTAAAGCTCTTAAAGAAAATAAGACATGGAGTGTTGTAGACTTACCACCAGGTAGACATGTGATTGGAAATAAGTGGGTATTCAAGCTGAAACTCAAATCTAATGGAGAGATAGAAAGGTACAAGGCAAGGTTAGTTGCCAAAGGATACACCCAAAAGTATGGTGAGGACTATTGGGAAACTTTCTCACCGGTAGTCAAGATGACCACCATTAGAACTCTTGTCAGTGTGGCTGTAAAAAGAGGCTGGAATATCAGCCAATTGGATATAAATAATGCTTTCTTGCATGGAGATTTGCAGGAAGAAGTATATATGGAAGTGCCTGATGGGATGAAAGATCTCTACAAGGGTAAGGTGTGCAGATTGCACAAATCTTTATATGGGCTGAAGCAAGCTTCACGCCAATGGTATGACAAGCTTTCTGTTTTCCTTAAATTTCATGGATATGTTCAATCTGAAAATGACTACTCACTCTTTATAAAGTTTAATGGCATGTCAAGAACTTTCTTAGGAGTGTATGTAGATGATATAATCGCCACAGGGAATGACACAGCAGAGATCGACAAAATAAAGGAAGCTCTCAACCAGAAATTCAAAATCAAAGATCTGGGCAGCTTAAGCTACTTTCTTGGGATGGAATTTCTGTATACTCAACAGGGAGTCATTCTAAATCAATCCAAATATGCTCAAGAGATTTTAGATGATTATTTAGCTGCTGATTCTAAACCTGCAGTTGTGCCTTTACCCACAGGAAAGAAAGAGCACACACACACAGAACAAACACAGCAGCACTTACAGATGGATGATCCTACTAGCTACAGGCGCCTGATTGGAAGACTGAACTTCCTCACAACTACCAGACCAGACCTGACATACCCCGTTCACTATCTCAGCCAGTTCCTAAAGGAACCCTCAGAAGAACATATGCAGGCTGCTCTGCACCTCCTCTGCTATGTCAAAGGAACAAGAACCCAAGGTATATTTTTTAACAATCATCCTGATCTAACTTTGTCTGCCTTCTGTGATGCAGATTGGGCAAGTTGCCCATTAACTCGAAGATCAACCAGTGGATACATTATATTGCTGGGAGGGACAGCCATTAGCTGGAAGTCCAACAAACAGCACACCGTCGCCTTATCCACTGCTGAATCTGAGTACCGGTCAATCAGGAGAGTCACCACTGAGTTAACCTGGCTCTCCCGCATACTTCACGAGCTGGGAGTCGAAGGAATAACACCAATCACAGTCAACTGTGATAACAAAGCGGCCATGTACATTGCACGAAATCCAGTCTTCCATGAACGAACGAAGCATATCGAACTTGATTGCCACCTCGTTCGTGAGAAGATAAAGAAGGACTGATAACCCTTCAATACATCCCTGGCAGTCACCAACTTGCGGACATTCTGACCAAACAAGGAACAGCTAAAGATTACAAGCTCTTCCTTGACAGAACCAGCCACAAAGAGCCAACATCAGCACCACCTGACAACCGTGGCTGACTCTGTCTCACAACCAAGATTCGCTCAGTTGCATTCCCAACTGCCCTTCATCTTGAGGGGGAGTATTGAAATACTATATACTATAATACTATATACTATACTCTATAGTATTCCCATTATAGTTTATTAGTATTTCGAACCTTCTATATGTAACCGTTTGTCTAAATAGTTGTATGCACCACTGATATGCATATATATATATGCTTCAGTACTGTATGTAATTGACACAGTAATACATAATAAGAACTCTCGCAAATGCATAGTTTTGTTAAAGTTCTCTCTCGGTCCCGACTTTCCTTCGTAAAGCGACCCCTCAATTTCTAAAGTCCCAGCTCCCTCCCTCCGTTCTTGATCTTAACACAACCCAAATTCCCTCATCCACCACCTCTGCAAATCCTGTCCTCTCCCCAGCCTCACAACAAATTCCATCCCCTTCTCCACAACCACCTACTTCTCGCATCATCACCAGATCCCAAAACAACATACACAAACCCATCCAATGCCTCAACTTATCTCTCACCACTTCCCCTCCTCCCTAACCCAAAACAATCACTCAGGCTTTGAAACATTCCTCTTGGCGTGCAGCTATACAGGCACAGTATGATGCCCTTGTTGCAAAGAACACATGGTACTCATTCCTCCTTCCTCATCCCATGATATTGTTGGGACTAAATGGATTTTTCGCACAAAGTGTAATCTAGATGGCACTATTGAATATCTCAAAGCCCACTTGGTTGCTCAGGGTTTTCTCAACGACCAAGTTGGGACTTCACAGAAACATACAGTCCAGTCGTCAAGCCTGTTACTGTTCGGGCTGTTCTCACCCTTGCTGTCTCTAATGGATGGCCGCTTCGTCAACTCGACATAAATAATGCTTTTCTTCAGGGTTCACTCACCGAGGTGGTCTATGTTCGTCAACCACCAGGGTTTGTTGACAGCACTCAACCCACTAGTGTTTGCCGCCTCAATAAGGATTTATATGGTCTTCATCAAGAACCTCATGTGTGGTATACGACTCTTAAAACCTATGTTATGCAACTAGGTTTTCATGCTTCTGAGGCTGATGCATCCCTATTCATCTATCATAATGGATCGACCCATCTTCTTCTACTGGTATACGTTGATGATATCATTATCACATGCACTTCTTCAGATGCAGTCACCACACTTATTCATCGGTTGTCTCACCAGTTTGCTTTAAAGGATCTAGGCACTCTATCCTATTTTCTGGGGGTTGAAGTTCTCCCATACTCAAACTGTTTGTTCCTCTCACAACGAAAATATGTTACTGATCTCCTTCTTAAAGCAAGCATGGAGGGTGCCAAAGGTGCTTCTACACCAATCTGCACAAGCCAACCACTGCGCAAGGATCAAGCCGATCCTCTCTCATCACCTACACAGTATCGCTATCTTATAGGAAGTCTACAGTATCTCCCTCTCACTCGCCCTAACATTGCGTTCACTGTCAATCGCTTATCTTAGTTTCTCACAACTCCAACAACACTCCATTGGCAAGCCCTAAAGCGTCTACTACGCTACTTGTCTGGCACAATTAACCATGGCATTATTATCCATTCAGGGATGTCTAACTCTATTCATGGATTCTCAGATGTTGACTGGGCTGGAAATCATGATGATTACTTGTCCACCACTGGGTACATCATGTATCTTGAGAAGATTCTTATCTTTTGGAGCTCTAGGAAACAAAGAGCCATTACAAGATCCTCCACAGAGGCAGAATATCGTGCCCTTGCTGACACTGTTTCTGAGGTTCTCTGGCTTATTTCCTTGTTTAATGAGTTGCAACATCGTCATCACATACCTACGTTATATTGTGATAATATGAGTGCTGTCTTCCTCACCTCAAATCCTGTTTTTCACTCACGAATGAAACATGTTGCCCTTGCTTATCACTTTGTGCGTCAAAAGGTTCAAGAAGGTGTTATTTGCACACAACACATCTCCACCCTCAATCAACTAGCAGATATTTTAACAAGGCTCTTCCACGTCCTCAGTTCAAGTTACTAGTCTCCAAGCTTGGTCTTATTTCACATATGTCCAACTTACGGGAGGATATTAAGGATATATAAAACTGTAATTAGTGTTACTATCAGGTTATTATTAGGTTGTTAGTATCTAGTCAAATCTTATATATTCCTATTCTTTCTCCTGGTTTATAGTGTAGTAATCTAGTTAGTTACTGCTCACTTAGTGTTGTATATATCTCCTTCTCTGTTAATTGGAATATCACTGCAATTCATATTTCTATAAAGACTACTACTAATACAACAGTTGTCTTACCTAACTCTTTTTTTTTTGCTTGCCATACCTATTTTGTATCAAAGACTACTACAACAGATAACAATTGTCTTTTAACAGTAGTAAAAAAACAAATTTGTCGTAGTGACTATCACCTCACCTTCTAAATTCATTTTCTCTTTAAAACTTTTGCAAGGACATAGAAACACGAATCAATGGTATCAAAATCATCTTTCAACACTACACCTGACAACCACAAATAAATCAATGATTGGTAGCAATTAAATCCAAAATAAACTTATAATCTAAGCTAAATACTCCCTTCAATCAATATCTACCATTTTAGGATTTGAACCTTGATAAAAAATGTAAGGCATTCCAGCTTTTTGACACCCTTTTTTCCACTTTTGACCCTATTTTTCGACAGAAAAGTAATTATTATCTAGATAGAAGTAAAAAAGTAGGGGTACATGCGTAATTTTTGTACTTTTATTAATAAGTGCGCAAGTTTCTAAAAAGACAGATTTTGTTGAACGGTGGGAGTACATTAACCATCAGAACTGATTCACTAGTAGGAAAACAACCTATTTTTGCGGTTGTAAAGGGCCTATTTCTGCGGTTGTATTTTTTTTCCTTTCCAGCTTATTAACTAAACCAAATACACCACAAAATTAAACAAACATGTAAAGACATTGTATAATGCTGCCACCACAGTGGGGCGTCTCAGTAGCATACTATAAACCCATAAAGCGGCCATAATCATCGGCACGCATCAATAAATGCAAGAAAGCAAGAAAATTCATAACAAAAATAAGGATTAGTTGTACACTTCACCACACTCTCCACACCACACTCCATTACAATATACAATTCACTACGTTTCAATCTAATGAAATACATAATAACACAACTAACGTTCAACGCAAACTAACTTAAGAGGAATCAACTAAGTACGTCGATGGAGATAAATTCTGCCCAATCCTCGAGGATTTCAGATATGTGTCTCTCTTCATAATTTCCAATGCCCACGATTTCTTCGAAAGCCTTGAACAAACAAAAATGAATAGTTAATGAGACACTACACGAAGAATGACAAAGAATAAAAATACATATAAACCAAGACTTTCAAAGATAGTTTTATACCTTGTCCAATGATTTTTCTGGCAAAAACTTGGATGATGCTACTAAGTCATGCATAAACCTCATAACATAGTAACCACATTCTGATCCACCAGGCTGTACTGGACACTATACATTCACACATTGCGTTATCAGTCATACTTGCAGGTCTACTATTAACATGTTAACTATTTGCACAAAATAAGTAAAACTACCTTCATGCAGTCCAAGGGATGTTCTTCGGTGTCTTTTGCAATGCACGCAGTGCAGCTTTGAAGCCACTATACAAAATAAATAGTTTGAATGTAATACACAAATTAATCAAATTTAACGAAACAATTTATTAAGTTATGACAATTGTTGTATAATTTAAATAGCTCACCTCATTAGAGCCGCTGCTATCGCTGGCTTCTTGGCACTCGTACCAAGTGAGTCGAACTGAAAGACTCTCGGGTATTTCATGGCCAAAACCAACAACGACCAATGACGACTGCTCACGTGATGAATAAAATTGAAATCATAACACGGATAACATAACTTATAAATAAAACGTAATTAGATATGGAAGTATGACTTACCCTTGATAATATGGCAGCATAATGTATGACTTGTCTGCACATTCAAATATTGTGTTCGTCAAGTACCGCAAAAGACCTTCAGGATCCATTGACATAGTCACTTCACAGCAAGTAGCAGGGCATAGGAATCAGAAGCTGTTAGTCTGATGATCTTGTATCGCCTTAGAATGCACATGCCTGCACCATAAAGACAACAACATCAGTGAACGGCGTTAAAGTACAAAAACTAATTCAAGTATTTCATTAATATAGGAAAAGGTATGAGATCGCTCACATGCTAGCTGACTTCAGAATCGACACATTTAACCAGTCTCTCTTGAATACATCAACGAAGTCGGACATATATATATCGAACGTATGAGTCTGTCCTTCGGGTTCGGTGGTGAAAAAGACCCTGGCTATCCTCCACTTGGATCCTATCACTCTGAGGTGACGTCATCAACAAGGCCGAGTGCAGAAGTCTCATGTTCTGTGACAACCCATCCAATATGTTCTTCTCTACTAAAGCAGGTCTCATCATGAAATTGGAGGATGCCCCCGTGAGAGCTGGTGTGGCAACACTTTTTCCTTTTCCTTTAGAAGTTTTTTTCGACTTGACATTTTCCTAAGTTGTTGATTAATTAAGTTTAAGTGACTCACTCCAAACCATATACTAATTGAAATATCGGATAATTATAATTTTAGAGTAAGCGTTAATTGTGTTTACCTGGCCCGAGATTTTGACCCATGTACCCGGCCATTGGATTGTAGTTGTTTGAACAGAGCGAAGTATGTTTCTCTGTGCCAGAGGTACCGGTATAGCAACATCAGCATATTCTGTCACATAATCATCTACAAGCACGCGGACATACCCCTGCCGTAGTGGTTCACCGCCGATGGTGTCTGTACGAGATGAGGGAAACAATTTACCCACGCCACCTTAATATCCTCACCTCCCATCGACATGAACAGCGTGCATAAAACGGGTTCCTGAACATTAAGTAAAGAAGGGTTAAACGAACACAATCGAAGTAAATAGATGATAATAAATAATTTATTTCTAAGTTAATGTGACTAAACCTTAATAGATGCATATGGATATGGATCTATCGACTGCACACTACTCTGCCGTACTGGTGTGCCCTCCTGCGTATCAGCTGATGGTGCAGGGGCTGGTCTAGTCACCTCCTGACTGCTGCACATCTGTGAGCGTATTTTAGTCATCTCCTCTGCAACCAACTGATGAACATTCTGCCTAAGCCTCTGCTCAATATCAGCAGTAACCTTCAAATGTTCCTCATAGCTGATCATCTTTCCTTGTGAGCCTTTCCTAGACCTCGGATTGCCAAAAACTTGGCGGATACCAACTTGTCCACCAAAACCAATAGCGCGACCAAGATGATCCACCTTTCCAAGAGCACGAGAAAGGGGATCATATTGTCTGTTCGGAGCCCAAGAACCCTCAGTAACTTGAGATTGTAACTCTTCCTATAAAACACAAAAATAACAAAATTCATTAATATACAGGTACACAAACAAATATTAAACTTATGTACCGAAATTAGATACTCACCATTTGATTTATAATCTCTCTCGTGGCATCATCGTACTGAGGATTTTCCGGCGTCGAGTTTTTTGGCACTCGACTCAACTCCCACACCTTCATCCTCTGTCGCTAGGAGCCACATCCTTTGGAAGCAAGCCCTTTTGCTCCCACTCTGGTACGCGTTCAGCAATACTTTTACCACCTAAGTGACGTGGGTATAGATTTTTCTTCACATTTGCCTGCTGTTTTGCACGAACAGCCTACAAATACATATGTAACGTGTAAGATAAAAATAAGCAAATAAAACTGCCAAAATGTATAAAAGATAGCGTTGAATATTAGCTCTACCTGGTACTCTGGCGTGTGATGATACTTCGCAAACCGCGTCCACTGCTCCTCAGTGATGCCCTCGTACGCCTCCCAGGGTGGCAGTTCATCGCCTCCTTCTGCATCATCCGATTCAGGGTCTTGATACGCAGCACCATGAATGTACTTGTGACAGAGCCATTTCCTATGGTCGCGGAACTGTCGCCCCATTTTTTTCAGGATATCCTCCTTAAGAGAAGGATCAATGCAGAAACGACTCTACATAAACAATTATTAGTCATTTAGTAACACAAGTAACGAGAAACTCTAAAATCATATAACATATTATAAAAAAATAACACACCTGAAGAAGCCCAAACATAGTGTCCTTCAATGATTGTGGCACTTGCTTCCAATTGTGATTTATGTCGCAGTAAGTTTTGACCAGGTGGCCAGCATATGCAGTATAATCACTCTTCCAATTACCGTATGGCTGGTTGAACTGATTGAACAGCAAAGGCTTCGTGGGGGGGGGGCCTTTATTTGCCTTCAGTGCACGGGTGGTACCTTTCTTCTTCACCTTCTTTCTGGAGGAGGAGGAGGCTGGTGGCTCTGTCACCTGCTGTGATGGACAAGCCTCATCCTCCGGTGGGTGAGTTGTCTTCCCCTTCTTTCCTCCTCGTGTGGCCCGTTTGGCTGGTCTCTTCTGATGAGGATCAGCTTCTTCAATGGGCTGGTCCATAGGGTGATCAGCCACTGCAGTAAAGATAAGTTAGTCAAATTAATTGGATGAATTTATAATGTAAAGACAAATGTTGAACAAGTCAAGGAAAATATTAAACATAACATTACCATAAATACTTCTATGATTTGGTGTTATCAACCCAAACACTCTCGTCATGGTCTGATCATGCATAAATCAAGTCATTTTGAGTATCATCATTTAAATCCCGCAACCCCGTAGGAAACAATGTTGTTCCTTCAATCGTCTCATTCTCATCATCATCATCCTCATTTTCATTTTCAATCAGAACCGGTCTTCTACCTGGAAGAAGAACAGACCATCTGGAGTCTTTTGGATCCTAAACATACCACACTTGGTCACAATCTTTTCCCATAACAAACTGATCATCCTTAAAACTGGCACGTGTGAGATCAACCAAGGTAAGACCTCCATTGTTTTGGACTCCACGTCGGTTGTCCACCCATTTGCAGCGGAACACTAAAAACGAATCAATATGGTAGTCTAGCTCCCAAATGTCCTCGATAACACCGTAATACCAACTGGAGCTCCTCACTGGTTGAGACTGGTTACCGATGTGGTACTCATTGAATGCCGCTTCTATTTTTACTCCACTGTTCTGGTTTATTGATTTAGCATCTTGGCGTGCAGTGTAATAAGTATACCCACTAATGTCATACCCCTCAAATGATACAATATTAGGTTCAGGTCCTATTGCCAAAAATCTGATTTCTTCATTGAGAACTTCTGAATTTGATGACGCTTTTTCAAAGACATAATATTTGAACCATTGGAGAAACAGTCAGTTTTGTTCTTTCGTAAGCCAAAGATGGTTTCTGGTATGATTTTGTTGTCTCAACTCATTCATATGAGTTTCAAAGAAGGGTTCAACAGCCTCAAGGTGTTGTAACACAAACAGATGTGCTTGATGAATCAGTTGAGGTGGTACGTGCACAATCTTTCTTCCAATGACACCTTTGTCTTTATATCTGCCGTAGTGTCTTGGTTTTGGGATACCGATTGATTCTGCTTCATTCAGATAATCAGTCACAAATTTTGTGACTTCCTCAGTCATCGTTGCTTCAATTATGCTCCCTTCTGGTCGATATCTATTCCTCATTCTACCCTTTAGAATACCCATGTATCGTTCAAAGGGTACATGTAGCGTAAGTAGACCGGACCACAATATTGGATCTCTCGAACAATGTGGACTATCAAGTGCACCATTATATCAAAGAATGATGGTGGGAAATGCATCTCAAATTGACATAATGTGACCACAATTTCACGTTGTAGACAATCGAGAGAGTTTACATCAATTACCTTGCAACAGACAGCATTGAAGAAGAAACACAATCTGGTTAACGCATTTCTGACATCATTTGGCAATATCCCACGGATTGCTACTGGCAGAAGATGTAACATCTATACATGATAATCGTGAGATTTCATGCCTAACAGTTTCAAATCCTTCATCGATACAATGTTCTTCCAGTTTGAAGAATATCCAGACGGTACTTTTACCGAGTGTAGACATTTACAGAAGCTGATCTTCTCATTCTTTGAAAGTGTGTAGCATGCAGGAGGTAGGTATATTCGTCTCTCATTCTCCTGTGGGTGTAACTCTTTTCTTATACCCATGGCTTGCATGTCTTTTCTCATTTTCAATCCGTCTTTCGTTTTGCTGGGTATGTTGAGCAAAGTCCCACTCACTGCCTCACCAACATTCTTTACGATGTGCATGAAATCCAAACAGTGTCTGACAGGCAGATGACGCCAATACGGTAAATCCCAGAAGATAGAGCATTTTTTCCAAATGTTCTTTGCCGGTTTCGATGTGTTTCCAAAGACGTTGTCACAATGTCCTTAACCTTTGCATACACTTCCTCAGAGGTCAAAGGTAGACGGGCCACTCGAGTCTCGGCCTCACCATTGAACGGTTTCTTCTTCTTACGATAAGGGTGGTCTTCAGGTAGAAAACGTCGATGAAACATGTAAACATTCTTACCACAATTTTGTAAACGGTCCGAACATGTGTCATCCTCGCACACCGGACATGCAAATGTTCCTTTCACAGTGTATCCAGACAAGTTCCCGTATGCAGGGAAATCGTTGACCGTACAGAACAACAACCCCTTGAGCGTGAAATTTTCCCTTGCATAAGCATCATACACAACGGTTCCCTCATTCCACAGCAACTTCAAATCATCAATCAATGGGGCGAGGTATACATCAATATTATTACCTGGCTGCTTGGGGCCAGATATCAAAAGTGATAACATTATGTACCTGCGTTTCATACACAACCACGAAGGCAAATTGTAGATCACTAGTAAAATGGGCCAAGTACTGTGTTGACTGCTTAATGTGTCGTACGGGTTCATCCCGTCAGTACATAGCCCAAGCCTCAAATTCCTATCTTCACCTCCAAAATGTTCTTTGAACCATCTATTGATGTTTCTCCACTTGAGGTCCATCTGCTGGATGTCTTAATTTCTCATCACTCTTTCTACCCTCTGCGTGCCATTGTAAGTTCTTTGCATCTTTCGGATTCGCAAACAACCGTTTGAATCTGGGTATAATCGGCAAATACCACAATAGTTTAGCTGGAGGGCTTTTTTTCTGAACGGATGAGTACTCACCATCTTTATTCTTATACCGGGACAACAGACATTTCGGGCAATTGTCCAGATGTTCGTATTCACCCCTGTACAACACACGTTGTTTGGACACGCGTGAATTTTTTTGTACTCTACTCCTATTGGACACACCCATTTCTTTGCCTCATAGGTGGTGGTAGGGAGACCATTTTCATCTGGTAGCATATCATGAATCAGCTCGAGGAATGCCGAGAAACCTTTGTCACTCAATCCATATCTTCCCTTCAGGTTGAACAAATTCATTATAGCCGTCAATTTCGTGTACTTAGTGCACGTAGGATACAATGCCGTCTTGGATGCGTCCAACAACCTTTGATACTCATCCGGTCGATCGACAAAATTATCCTCAACGTTATCAAGCATCTCGTTTATTTGCTCATCATGATAAGTCGGTTCACTGTCATTGACTCCGGAAGCACTTGGGATCGGTTGCGACTTGACAAAATCAAATGTGTGGTCGGTTCTCATCATCTTCCTTTCATTAATGTACGAGGACCCGACATTATGTTCAACACTTTCTCCATGAAAAATCCATCTCTTATAGTGTGGCATGAAACCGCGAGTCTTCAGATGGAATTCAATTTCCCCAATGTTTGAAAATTTCCTTATGACACCGCAGTCAACACAAGGACAAGGTATTTTCTCCGCATTTGTCATGTCCTTGTGCTGCACTGCCACTTTGCAAAACTCTTTCAACATGTTGTCATAGTGATCCCCTCGATCACCGTACATCCACTCACGTTCCATACTATTTTTGAAACACAAAACGGTACGATTAATACCGTATACTCAAAATGAAAATGTTTTTGTATCATGGATTGTATTGCTTTCTATGTATTAATACTCTAATGAAGCGTGACTGGATGCATATTAAATAAGCTAGCTACTCTAACTCTAAGGTTTCAACCCAAATTATATACTAGCACCTATATTATCTGAATACATAATCTCAATGATCAAACAAAAAGCAAAGTTTAGTTGCTTACTTGTACACAGAAAAGGAAACTGCAACGGTGATGAAAGAAGGTGGAAAATAAGAGAGGTGGTTCACGGACTTAAATGTGGTGAGACCTGATAAAGAATTTAGATATTGTTATACATATACACATACATCAAACAATATTAATTACAAAGAGATTTTGTTAAAAAAAATCAGCATGACCTTTGCATAATTTTATCTATCCCATGCTTATTATTAAGCATTCACCAATCATTCAACAACACAAATTTCCATCACAAATCAAACTAATACCAAATTTATTCATCAAACCAAATTTCAATATTTTGTGGAAATACAAAGTATAAAAGAGAAAAAGATGAGTTAGATTATATTATATGTTCCGGTTCTTCCACTCCGCTTTCAATATACCGTGCAATGAATGGGGAAATCTTTAGCACTTCTCTATAGATAGAATAGAAACTCATTAGTTTATGTATGTTAATTGTTCGTAATTAGGATTGCAAAAATATATAATAAGCTAAAAAGATGAAGATGTAAGTTGAGTATATTACGGGTTCACAAATGAAGTGTATTCAGCCCCGTACGACTTCAATCTGGTGAGCCCATTTAGTGATTTCCCCTACAAAGGCATAACCACACAAAATGAGTAAAAAAACAAAAATAAAACACAAAAATAAAACTATAAAATTAATTAATCGACTCGAG
Organism: Limonium bicolor; assembly: GCA_023374045.1. NCBI lineage: Eukaryota > Viridiplantae > Streptophyta > Magnoliopsida > Caryophyllales > Plumbaginaceae > Limonium > Limonium bicolor. Next base: position 394,473,229 of record CM041776.1, on the reverse strand, counting down.
AAAAAATAAAACGCAAATAAAATTGAAAAAAAATATTAAAACTTATCAAGTAAATATATCCTAATTGAACTAAGAGAAAGATAAATGAACTACATACTATTAAACCTACATAATTAAATTTGAAAGCAAAAAAAGAATTATGTAACTTAATACTAAACCAATTCAAGTAATGACAAAAAAAATAAATAAACAAAGCAAACCGCAAAATCAAAAACAAAAAGCAAAAAATCAGAATAAATACTAAAAGTCTAAAACGAAAGCAAGCGTAATCCTAACTAATCAAATTTGACGTATAATTAAACAAAGTAAAAATAAACACAAGAATAAAAAAGAGTAATGAAAAAAAAAAACATAACAAAATTTTAAAAAAGAAAGCAAATTAAAACTTAGCGTGTAAATATCCTAATTGAATTAAGAGAAAAGATAAACGAACTACATACTATTAACCTATATAATTAAATTTGAAACCTAAAAAAAAAATTATGTAAACCTAATACTAAACCAATTCAACTGATGACAAAATAAACAAAATAATTTTCAACACTTGCTCTAGTTTTCTAAGTTCTCCTTGTAACAGATTTTGTTCTCATTCCTACCACTCCATGTTCCTTCAACTAGTGTCATCTAGCACACACTTGTCTTATCTTCACCCAAGGTTCTACTCAACTCAACTCATGTTTACCTCTACAACACCTAGTTACTCTAGGTTCTTTTTTCCTCCTCAACTCAAGTCATCTAATTTCTAGGACAATTTTGACAGAGTTTCCCCTATAATTTTAGCATTGCCCACACACAATTTCAGCTCACCAACCCATTTCTAATATCCACAACAATCTTAAGCACTAACATACATTAAATTTCTGCACAAACTCATCTATTTCCCCTTGGCTTCCAAGCCCTTTAATCATCATTTTATTAACACTAAACAACTCAATCTCTTCCTCATTATACAATAACACCACTAATACTCAAAGCAATGTTAGTTCCTCTATTCAAGCAATTAAAAACGAAAAGCAAAAACGAAAAACAAAACAATCCGAACAAATACTAAAAGTCTAAAACGAAAGCAACCTTAATCCTCACTAATCAAATTTGATATATAATTACACAAAGTAGAAATAAAACAAGAATAAAAGAAAAGTAATGAAAAGTAAAAATCAAAAACAAAGGCACAACCACACAAAATGAGCAAAAAAACCACAATTATTCACTCAAAACATTTTGTCGAGCACCTTGTGTGCACATATAATTTCACTTCTACAATACTACATATATACACAAATTTCATACACTCCACTAATTCAATCATCCACATTCACATTCAACCACAATTTTAGCAACAATCACAATAAATCCATAAATTTAGGTCAAAATCGATTTACCTTCTTCTTCTCCCTCAAATAGCTACTGCTGCTGCTGTTTCGTTCCACTTCGCTGGTGACGACGCGGCGATGACGACCAGGCGGCGACGGCGTGGCGGCGAGGAAGGTGCGGCGGCATGGACGAGGCGGCGGCGGAAGCGGAAGGATGTGAGGTCGGAGTCGCCTCTTCGGTTCAGCAGCAGCGGGAGTTCGAGAGTTGAAGCGTCGTCGGGGTGAAATGCGATGAATTAGGGTAGGGGATGTTATTAAAGGACTTATTTCGGCGGTTCTTAGGTAAGAACCGCCGAAATAGGTCGTCGATATTTTTTTAAAAAAAATGAGCCCCTATTTCGGCGGTTTTTAAGTTACAACCGCCGAAATAGGTGGTCCGTATTTAAAAATAAAAATAAAACAGACCTATTTCGGCGGTTCTTACCTAAGAACCGCCGAAATAGGTCTGTTTTATTTAAAAAAAAATAGAAAAGACCTATTTCGGTGGTTTTTACATAAGAACCGCCGAAATAGGTATCTGACCATTTTCAGAAAGCGCCCTATTTCTGCGGTTGTTTAACAACCACAGAAATAGGGGCGCAGAAATAGACCATTTTTGTACTAGTGATTGCAGCAGAGTATGTGCATCTAACCTCACTCTAAGTCCTTAAGTGTGCATACCCCCTATAAGTACCTTCAATATTATAGGAGTAAATCATAGAGCTTGATCATGGTCTTGTGACTGAACAGCCCAATGATAATATATGGCACGCTAAGCGAACTTGTGCCTTAGTGGCGTATTCCAAAATTTCCGTAGTTCCATCCATTATCTAAATCCAATAATTTCATACCTTCATAGTTATAATATGTCACAGCTTCAAAATTTAAACAATAACCATTCAATTAATCACCAATATTCTCAGCTTGTTACCAATACCCTATGCATATTTTGTCTTATGAATTGCAAACAAGAGAGAGGTGGATCTATTTATACTAGTAAAGACTACGAACTTAATAATACCAAGTTAAAATAGTTGGCCTAAACAACGTGGTGACAAAATATGCATGAAGCTTTGAAAGAATGCTGCAACAGCGTATGAAAAGAAACCAAGACATTTTGTGTTGACAAAGAATTTATAAAAACTTGATCTCATAACTGTATGAAATAGCTAAAAAGTATCCGGGCACAACTAAAGTTAAGAATTATTAAGAAAAAAGATACTTTTCATAACTATCAAACTAACTTCTAAAATATAAAATTAAGGATAGTAGGGTTCCATCGCAGCGCTCTAGGCCTCTAACATGTCTTTTTCATTGTCTTTACTTTATTTTTTATAGAGCAATTTTAGTTGAATCCAACTATATTATTTATAAAAACTTTTTTAGTACAAAAATATAGCAATGTGAATTGTGAATTATTACAACGTTAGGCATTTAGCTGAAACTTCCCATTATTTTATGGTCTTCATATACTTGAATTGCTTGAGGTTGCAGTTTATATTGTTAAAATTTGGAAGATCCTTTGCAAAATAAGAAACGTGATTCCATTCTAGTTTATCAAAAATTCATGTGGTGTGTTTGCAAAATTGATTTCATTTTCAACCGTTTTATAATGCTAAAGTTCATAAAAAAATGTGGTCGAAGTTGTTCTCGTGCTAGAAATAACGTGAAGTGGATCTTTTTGTCGTTTCAGGGGTTGTCAAATAAGGATGTTTAATTCTACTTTTGTGTGTTCAAGATGTGATTCACACTTAATGTTTAATAGGAAGCTTAGGTAATGGATCAACAGCACATCATCAGGATTATATAAGTGATGGCTAACATGTACTAAGTAAGGAGAACACAAAGCACTAATCCATATAATGAAATTTATAATTAGGAAAATAGGCCAATGTATGATAAACAGAATCTTTGAGTAACCCATAAATAATAACGTAATACTTATGAATTACAACAAATAACTTGGATAACGTAAAATAAAAAATAAAAATAAAAATAAAAAATGTGACCAAGAATGTATGGATTCTGAAAGTTCAGAGTGATTCATCTTATTGGCCTTCCAAGGAAGATACTTCTATTTCGGCTGACTTAGTAGTGAGAGTGATACTTTTTAGGGGGATGGGCCTTCATATATTTCCTTGGGGGTGGTGGGGAAGAGTAAATGGGCGGTGGTGGAGAGTTGTAGACTGGTGGGGGTGGAGATGAGTATACCAAAGATGGTGGTGAGCTATAGACCGGGGCTGGTGATGGAGCAGGGTAAACCGGTGGTGGAGGGGAGGCATAAACTGGAGGTGGTGGGGAAGCATATACTGGTGGTGGAGGAGATGCATACTTGGGTGGTGGTGGGGAGGCATAAACTGGAGGTGGAGGGGAGGCATACACTGGAGGCGGTGGGGATGCATACTTAGGTGGTGGAGGGGAGGCATAGACTGGAGGTGGTGGGGAAGCGTAAACCGGTGGTGGAGGAGATGCATACTTAGGTGGTGGTGGGGAGGCATAAACTGGAGGAGGAGGGGAGGCATACACTGGAGGCGGTGGAGATGCATACTTAGGTGGTGGAGGGGAGGTATAAACTGGAGGTGGTGGGGAAGTGTACACTGGTGGTGGAGGAGATGCATACTTGGGTGGCGGTGGGGAGGCATAAACTGGAGGTGGAGGGGAGGCATACACTGGAGGCGGTGGGGATGCATATTTAGGTGGTGGCGGGGAGGCATAAACTGGAGGTGGTGGAGATGCATATACTGGTGGTGGAGGAGATGCATACTTAGGTGGTGGTGGAGATGTATACACTGGAGGTGGAGGTGATGCATATTTAGGTGGTGGAGGAGATGCGTACACTGGTGGCGGTGGAGATGCATATTTGGGTGGCGGTGGAGATGAATACTTTGGTGGCGGTGGGGATGAGTACACTGGAGGTGGTGGTGATGCATACTTGGGAGGTGGTGGGGAGGCATACACTGGAGGTGGTGGGGATGCGTACACCGGTGGTGGTGGGGAAGCGTATACTGGTGGTGGTGGAGAGGCATACACTGGAGGTGGAGGGGAAGAATACACTGGAGGTGGAGGGGAGGCATATGATGGTGGTGGTGGAGATGCATACTTGGGTGGTGGGGGAGATGCATATACTGGTGGAGGTGGTGAAGCATATTTAGGTGGTGGAGGAGATGCATATACTGGTGGAGGTGGGGATGCATATTTAGGTGGTGGGGGAGATGCATATACTGGTGGAGGTGGGGGGGCATACTTAGGTGGTGATGGAGAAGGGTAATCTGATGGCAATGGGGAATAAGCTGGTGTCGGTGAAGGGGCAGAATAATCAGATGATGAGGGATACTCAGAAGGTGATGAAGAATAGGCTGGTGCTGGGGAAGGAGATGAGTAATCTGAAGGTGACGAGTCATACACTGGAGGTGGTGGAGGAGATGAATATACTAGGGGTGGTGGTGGGGATGAGTATACTGGAGGTGGAGGAGATGCATATACTGGAGGTGGGGGCGATGCATATTTGGGTGGGGGTGGAGATGCATATACGGGTGGTGGTGGAGAGGCATATACGGGTGGGGGTGGAGATGCGTATACCGGAGGTGGTGGGGATGAATACACAGGTGGAGGTGGAGATGCATATACGGGGGGTGGTGGAGAGGCATATACGGGTGGGGGTGGAGATGCATATACTGGAGGTGGTGGAGATGCATACACTGGTGGTGGTGGAGAGGCATATGTGGGTGGAGGTGGAGATGCGTATACTGGAGGTGGAGGAGATGCGTACACTGGTGGTGGTGGGGATGCGTACACTGGTGGTGGTGGGGATGCGTACTTAGGTGGTGGGGGAGATGCATATTTGGGTGGTGGTGGAGGGGATGCATATACTGGAGGTGGTGGAGATGCATATTTCACCGTGCTGGGGAGTAAACCGGTGGCGGTGGTGGAGATGCATACTTAGGTGGCGGTGGAGAGGCATACTTAGGCGGTGGTGGAGATGCATATTTAGGTGGTGGAGGCGATGCGTACACAGGTGGAGGTGGTGATGCATATTTGGGTGGTGGTGGAGATGCATACACTGAAGGTGGTGGGGATGCATACTTAGGCGGTGGTGGAGATGCGTATACTGGAGGTGGAGGTGATGAATATTTAGGCGGTGGTGGTGATGCATATTTTGGAGGTGGAGGAGATGCATAAACTGGTGGTGGTGGGGAGGCATACTTAGGAGGTGGCGGAGATGAGTATACTGGAGGTGGAGGTGATGCGTATTTAGGTGGTGGTGGAGATGCGTACACAGGTGGTGGTGGTGGTGATGCATATTTGGGTGGTGGTGGAGATGCATATTTGGGTGGTGGTGGAGATGCATACACTGGTGGTGGTGGAGATGTGTACACTGGAGGAGGAGGCGAAGCATATTTAGGTGGTGGGGGAGATGCGTACACCGGTGGCGGTGGTGATGCATATTTGGGTGGTGGTGGAGATGAATACTTGGGCGGGGATGGAGATGCGTACACTGGTGGTGGTGGAGATGCGTACACCGGAGGAGGAGGCGAAGCATATTTAGGTGGTGGAGGAGATGCATACACCGGTGGTGGTGGTGATGCATATTTGGGTGGTGGTGGAGATGAATACTTGGGCGGGGGTGGAGATGCGTACACTGGAGGTGGTGGTGATGCGTACACTGGTGGTGGTGGGGATGCATATACTGGAGGTGGTGGTGATGCGTATTTGGGAGGTGGTGGTGATTCGTATTTGGGTGGTGGTGGTGATGCATCATATGAGCCGTAGGAAGCATTTACAGAAAATACATTGCATGAGATGAAAAGAACAAGCAAACTTAGAACGAGCTGACCCCTTTTGGGGTGTTGGGGAGGAGCTCTCGCCATCTTGATCATGTAACTAGTAAGGGAGAAGATGGAAGATGGCTAGAGCTCTTGATGGTTTATGTATAACTCTTTCCAAGTATTTATAGTATTGGTGGGTCGAAGGAATTGTTAACTAGCTAGTGTAGCAATTAGTTTATTTGTTTCTATTTATTGATGAATAAGCTGTAATAGTAGTCGGGCTCCACTACTACCGATTATGAGTTTGAGAAGTCAGTCAATTCTAATTTAGTGAGCTCCACGTCTAAGGAATAAAAGAGGAGAAAAGAAGTATATTATATTAGAAATAACTATCTCTTTGACATAGTTTACGAAAAAAAACTCTCTGTGGCATTTTAGCGGACAGGTAGTCGGCACGCGGCAACTAATCCACAGAGACAACCCACATGAGAATGAGAAAGATAATATCAAGCTCTAAGGCATTTTGGCAAACAAGTCATCCGCATCGAATAGTAACATAAGGGCCCACAACTCACGTAACTCAAATCAATCCCCGGAAATATATATACATATTTATGTTTACAGGCACAGAGCAATCATTTAGCTATTGGTCCTACATGCATGCATGATCTATTTACCAAGAATCAAACAAAACGAACGAAAAGCAGCACGTCCTGATATGTATATCAATAGCTTTCTATTTAATCTAGCTACAGGTTATTACTTGCACGACTGTATTTATTTATATATATCAATAGCTTTCTATTTAATCTCTTGATTTTTCGTTGGAGGAAAGCTCTTGAGAAAACTATTTGATCTCTTCATTACTTAAAATTAAAGGTGGGCTGACCTCTCCGTATTGCAAAGATATGGTTGAGCAGATATGTGAATATCAGTCCATGTTTTTGGAGAATGCCAAAACGTGGATTGGTCCATCTTTTAGGCGAATTAATGTCAGAACATTTGATCCTAAACATAATATATAGGAATTTGTAATAATGCTCTAAATAGCGCACTTTCTAATATTTTTGTATACCTCTTTCTCTTCTCCATTTGGCCAACGTCTTAATCTTCAACAGCTAGCCTCTTATATCCAATCTAATTTCAATAATAATGCATTGGTGCAAGTCCCAGGCGCGAGAGATCATGCTCGTTTAGTTAAACGGGAGTAAGCTAGCGAGTCCATGATTAATCGCGATGCTCGGCAGGGTGGGAGCCGAGATTTAGAATTTGGGGCATTTATATTTTTTTTATGTAAAATTAAAAAATGAATTCATATTATATATATATATATATATGATATAGTTTATAAATCGAGTGTGTTTGTGGTTTCAAGCAACAATACAAAAGCGCACATTATATTTATATATGATATGATTAATCTTAATACAAAATATCACCATGAATGGTGAATTGTAAATCAATAAGGGTATATTAAAGAAGAAAACATCACAATACAATATTTCAATTAGTACCCCAACCAAATGGAATTACACGCACATACATGAAAACAATCCTGCAATAACAAATATAATTAGTGTTTTCAAGATTGATCAAGTAACAATTTCATTATATATGCGATGAAAAATACTAAGAAATAACATTAAAATACAATGAAAAGAATAACGGGTGAAAAAACGTACGAAAAAAGCCCTAAAGGAAGTTAATTCTCACCTAAGATCAGTTAAAGATTGGAAGAACGACCTTTTTCTATCAAGAGCCCACCTGTTAATGATCATTGTTTGTTTGAGTTGGAGGAAATGAAATAAATAACCGGTCAACGACTGCCGGTCAATGACAAGGGATGCTTTTATAGCATCCATTTTCTAGGAAAAAAACCTAGCGACCGTTCCACTTGAGGAGGTCGGTTATGAGTCGCTCACTCAGGGAAGGTGAAACACGTGAGAGTTTTAAGTGTCCAATCGATCCATGTGGATGATCATCGTTGGAACAGGGGCGACTGACCTACGCGGGGTGGTCACCCTGGTTTGGTCTTCAACTAAGTCTTTCGGGCCATCTTGACCGACCCATGCAAGGTGATTCACTATGTTGGTCGCCTACAAAGGTCTAGACCAACCCCGACCGATCCACATGGGGCGGTCCCATGGAGAGGTCGGTCTTAAACTTTTCATTTTTGCACTATAACCTTCCAAACTATCCCGTTAATTGCCTATGACATCCTTCCTTAACATTAAATTTTTGGCTAAGACCTCTTTTTCCTACTTTTATTGATGCGTTAATGAGATTTTTAACTGAATCATAAAAAAAATTATAAGTTCACTCTACAAAGTGGTGAAATTAGTTATTGTAACACCCCGAATTTCTGCCAATATTTTAAGCCCATAAATGGTATAATAAATTAAACTAGCAACGGAATATAAAATTTAACTAGGGCATAACCGCCACACTAAAATTAATGAGTGCAAAGGCTTAACAACAACAACAACTAAATAAGCATCATTAATAATTTTAAATGAATAAATATATCCGACTAATACCATGTCCATAAATTGTATTTAATGCAAAAAAGTAACTATTGTGTCATTGAAACTAAAGTAAATATATGCTAAACTACGATCCAAATATATCATATGTCGCAACCGCAAAGCCTTGGTCACCATTACCTATGTCCAGAAAGCACAAACAACACACAAAAGAACCGTGAAAATCGGTGAAATCAGTAACTCACTACTACAAAAAAATGCTATGGACAACTGTTAAAAAAACAAAAAGACAAATGTTATTAATAGTTGTAACAGATGCAGTTGTCTTAGGTAGACAATGCATTAGACAACTGTTATTTATAACTGTCTTATCCAACCAAACTACAACTAGTAATGGGCCTTTACAACTGTTATTAACCATTATGGTAGATATACAAAAGAGAATTGTTAATAATAGTTGTAATAGGCATACTTATTTCCCACTATTGACACCGAACACAACTAATTTTAACAGTTGTATGATCACCTCCTAATAAACACATTCTTATTTTCATCCTGTAAATACACAATAACATTCATAAACCCTCGTAGCAATACTTAAAGATCCAAATCATCTTAGCAACATTCATATTCAGAATCAACATTACAAAATTCATAGTTCTAAATATGTTTTGCAACATTCATAGTTTCAAATCAGTTTGACAATATTCATGGTTCCAAATCTCTTTAGCAACTTCCACACATCTCCAACCCACATAGGAAATGATCCAATATATTCTTGTTCTTCTCAAGTCATGGAAAACAGCACCATGTGTAGCAAAATCTACTCCATGTTTGAATCTGATTGCACTTGAACATAAGTTGCCCACTGCTCTCGAATAACATCAACCTCATCTTTTTTGTATGATCAGCCGTTGTACACGTAAAAGTACTACAAAAAACAATACTAAAATTCTTTTAGTTCATTTGTGAATAAGCTACAAAACTTTAAAAACTGAAGATAAATAAATAATAACAACTAACAACTTACATAGTAGGCTAATATGACCATGCACATATGCTGAAATGCAATCAAGACTAATGACATGACCACAAATAATTATTTTAACCATGTATATTAATTGCAATAAATGAATCATGGCAACCAAGACAACAGAAACGAGGCAATAGCAATTGCATTGAGCATACATTAATCTGAACTAAAATCATCAACGAGAGAGTAATACAAACGGATTCAACTTCACAGTAAAAAAAACAAGAAATAATCAAATCCAAACAACTGTGATTTCTATTTGAGAAGTAAAGAGCAGTTCTGGATATTAGAAAGCTGACTAGAAGAGGAGAGGTTAAAGAATAAGAAGCAGAAACCATCAGTGGCAAAAAAATTATCCCAAGCAAGCATTAAACCGCCGCCAAGTAAAGTTCATGCAAAACAAAGGTACAGTCAATAGATTTCTTATGTGGATAATAAAAGACACAACTATATAATAGACAACCTACAAAATATTTTACCTCTATAAGAATGGTCCTTTGTTTATGATCTATATTTTCCTTCATAAATCTCATCACATAATATTCACAATCAATGGTACCCTTAGGTTGTCTTGGGCACTGTGAAAAACAAAAAATGTGAACATTACCATATATAACCTTGTAGTCATGAAGAAAAAACCCAAGTGGTGGTAGATACTAGACACAATAAGACCATCATAGTCGATTATGTTCAAAAGACCCTATTGCAAAAAGTGAATCACATGAAGTAAAGCCAAAACCAAATACCTTAATCACGTCCCACTTCACATTCTTGCGGGGTCATCTACAATCACCATTATTTTGCTTGGAATATTTTTAGTCCCCTACAATGTTGTATAAAACAATTCTCATTGTAAAAAAAATTGAAAAGCTCTGAGTTTGTAGTTATATATTGATGATAACAACTTGAAAAAAATTGTATAATTATCATACTTTTCAACAATCTCCTTCACATCAGTGTGCCCTGAGCCTCTCAATGGATCAAGTCAATAGCATATACGGAACTTGGGATCAATGACACATAGAATCCAATGTTCACTACATATTGTGAATAAAAAATATAATCAACAAAAAGCTTATGTACAAGAGACTTAAACTCACTTTCTGGTGGCTAGGAGCATAACCATAATCCTTCATACATCTAAAATAAACTTAATCACACCATAAATCGACTCAACCTCTAAAAGGAGATTAAATTGTAACTAAGAATAAGCGAGAGTAAAAAGATAGTTGTTTACAGCTGTCTTCAACTGTCATTAATGTATACAGCTCAATTGACCAACAGTGCTTTGTATAATGCAGGAGCAAGAGCGAAGAGTATTTCATGAGCGGGAGAGGTGTGTAAAGAATAACCAGGAATTGACCAGCCAAGAATTAACAACAGAGTTTCAGACTCTAAAAAAATAAAAGAACCAACTTCATCTATTATGCAAGTTACAAAGGAACATGAATCAGCTGTAATTGAAAAAAAAAATCAATTCTCATGAGGCAAAATGCTAAGTGCTAATCATTGGACGGCATACAGTTGGTTGTCTCAGGCAGAAGGTGAGTCCACTTGTTAGTGTTGAGGTCACATCTTCAACCACACTCTGAAAAGGTAGGACTGAAGACTATAAGATATGTTTCTAGCACATACAAAGATGCATTGTAAAAGTTTGGTTAGTAAATATATCTTCAAAAATAAATAGTGGAATTCATAATTTTTTTGGTTAAACAGAACACACATTGACAAAAGTAGGAGGCAAACGATGATGAAAAAGTTATCTTAAAATACAAAATCCTAAATAAAAATGTCTATAAGAAATGTAATTAGAATGCAAGAGTTACTAACACTTAGGATCAGCCACTTTAGAGATTAATGAATTCACATTTGATTCTTTTCTATCGACATAACAAATAACAACGTAAAACAACCACATTATACCCATCAGCTACCTCTTCAAGGGAAAAAAACTACAGAATATTACCTCCAAACGCAAGATATCCCAACTCAAGTGAAGATGACATAATATGGTAGTATTACTGAATACCCTGACTTAAAAATGGTGATTAATTATTCTAATATGATGTTTAGAGGCATAATTATGCCTAGATAACTTTGGTGAAGAAAATAAAACCAAAAGAAAAAGAGAAAACGCTTAAAAGGCACAAAACGTAAAAACGTGCGTTAAGCAACTATAGAAGTCATATGATCTTAACTAGGGTCCTAGAAGGACTCCTAAGACTTAGTCACACACTAAGAACATGTGGAAACAATTCCTGTAGAAAAATAATCCATATAGTGGGTTAAAAACACAAATGAATCTTAAAGCATTTTCGGTAAAACCCGGAAATATGACTTTAAGTGGTTTAATGGACTTGTATAAATTATAGTTGATCATATAACTAATATTAAACATTATGAAGGTCTAAGAACCATTTAAATTAACAAAGTGAACAAAATCCGAAAAGTGGCTCGGACTGATGAATAGTGTCAAAAAGGGGATTTAAGGAGTGTTCTTGTGAAAAGACAAAAATGCCCCTCCCTGAATAACTGTAAGGGGGCCGGTTTTTGGGGTGACTCAGCACCCTCCTCTCAGCTCTATAGACTACTTATGAGTTAGAAGAGGAAAAAGAGAACAATAAAGCAAAACAAGTACAAATTACCTTTTCACTCTCTCTCACTCTCTCCCATTCCTATTCTCTCTCTCTCACGTTTTTCTTCCTCCCCAGCTGGTTATATTTTCTCTCCTTCCTCCCTGGACAATTTCAAGCTCTTTCCATGGCTGCTTGTGTTCCTTCTCTTGCCCAATCCACTATAATGCTCCAAATTAAAAACCAAATACATATTCTTCTTAGTCTTATCAAGGGCTATCTTTTGGGCCTTTAAAAATCTCCAAAGCTTGAAGTTTATCTCCATGGGTGGAGCTCTATTTGAAGAGAAAAGTGTAGTTCCTGGAGCATTATCTTCTCCTTGATTTAAGGTAAGAAAAATCACAAAAGCCCCTTGTTTCCTTCATTTCTTTACTCAGCCAATTTTGGCCTCTCAAGGAGGGCTTGTTCCATGTTTTGTATAAGTAGTTATTCAAGCTCTAAAGCTTAAAGGAATCCTTGCTTTAATTCATGACCAAAAACCAATTCTAGGGTTTCAAAGGTAATGCCCAATTCTAGTGCTTTAAGCACTTCCTTTGCATCCTTAAATTAATTAATGAGTTTAAGTGTCTTTACTTAGTTCTCATTTCCCCCACTTGGATGTTGGTTTAGAATTTGACAACCACGTTGCCCCTTGGCTGGTTTCAATCAAGAGAAGAGGAAGAGAAGTGAAAAGAAAGAAGACTTGAGAACTTAAGGTAAATAATCTACCTTAATGACTATCATAAATGCTTTTAGAATTTTGGGATGAGAAATTAAAAGATGAACCAAAATATGAGTTGGACTATATTGCACTTACCTGTGCTTGACTTATGTTGTGCTTGATATTTATCGTCTTGAGCACTAGTTTGTATAATTCATGAAATATATGAATGATGATGAATGGTATCGAACCTCGTATTGTATTGTGTAATGTATTGTACCTCGTATGTATGTGTATATGTGTATTGTATTATTGTGGCTTGGATGTTGACTTGTGCTAATTCCTAACTATCTAACTCCTAACTTAAGTGAGTAAATTGGAATGAGTACAAGTCCGATATAGCTTCGGCCACGCGTGAGGATGCGGAGTCACAAGAGGTTGGCTGCAATTCCTGACTCTTAAACTGGTCCGCAGCCCAAACCCCTTAAATGGGTAGCATCCCGGATTGGTGAGTCAAGTAAATCCCGGAGGTGGGACGGTGTAGTCCCCAGGGCCGGAGGTCCCGACGACTTAACATGAGTAAGAGTAAGAGTAAGTAAGTATGGATCCGTAAGTATGTATGAGTATGAGTATGTATGTGTATGTATGGAGTAAACGAGTAAAAGAGTAATCTCCACCGATTAACCCGGGTGGACCAATGAAGCTAACAAGAATTGTATATTGTGTATGTACTGCGTATGAGTACTTGAGAAGAAGGTAAGTAAGTATTTGATGGTATATGTATTCCTGTATGTAATGAAATGTATGTATGTATGCTTGCGTAAGTATCATTGTTGTATCGTGTATAAGAGCATGTATGCATGTATGTTGTATGAAAATGAACCGCATGTATACGACCAAGTGGTCGGCGTACCCTCACTAGTACGCGGGGTATGCGGTTATCATGCTCAGCGAAAGCTGACCCCTTCGGGGGAACGTTTTTAGTGTGCAGGTACCCGAAGCGGATGTGGTCAAGGTAAGAGACCGGCGACACACCTTTGTATCTAGAAAGTAAGTAGTTGTGAGGAATGGGTAGTAAGTAGTCTCTTAGTGAGTGCATAGGAACTTAGGAGAATCATTGTATTTGTATTTGGAACTTAGTAAACTCGGTCATGTATATTGTATTATGTGGATTATGAAGGAGTAAAGTATTGAATGGAGTATTGTAATGAAAGGGAAGTTTAGTATTGGAATTGGTAATTGGAGTATGTATTGTAAGTGTGTAGTACTCGGATATTCCGGTCCATCAGACCGATGCTGTATGTAGGAGTAGTGGCCTTGTTAGTCACGTGGGTGACTAACGGCATTGTATCACCCAATGTATGTAAGAACATATCCGCTGCGTGTATCTGGTATGTAAGGAGATTGGACGGTAAGCCTTGTATTAATGGTAGGGGTGTTACAAAAGTGGTATCAGAGCGAAGTATCGCTCTGATGACTGGAAATACCGAGTTTAGGAATACCGAGTTAGGAATTAGAAGCTTAGGGCTAAGGGTGAGTGTTAGCATTAGAGTTATGCTAGATAGGAACTACCGGTGAGTGCCGGATACCTACAACACCAGACCCGCCCTCCACAAACCCTATTGTATAACTTGGGAAAGTACGCCAGAGAGAAGGAAAGACCTCTCATACTCGGAAAACCCGATCTGGCAGTGGTGAAGCAATCACACAGTAAACAAGAACCGACACGTAGTAGATTCCAAGAAATGGAAGACCGGAGATGAATCCCGGTTGAACAATAATCCCGCACTTGATAGCGGTGGGATGAGCACTCCAACCATAAGGAGGCTACAACTTACAACAGCGTGGGGCGATGCTTAGCAGTCGCGAGAACCTAGCTAATCAATCAGCAGCAGGAAAAGAAGCGCTAAACGTACAACGAACTGGAAAAGGAGCAGTGATGGGACCCGAGACACAAGTCTGCGGGACGACAGTAAAAGCCAAGCAAACCCACAACGGCATGCTAGCTGGCTAAGAACATAGTCAGAAGTGATTAACTCTAAATTACAACGCCAAAAGGCTGCAATACCTGGCCAGTATGGCTCAGACAACTACAAGGACAACCATGAGATATAATTCAATAGGACTACAAGAGTAGTGCCTAAACAAGGAAGGCTCAGTAACCACCACAGATGAGTGGGAACGAGCAACAAGGAAAGACGCAACCAAATCAAAGGGGAATCTCCAGGATTGGAGAGGTACCCTGATCAATAGCAACCATGTCAAACCTACTGAGAAGTTACTCAGACGGTTAACTAACCTAGTTAAATGATCATTGGATCAATGGAGAAGTCGACAAGACTATCAGATACAGTGAAAACCATACCGTGATCGGTATAATTCTACCCAAAAACCACCAGTACCACGCACTTGCCACGAAAGTGCAGTAAAGACAGACTCGGTAAGGGAACTCTAACACACCACAGGTACATAGTAAGGTACCGTGACAGCGATGAAGTGACTACAGGGATAAACATCCTAAAACTGGAGAATGAAACCATGGAAAGGCCTGACGACCTGACCACTGCAACGAACACACCAGTCAGCGGGAAGCCGGACTTGGTCAAGATTGCGAACATGGCTATGCCATGAAGAACTTCTTTTAACACCGTACTATGATTTTAAAACCCAAATTTTCTTTCATAATCACAACCTTTCTTTAAACCTTGGATTTTAAAAACCAAACCAACAGGATTATGGTGAGTATCATAGAATGATACGAGAGGAGTTGACAATAGAATACTTCACCTAGGCGTGTGACGAACACTACGAGTGTACCCAATTATGGGATGTGGGACAACCGCACTCCGAAGGAGCTTGTGGGCCTGACAAGTAGTCGGGTAAGTGGTAACGTATCAACATGGTACCCCACGTATGTATACATGTAGTGTACGACGCACGGGAAGTAGCCAACTCCGTTCTACGGACCATCAGTGAGTTCAAACCAGAACAACTGGACACCTCAGAAGATCAAGTATAAAGGAACTCAGAGAATTCATCTAAGATAAGGAATAAGAACTAGAAGTGCAAAGAGCACAAACTAGCAAGTATAGACATCGGATATGTCTCAAATAATTCAAGCAATTACATGACAGCTGGAAACGATACCAGCCTGAATCCAACAAGGCAAATGCCTAAAGTAACCACAACGATACTCAACAAATGGGACGGAATTCCCGAGAGCGATCACAAGATTACCACAAGCATCATCCATCAGTGGAGAAGATATTGAAACTAGTCAAGAACACTAGGAACACGTATAAACAGTCTACCCAAGAACGGGAGACGTTATAACCCTAAAGTGGATAACTCGAATACAATACCACGAGGCGGTATAGTAGAAACAACATATCATGAACATTAGCCGGAGATAACGGCATAACCAAAAACACCCAGGAGCAATCCTCGAAGGGTGTCTAGATTGACAGCAGTTGAATGAAGCATCACAATAACAGCACAGAGCTGGAATGCACACTCGGTTAAGACACCGAAGGGATTTCACTTAACAGGAAATACCCTAAGGTACTAAGAGGCACTAATTAACACCAGAATGCCTAAAAGGTCTCCTATGAACGGAAGCGTGATGTCGCGATTTACCATGGAGCCCAGCAATACCTCCAACCCATGGGGTATACAGGGAGTGGAAACATTTATAAGCAGCTTGCAAAGAGCAAAGCTTGCAGCAATAAGGCACCTAAAAGCCATCAACCAACTATGTTATGTAAACACTAACGGTTACATAACCCACACCATTTGATGACAGATTTGCAAGAATATTGTCTCGTACGACAAGATCAACAACTGGACCATCAATTCTAATCCAACATAATGAGTGGCTTGTAGTAATGGCCAACTCGGTGTCACTGTCACTAGAGCACCAGTCTAGTATACAGTCGACTAAGTTTTAACTACTTTCATGCCTTCTGTAGAAATGATAGCACAGAGGCATAGGAATCGTTATAATGCCAACAATGGCCTAGTCCACACTTGGACACTACGAGAACCCAAGGGAAGGTACCCCTCGTTAACGAAGACCACCAATGTGGTGAAGATGTGAACCCTTAGAAAGGCTTCCATCCATTATAATAGAAAGGCTACGCACATAAATATTGCCTAGGGGCGATGGAATAAGGACATGAGACTTCCAAACCATCATGACTTAAGGAGTAAGCATACCCCACATGCACCCAGGCATGTGGTGAACCATTGTATAAACACCAACATGGTGAACCTCGTCATGAGATCTATGAGTGGAAACAAGCCCCCAACAAGAACCTTCACTTGTCAGTGATAAAATACCCTCCAATTGGAGAACGGGACCAGAAAACCCTTGAAGTCTTGGGATGTCCCGGTGATGTACATACAAGAAGAAAACTACCCAGCTAGAGCCCATAACCAATGCTCAGCTTAGAGAAGACAGTAATTGTCAAAAAACAATCAATGTGAGTGCACATTGCACACCACGAATGACCAACGCTCAAGAGAGCTAGTAACCCGATAAATTACTTCATCCATTGTCAACCAAGACACTTGGTAAATTGTATCGTAAATGAGCAAATAATGTGAGGTAAGCTAACCTACACATGAAATCTGAGTTGAGATAAGGCATCTCCACAATGAGAAGATAATACCATTACGGTATGCTACGACAATCATCATACATATGAACTAGGAAACTCCTAGTGTACTTACACCATAAGGAATGGTGCCAATGACAATGGCCATAAGTGAAGAGGAACTACCACAGTAACGGAAACAGTAGAAGCAAATGTGTACAGTGAGTAAGAACACGGTGCGCAACGAGCGACGCTATGAGGAAGTATTAGTTAATGACACGGAGTATAGTATGAGATGACAGACAGAGAAAAATATTCTTTCCTATCACATAAGTGACTTACTGTCAAGCGTTTACGCCTCTGCACTCTGTATGACTGAGTGTTTTGGTATTGCACTTGTGCAGCTAATGATCTAATGGGATGGCTAGGGATACGGAAAAATGTAAACCGTAGTAAATCCTTCTTTTCACCCCAAACATGGCATAAGGCCAAAGAAGCATGAAGAGTGTACAGTACATTAACAATCACAAAAAGTGAATTCCAGTGGAATAAAGGTGAAAGAGACTCTTAAGAAATTCACTAGGACCGACGCATGTTAATGCAAGGTCATACAAGTAAAGAACACTTGTACTGAACCAGAAGAACTGGTGTAATCCAGGAGCTATTGACAACAGGAGGAAGCACTATAACTAAATAGTGGCTTAGCCTCGCCCGACAATAAGTTGGAGGAACTTAGCGAATAATCGTGGGAGTACGAATAGTATGTATAATGGATTGCCAGAGAGCTGGTTATAAATCTAAACCCATCGGGTTCAAACACGGTAAAAGAATACCACATTTGTTTAAGTAAACCTTATTCCCACAATAGAGGGATAAAAAGGTGATGTGTAAACATTAAGGATAACATAAAGGGTGAGTAAACCCAAGTTATCAGGGTCGCGCAGCAGAAGCTAGTGAGCCCTAGCTAGGAGATTGATATACCTAGAAGCATAACAGAACGGCTATTAATGCCTTGAAGCCTAATAGGCTAGAACCGAATTAATTATGAGTTAAATAAACTCATATAGGAATTCTTGGTGCAAAGACTAAACCATTGGTATGGTTAAGACCCATTTGACCAGAGCATATTGTATAGTATACCGTAGTGAAGCTAAACGCTTCAGATTGCCCAAATTGATTAAACCAATGTTTAATAATAACAACATATGGTAGATTACGTGGGCGTAATCCCTTTTAAGGGGGGTAGAGCGAAAACCGCTTAATGTAAGTTTTATAAATAAAACAATAAAACTGTAATGTGCATAGCACAAATGAGAATTGATTCGATGAGTGGTACTTACATTATATAAATATACGTATACATTCATAGAAAAATGTGTGGTAACTAAGCTTTAGACATGCAAATACCATAGGGCGAATATACCCATCTTGTAACCCAGTGTAAGAGTATTAGTAAAGAAGAGTAATGAGTAATGGACGGAGCTCCACAAGTATGTAGCCTTTGAAGAAGTAGTACAAAATGAATGAGAGTAGTAGATGAATGAAGTTTATGAGTAGTGGAATTGTAGGTAAAATTATTTGAAGCAAATTGAAGACAACTAAATCTCATAGGGATAGACTCCTTAGTTAGAATATTCGAAATAATGGAGAGTAAGGATGAAAGAAGTGAAGGTTGATGAAATGAGCATTTAGGTGTTGAACCACGGAGCAAAGTATTTTGGAAATAGAGTGAGGATGATTGATGGATTGAATCCATCCTTTGGAGATGTATGAATGACTAGGAAGAGTAAAAAGATTAAAACATGGAAATAATTGAATTAATTGCTTGTTTGAAACTGATGTGGGAAGTCGAACTTGATCCTGATCAGATCAAGGAAAACCGAACACAAATTAGGGTGGAAAGATAGTTCAACAACTGGTGCTGATCACATCAGGGTCGAACGATTCTTGAAGCTCCCTTAAGTGGTCACAAGAATCAAATAGGATAGAAGTAATGAATACAAATCGGAATTTGGAGTTGTGTGCTTTAGAAAATTTTTAATTGGTAGTAGTGAAAGAATTTCCCTTAGTATGGGTAATGAGGATTCGCTAGAAGCTGTGTACGAGGAAGATAGTAAGGTAGTATGTGGTATTATTCCAAGGGCAGCGGGACATAGAGGAGTCCTGTGTCTAGATGACCGGAGTGCCTGCGGGATTGTATGTGTATTGCATTGCTTTGGGAATAGCTTTGCACTGTATGTGTGTATAGAGATTGTAATGAGGAACCGGATGGTTAGCGGTAATGCATTGGAGTAACTATTGTACATTGGCATAGTATGGTATGGTATGAAGGAACTTGAGGGATTTGGGAATTGTAAGGAGGAAGGATGTATGACTCTGGCATTAGACAAGTATAAAGAGTAAGTAGTAAGTACAGTAATCCTATAACCTCGAACAACTTTGAGGACAAAGTTCTTAAGGGGGTAGATTGAAATACCCCGACCTTAAATATGGCGATTAAATTATCCTAATAGGTATTAAGAGCCTAATAATGCTTAAGTAATATTGAAAAAGGAAAAATAAATCCAAAAGAATAAAGAAACGCTTAAAAAGCGTTAAATTTAAAACGCTAAATAAGCGTTAAAAACCATAGGAGGTATGAAACCTCGGTTAGCGTATTGTAAGGATTGTAAAGGCTTAATCACGTCTAAATAATATGAGGGAACAAATCCCGAAGAAAACGGATCCTTAAAACGGATATATTAAATCACTAATGAACATTAAAGCGCGTTTTTCGAGGTAAACGGGAAAACGTGTCTTTAAGCGGGTCAAATAGACCCGTAACAATTTTGGTCAACTAAATAATCATTAATAAATATTAGTTGAAGCTTTAGAACCAATAAAATCAATAAAACGAGAAATAGTAAAAAACTGTCAAAAACGGGAAGTTGTGGGGTAGAAACATAAATAACACAAACTTATGTCCACTTTCAAAATAAAAGTGAAAGTGTGTGTGTGTGTATGCCAGCCGGCTCCCCCGATCACTCTCAACACTCACAACTCCTCTCTATTTACAAACAAACAAAAATAATAAAGAAACCCTCTCTTTATTACTTTACCCCACACTCTCACAATTCTCTCTCCTATCTCATTTTCCCCCTCTCTCACGTGAAACTCCCTTCTCCTTCTTCTCTGATTTTCTTTCTTCTTCCCCAAGCTCACCGAACAGCCATGGAAAAATAAGAGAAACCTCACAAAACCACTCTTCTCTCCTTTGTAACTCCCTCCAAACTTCTCCAAAAATTGTAAAAATTACACCATTGTAATCCTCTCCTCAAGAGCTACATTTCCATCTTTCCAAAATCCAAAAACAACCATTTTCGATTTATGGGTATACCCCATTTGGAGCTTCAACACCACCATTAGAAGGCCCTTGTTCTCCTTGTTCTTCTAAGGTAAAAATATCTTCAAAAACTCCATCTTTTTCTAGCCTAAATGGCAAAACAAAAATTTAGACTAAACCTTGTTTGGTCTCTTGTATGTCCAGCCGATTTTGGCATTTTGGTGGTGTGAGAAACCTTGTTCTTGAGCTACCCCAAACAGCTCTTGTGCTCTTGAAAGGTAATAAATTTTCTAAACCCTAAAACCTAGATTAAAGCTTGATTAATGGTTAGGGTTAGTTCATAGTATTGAAAGGTGTATGTGAATGGTTGTAGTGCTAGTGGATTGAGAATTCAAAATCGGTAGAGAAAGAAGAAGGAAGAAGAGAAAGAAAAAGCTAGAGAAAAGCAAGGTAAGATTGCTCTTTTGTGTAGCTTGATATATGTATGTATGTAACAGTTTTTAGAGGATTGAAATGAGTATTGGAAATGGTAATGCATTAGTAGTATAATGTGTAAAAGAATGCAAGTATTTTAAACCTTAAAAGACATTTTAAAACTGTCAAAACAGATTGGGAATTGAATGTTTAAGTGCAGGAATTTTTAAGTGATTGTTTAGTATTGGTATAATGTATGGGAGCTTGTATATTGATGTCTATTGCAACAGGTGGAATAAGCATTGAAATGTGAATTAGAATGTGTGGTGAGAGTGTAAAATTATAGGGGAGGTTATGACAAAATTTGCCTAAGATTAGAACACTTAGTGAATTAAAAACTAGGTGAATAAAGTGTGTTGTAACAGATTTTGATTAAGGAAAATAGAGGGTAAGTTGAGAGAGATAGAGAGTGTATTCTAATTCATTGGGAGTGCTAGAAATGACATAGAAGAGGAGTGTAAATGACAAAATCTGTAGCAAAAAGTATTTAAGTGCATTGTGGAAACTAGGAGGAATGAGTGTACAAGATTTGGCGAAATGGAGAGTTGGACTTGGGTATAGATATTGTAGTTGCTTGGAATGAATTGGAATGGTAAGATGGCATTAGGAGAGGGAACTATGCATGGGAGAAATAAGAACCCAAAATCTGTAGCAAAAACCACTTGGAGAAACTATTGTAAGTGTTGAAAGGAAGTGAGGAATTGTGTAAGTTGTTTGGAGGATTTAGTAATGGATCTGGTGAATGAACTAAGGTGTATTAGGAAGTTTAATTAGTGTTATAACATGTGGGAATGAGTGTAGGAACCATGGGGAAGTAATGGGTAAAAGAGAGGACTGAAAACAGAAATGAAAATGCAAATACTGGGCCCGACCTACCTTGCGACCGGACTTGCAAGTCTGGTCGGAGCAGAAAATTTTCCGTCAGAAAGCTACTGGAATCGACCGGACTTGCAAGTCCGGTCGGACCAGAAAAATTCCCCGACGAAACCTTCTGGAATGAACCGGACTTGCGACCGGACTTGCAAGTCCGGTCGACCAGAAGAATTTCCGTAATTTGAGCTACTGGAATGGACCGGACTTGCAAGGTAGGTCGCAAGTCCGGTCCTGTCAAAAAAAAAATTATTTTAATTTAAATAATAATTATATAATATATATATATATATATATGTATGTTAGCCCACATATATATATATATATATATACATATATATGTACATGTATGTAAGCATACCAATAGTAAGTAAGAAATGAAACTTAAGGTAATGAAAGATAAGTAAGTAATGTGTAAGTGTAAGAAGTATAAGGACATAGTAAGTAGGGCTTAAGTTGATGATAGTAATATTAATCATTCACTTGTACATATATAATAGGATTTGATTTGTGACACCGAAGGACGTTTGGAAACACGTACGACAGTGAACGGTATGATTTCTTCATGCCCTGTATCCTAATCTGGTTACCCCGATTTGTGTGCTTATTTGACCACCTAAATAAGATAAATGCATGAATCGGACTATATTGCACTTACCTGTGCTTGACTTATGTTGTGCTTGATATTTATCGTCTTGAGCACTAGTTTGTATATTCATGAAATATATGAATGATGATGAATGGTATTCGAACCTCGTATTGTACTTGTGTAATGTATTGTACCTCGTATGTATGTGTGTATGTGTATTGTATTATTGTGGCTTGGATGTTGACTTGTGCTAATTCCTAACTATCTAACTCCTAACTTAAGTGAGTAAATTGGAATGAGTACAAGTCCGATATAGCTTCGGCCACGCGTGAGGATGCGGAGTCACAAGAGGTTGGCTGCAATTCCTGACTCTTAAACTGGTCCGCAGCCCAAACCCCTTAAATGGGTAGCATCCCGGATTGGTGAGTCAAGTAAATCCCGGAGGTGGGACGGTGTAGTCCCCAGGGCCGGAGGTCCCGACGACTTAACATGAGTAAGAGTAAGAGTAAGTAAGTATGGATCCGTAAGTATGTATGAGTATGAGTATGTATGTGTATGTATGGAGTAAACGAGTAAAAGAGTAATCTCCACCCGATTAACCCGGGTGGACCAATGAAGCTAACAAGAATTGTATATTGTGTATGTACTGCGTATGAGTACTTGAGAAGAAGGTAAGTAAGTATTTGATGGTATATGTATTCCTTGTATGTAATGAAATGTATGTATGTATGCTTGCGTAAGTATCATTGTTGTATCGTGTATAAGAGCATGTATGCATGTATGTTGTATGAAAATGAACCGCATGTATACGACCAAGTGGTCGGCGTACCCTCACTAGTACGCGGGGTATGCGGTTATCATCATGCTCAGCGAAAGCTGACCCCTTCGGGGAACGTTTTTAGTGTGCAGGTACCCGAAGCGGATGTGGTCAAGGTAAGAGACCGGCGACACACCTTTGTATCTAGAAAGTAAGTAGTTGTGAGGAATGGGTAGTAAGTAGTCTCTTAGTGAGTGCATAGGAACTTAGGAGAATCATTGTATTTGTATTTGGAACTTAGTAAACTCGGTCATGTATATTGTATTGTGTGGATTATGAAGGAGTAAAGTATTGAATGGAGTATTGTAATGAAAGGGAAGTTTTAGTATTGGAATTGGTAATTGGAGTATGTATTGTAAGTGTGTAGTACTCGGATATTCCGGTCCATCAGACCGATGCTGTATGTAGGAGTAGTGGCCTTGTTAGTCACGTGGGTGACTAACGGCATTGTATCACCCAATGTATGTAAGAACATATCCGCTGCGTGTATCTGGTATGTAAGGAGATTGGACGGTAAGCCTTGTATTAATGGTAGGGGTGTTACAACAACTAAGACTTTGCTATTTTATTTTCGAAAGAGATGGTTACATATGTCCTCTCACAATTAGGATCCATATGTTCAGTATCCCCATTCTACTAGAACTACATTTGTTAGCTCTGTTGCCACTTGGTGATATGCTGTGTCTGCGTATATGAGACCTTCTATAAGGGCTGTAGCTCCTGCAGGTATCGTGACAATTAGCTCCTGCATACAAACAATTATATTAAGCATTATGACTGAGGGTAGCGTGCAGAAGTTGTACAATATGCAGTCTTAATTATGAGACACACAGGTCCAAACCAATCAACCAAAGAACAAAATCATACCAAAAAAAGAGTAAATGAGTTTATAAACCAACAGCAACCTGCGTTGTTCCTCTTGTGTCATTTGAAGATGTTCTATGGCCCTTAGTGTTACCTTTTCGAACTTTGTCTGCCCATAGTTTTCAACCAAAGTTTAGACGTAAACTCCCATGAAAATAACATGACATGAAGCTTTCATATAGCAACCTGTAATGGTAGGACTAACAACATTGCACCTTTCATATACAAGTAATAATCACTGGCATAATAAAGGGGCAGTACAAATGAATAATGTAGAAAAGTACAGTAGTTAGAATGTGTTTGATGGTTGATTTCCAACATTTGAACAAATATAGAAAAGTCCATCAGTTAAGTAGGAGGTTAGATTAGGTTCTAGTAGCAAGGGAATACCTCTGTAAAAAGGCACTAAAACAACTTTAAGCTTACCATTTAAATAGTCCATAACATGCTTATCTCAATGACATTAAAGCTGTGACACATGCGCTTTTAGCAACACACCAAAAATCAGACAAAGATGCTAAATATATCTCGTCATAAACAACCAAGCAAAATTTAGACCGAACAGTTCACAGCAATAGCAAAGTTTAGAGGCATTATTTAGCAAACATACAGGCCTAAATTGGGCAAGAACAACCACACACTGCAGCGAGAATGCAGCTTATAGGTTTAATATTGATAAAAAGATATCTAATATCATTATGAGTTCAAGATGTCTGCTTTTTCACAAAGGCAAAATGGAAATTTAATGAAAATCTGAATGTGACAGCAAAAAAAATGACAATCAGGCCACCAGTATATAGGAATGACAACAAACTTCTAGAGAATAACAAAAGCATTTTCTATGTTTCCCAACTACATACTATCAGAATTGGAGACTTCCGGATACAAACAACAAAGCAAAATTATTCTAGCTAGCTTAAGAGACAATGTGTATGACTTGTTTATTAATGATTACTAATTGCCCTATTAAGCTCCTGGCTTTATCCGTGTAACTAACTAAGTAACACCAATGTTTCTGGAAGACAATATGAAATTTTATATTCAGATTTGTATAGATATATATATCCACTACACTAGCTAGGAAGACGCAAGTTGCTTTTGCTGGACAATATCAAGCGACAAGAGACCCATAGACAATAATTTAGAAGATTTAAATGACTACTACAACTCCACTTCCATTGCTTTTCGAGATGAGATGGGACTACTGTTCCACTCCCATTGCTGTTTGAGATAGAAGCTTAATTAGTATGAAGTTCATAATAAACGATTACTACTCTCATACATAGATGCAATTTTTTAAAGTTTCCCATACATGATTGATCAAATAACAAGAGATGAAGTTCATTAATGACTATTTTGATAATTTCAGAGGCCATAATGGGTGTTGGTTTCCAAAAAATCATGAGAAATCAGAGAAGAACAAATAAATGGATTGGAAGATTCTAACAGTTAATTGATTCAATCATAAATGGATACAGCAGTTTCCTGCTTTTATCCACCAATCTTGTGTTTTTCCTACGTTGCTCAACAGGATGCGTTTAATCAGTCAGAGCCCAAACTACATTAAGCGGCACCAAAAATTGCGTACAACCAGAAGCAAATTGACAGATTTTTGTTGGATTTTTGAATTCATATAAATCTACTACTCTGAGCTTAATCGAAGCCAACAAGGACAGAGAAACATACCAGTGGTCATGAAATTCAGAGAGGACAAGTAGATGTTCGATCTCCACAAACTCCTCCGCAAGCTACACTCTGGTGGCTCGTGAACCGGACTGGTAACAGTTGGGTTAGGTTTTCTTTTAACCTAGGTGAGAGTGGAGATATCAAACTAAATTAAGCCCAGTTCTAATTTGTGAGCTAAATTCGAACAAGAAAAAACCCTATATGTGTGAGTCCAACGAAGGAGACAACAGAAAAGAAAATACAGTGACACAATTACTAACAAAACAAGAACTATTATTATCGGTTGCCTCACAAGATGCAATAGAAGAAACAAGAATTTCTATTGTTTTAGTCGCCAGCGACGGTAGGAGTTCTGAGAATCTTACCGGTTTCAGCCTCGCTTTACTCTGGTGTACACCGATGGGGTTCTCCAATTTACGGTTTTGCAGCAATTTACGGTTCCGAACCAAAGAACAGCTTCAAATTTGAGACGTGTGACAACGATGGTGTTTTCCAAGTTTCTCTGACAGTTGTTCGAGAGGGAGTATCGAAGATAGACAAAAGAAGAAAGTAGAGGCTGAACAAGGAAAATATCAGGCGCTACTGAGTTTTAGTTTTACCGAGCTTACCGACGGACGATTCCGTCAGTATGAATATTTATAAAACGATGAGTTTAAGCAATTATAACTATTGAAGAAATCGTCGACGACAATGTTCTAATAACGAGAGTGTTTTCCAGAGCCCGCCTACTACCTACGGAATTTGTTCCGTCGGTATAAATGTTTATAAAACAATGCTGTTTATTTTATTTTTTTTTTTAAAGAGTAAACATATATTAGGAAATGAGTTTAAGTACAACCTCCGGCATTGTTTCCGGAGTCCATGACCCCGACATTTGCGAATGTCGGGCATGGTTAGCTAAGACATGCGCTGATACATTATGCTGTTTAAGTTAGTAAGACTACCGTAATTTTTTTTTCAAAAGTCAGTCTATTTACCTACGGAATGTGCCGTCGGTAATTACCTACGGATTGTTTCCGTCGGTATCTTGATCTATAAAACGATGTGTTTAAGTTAGTAGACTCCCGTAACTTTTTTTCAGAGTCGGTCTATTTACCTACGGAATGTGTCCGTCAGTAATTACCTACGGAATACGTCCGTCGGTAAATTTGTTAACAAAACGATGTGTTTAAGTTAGTAACTCTCGTAACCTTTTTTCCAAAGTTTACCTACGGAATGTGTCCGTCGGTAATTACCTACGGATTGTTTCCGTCGGTATCTATGTTTACAAAACGATGTGTGTAAGTTAGTAAGACTCCCGTAAGTTTTTTTCCAGAGCCGGCCTATTTACCTACGGAACTTGTCCGTCGGTAACTGTTTTTCAGGATTCCGCCTAATTACCTACAGAATTTCCGTAGGTAATTTGTTGGTAATATACGCGCCATTATGAGCCAGCATTCCCGTACTTTTTCCTTCAAATTTACCTACGGAAAATTCCGTCGGTAAAAGTGCGGTTGGTATTCCGTCGGTATTCCGTCGGTAATTGCTTAACCAAGCGTTGACACTGTAAACCGTAGGTATTCCGTCGGTAATTACCTAAGAATATTTTCCGTAGGTAATTTCCGTAGGTAAACTACTATTTTCTAGTAGTATATTATACCGCTCAACAAGATAAAAGCACAAAAAAATTTTGCATTTGATATATATCTCGATGCCTGTTGTATGCGCTAACCATCCTTGTTTGAGTTCGTGGTCTAACTGAGTGTTGTAGACCGAATCGTAATTGAATAACGTTTGGTTAGGGACTCGTAGAGAGAGAGTCGATCCACAAAATAATTAAACGTGGAAAAACACATAAAAATTCTCAATTAGAGAACAATGATAGTCCAAACTTATGAACTCACTTGATACGTGAATAGAGATATATGGGACTATTAAACTCCCTTCCAATGGTTAGTCGACCTCCTATAAGAGGATTCGAACCAACAAGAGACTGTAACCAAACTTTTAAGTATTGGTAACATAGGGGCAGCCCTTAAATCTGAGGATACAAGAACTCAAGAAAATTCCCTAAGTTTATTAGATGACATCAAGAGCAATGCTTTTAGACTAATATACATGATTATATTATGACTCCAAGGAGAGGAGTAATTGGGAATGTGGGAAGTCTGATGGAGATTCAGACGCACGTGAGAAAGAGGAACTAAGAGAGTAGTTTCGTTTTCTAGTTAGACCTTCCTTCCATGCTAGACCCGGTAGGGTCGAAACCGAGGAAGTAAGGCTAGAACCCAAAAGCCCGGGGTGAGATCTATATGTGCGTCTCTACCCGGAGGTCTAAGCGACTTAACCCTAGCTATCTGACCTAGAGTGGTGAACGGGTAAGTATGAGAAAAGCCGATTATGAGAATTGAGAGTTTCTCTACCCAGAGGTCAGGGAATTGACTTAAGTGTTATTCAGAGTAGAATAATTATGGAAATGAGATCGAGACCAGAGGTTGTCCATAGATTTAGGAGAATAAGTAAGATTATCTGAATAAGATGGATAAGTTATTTATTAATGAGAATGAAGCACTATTGAGGTAGAAACCTTCAAGGCCTAAGGAACAAGGTACCGTAATCTAACAAACTTAATGTGTTAGCCTTGTTGACTGTATTTTGTTGTTTGAATACTTGTTATGAATGCGAGCATGTTGTGTGTTTACAACATTTCATGTTATGATTTAAATAAAATCAATCGCATGTTTAGACGATGTGGCCCGGTAGTAGCGGGTTGCACGACTACCATACCAGCAAAGATGTTGAGCCCTTTTTGGAGCCA
This sequence comes from Limonium bicolor, assembly GCA_023374045.1. Taxonomy (NCBI): domain Eukaryota; kingdom Viridiplantae; phylum Streptophyta; class Magnoliopsida; order Caryophyllales; family Plumbaginaceae; genus Limonium; species Limonium bicolor. Next base: position 394,444,308 of record CM041776.1, on the reverse strand, counting down.
CCCATTACTTTCAGGTACATAGGAGCTGACCATCGTTTGAGAGTAGGACGGGGTTGCTGCTGTAGCATCGGTAGTTTTATTTAATTACATATGTATTGTCAATTGAGTAAGACCGAAATTGTTATCTGCAAGTAGTATGTAATAGACTCGGTACAATATTGACTTGAGAATTATGTATGACTCGGTTTTGAAATGGAATGAGGATTGTATTTGTATAAGTACTCGGGAATTCAGGTCCATCAGACCGTTACTATTTTAGTTTAGGCCTTATTAGTCGCGTAGGTGGCCAACGGCATTGTATCACCCACCGTTTGTATTTGGATTTCTGTTGTGAATGTAATGACGAACGAGGTGATTAAGAATTAATGATGTGATTAGCGGTAGGGGTGTTTCAATTACATAGCTATATTAGTATATTCCATTAAGTTGTCTAAATTTATTTCTTTATTTGAGAGCTGATATTTTCAACATTAAAGACATAATTTCAGTCAAATACTTCACTTGGAGTGACTCAATTTCACTATTTATTGCGATTATGTAATAGTTTATCGTCATAATATACTCCCTATATATAATTAATACACTTGTTAATGTGTGTCTATCTTCATGATAACAGCCACAACAAGTTTACATCTACAAAATAATTTATGTCATTGTCTGCTATAATTCTTTGTCAAAAGACGTATTTCTTAAAGTGCCAATCTTCTGATGATCGTTGTCCAATATTCACGAGAATATAGAAGTAAATGAAGCCATTATCCAAACAGAGGAGAACACATACAATGGCAAGATATCTTCTTCTAAATCTACTTCTTGTAAAGATAAAGAAGAAATATGTTTGTGTATATTATCCGATGACCTTGAGTATTACAGATATAAACAGCTACGCTACGAATACTAACAGAAAGAATAAACAACTAGCATACATTTAGGAACTAACGTAATTGTTGTAGATAAATACAAAAAATAAATAAGTCAAGTCTTCCCTAATTAACGGATTTGAAGTGCTGGTTACAATGGAAGCAGTGGAAGTAAGAGCGGAGAAAAAATTCAACTGGCTCTTGATACCATGTAAAGAAAAGAAAAATATGTTAGTGTGTATTATCCGAGGACCTTGAGTATTACAAATATAAACAGCTACGAATACTAATAGAAAGAATAAATAACTAACATAAATTTTGTAACTAACTGTTGTAGATAAATACAAAAAATAAATAAGTCAAGTCTTCCCTAATTGTTGGATTTGAAGTGCTGGTTGCAATTGGAATAGCGGAAGAAAGAGAGGAGAAAAAAATCAACCGGCTCTTGATACCATGTAAAGATGGAGAAGAAATATGTTTGTGTATATTATCTGATGACTCTACGAATATAACAACAAAAATAAACAACTAGCATAAATTTAGGATCTAATGTAACTGGTGTAGATAAATATAAATAAGTCAGTCTTCCCTAAATACCGGTGAAATATTATGTTTGTTATCATTTCTCCTGCTCTTCAACAAGATTTTCATATGAGAAAAGTTAAAGTTCTACACAATGAAACACACGCTCTTTGAATTCGATCCCCATTGCAAAAAAAAACACACGGCAAAATGAAAAAAAAACAGAAATAAAAGAAGATAACATCCACTCTCAGTCGGGAATCAGTATAGGAATGAGAAGCAAAAATAACATTTCAACGCAATGTTTCAACCCACAACAAGAAATAATCAGAGAATGCAAACCAGACAAGCTTTAGCCCACAACAAAGACAAAACTGAAATCAAACGAAGAAATGGGAGATATTTTTTTAAAAAAAATAAAATATTGGTAACATTTCCAAATGTTTGCTGAGGGATGAGAATCAAATTTCCCAATGGTACAAACAAAAGTTATCAAATGTAACTTGCAAAAATCTAGGATTCACATACACCAGCACAGCCACATCTCCACCTTCTCTAAAAGGAAAGGAAAAGAAAAGAAAAAATGAAACTAACATGCATAGAGGATGACATGTCTAACCAAACTTCCAACAGGGAAAGGCGGACAGGAAAAAATTGACCACGCAGAGCAGCAATCTACTATATCTACTATAATTTTTTATTTAAGATATTATATGCTAGAAACAACTGTAATAGAAGATTAAGGGGTGTGATATTCTTATTAAATCAAAAAGTAGAGACAGTTTGATTTATCTGTTTCCTGTCCACTTTTCCCCTTAGATTTCATAATCAAGGCAGATTCTGCCTTTGTTTTATCTCAACTCTTGATTTTTTAAGCCCTTGAAGAAATATAGTTCAGATAGTTATGTTAAATACCGTGGCAATGCTACTCCCTAACATTAAATTGATGAAATTGTTTGTTGGCTATGCTGCTCCCTCACATTAAACTAAGTAAAACTTAAATGTTGTTAATACTTCATCTCATTTTGAGGTTCTTGTGCTGGTGGGTACTGAAACTGACTGTGTGCTACTATTTTAGAAGAAAGATAAACATCCACGGTGGATCAGAACAAGCAACACTGAATAAGGTCAAATACTACCATTTAAGGGGTGTACTAGATTTCTTCACTATTTGCAAAGTTAACCTGTAGCTTAGAGAAGGGAGATAATTACTTATAGAATTACCGATTGATGTCGTGGTTTACCGGGATTCACCAGCAAGCTCCTCAAGGACGCGACATGGAAATTGAGCAGGTTAGTGGTGGTGATGGCCACATAAAGCTCTGGTCGACCGAAATTGATGCGGTGGTGATGCATTTTGGAGTAACCAGGTGTGAGCCTCAGCCGCTGGTAGACGTGGTTGAATGGAATTGAGCAAGGTTAGGGTTTGGGAGTACGGGGAAGTACTAAAAGTTGAGCAGTAGTTAGGCAGACAAACGACATCGTAAAGGCGGGAATGAAAAGTGTATTTTTTCACTTATAAGGCTTATTCTTCTGTTGTATCTATGGTGTTGGGATATTGGCTGAAACAAAAAAGATTTGGAGGGTATATAGGTCTTTTTCACCAAATGTCACTTATTATTCCGGCCCTATATTTTAACAGTTCTCTTAAACTAGGTAAAGACTATTAAGGATATATAAAGTGTAATTAGTGTTACTATCAGGTTTTTAGTATCTAGTCAGATCTTATCTATTCCTATTCTTTCTCCTGGTTTATAGTATAGTAATCTAGTTAGTTACTGCTCACTTAGTGATGTATATATCTCCCTCTCTGTTAATTGGAATATCACTGCAATTTATATTTCTATATGGTATCAGTCTGAACACCACGATCTCTCGCTTCCGCTCTCTCTTTCAAATTCCCAACTCTGCGCCGCCCAACCCTCTTGCGCCGCCTCTCACCATGCCTGTTATCATTACTACCCTAACTAATCCTACTGATAGCACCCAACCATTTATCCTCATCAATTTTTCCAACACTATTCGCCTCAACCCAAATAACTACATCACATGGAAGACTCAAATCCAAGGGCTACTGACTAGTTACAATCTTCTAAAGTTTGTCCACGGCAAACACCTTAAGCCGGCTGCCACCACTCTCGCCGCTGATGGCTCCTTCACCACCAATCCTCTTCACGCAGCCTGGCAACGCCAAGATCAGCTATTGTTCGGTGCTCTTGTTGGTACTCTCACTCCAACTATGGCCCCTTTAGTCACAAGTGCTACGTCTGCCAAAGACGCTTGGGATATCCTTGCCAAGACTTATGCAAATCCATCAAACGGCAGGATAAACCAACTTAAAGATCAGCTCCGAACTTCCGTCAAAGGTATAAAACCATTTCCGAGTACATCCAATCTGTCATCGCTACAACTATAATTTGCTCGCTGATCTGGGCAAGCAAGTCGACACTGATGATATTGTTGCTTATATCCTCAATGGGTTGGATGCAAACTATTATGCTCTTGTCGATGCTATTAAGGCTCGTGACACAACTATTGATGTCCCCGAGCTTCATGAAAAATTAATTTTCAAAGAGATGGAAATTGGTGTGTCTCTGCCTCTTTAGCACCGCCAGCCACAGCCCTTCACGTTCATTCCGAAACCTGGCACTCCTCAGCTCCTGCACGCTCACCAGCTACTGATACGCCAAAGGGAAACTGTCCGTCCTTTCAGTCATCACCACCACGACACTGTTGTCAACCCACTCATCAGCAAAATCACGCCCCGCGCCCTTTTCTATGTCATTGTCAATGGTGCCGCACCATTGGACATGTGTTAGCTGCTTGTCATGATTTTCGCCAGCAGCATCCTCACTTCGTCCACCTTCACCGCCGCGTGCTCAAGCCCACGTCACCACCATTGCCCCCGTGCACAAGACTATTTGGTGGACAGCGGTGCGTCACACCATGTAGTCACACAACCAGATTCTTTGGCTCTGACATACCCTTATAATGGTCCGGATGAATTATTTATGGATAGCGGTGAAGGTTTAGGAATCTCACATGCAGAAGAGGGCTCATGAGGAGACAGTGTAATCAGTTTTTTCCGATTGGATTATTTATTTTCAAAACGAATAATCTTCTTCATTCGACTTAATGATAGATATGATGCGGTCATATGTTTGTTAACAATTGACAGTTAAGCTGGAAATATTTAGTGTTCATGTGCTGTGTAAAGTTTGCATATCATGATATATATCTATTGAAGGGTGTGTCCCGTTTCAGTGGTAAAACTAGAATAACAATGTATGCGTTTTTGTGTACTTCACCCTTTTCTTGTATTTGTCCTTTGGGAATATACTGATTAGCTATTGGTCCTACATGCATGCATGATCTATTTACCAATGGAATCAAACAAAAACGAAAGAAAAGCAGCACCTGATATGTATATCCATAGTTTTCTATTTAATCTAGCTACAGTTACTGCACGACTGTATTTATTTATATATATATATATATTAATCTCTTGATTTTTTGTTTGAGGAAGCTCTTGAGAAAACTATTTGATCTCTTCATTACTTAAAATTAAAGGTGGGCTGACCTCTCCGTATTGCAAAGATATGGTTGAGCAGATATGTGAATATCATGATATACGCGCTCTGTAGAGGTAAATCACTGTTATTATTGCATTTTGCATTCCAGATTGAAGACGGGCTGAAAAATGTTCAGTACTCATCTTCTTCTCTCTTGTGGTTATAACAATTGAAGATTTTGAGTTCTTCTGTCACATTCATTCTCTTCATTCACGATAATTTCGCAACCGTAACGGGCGATTATTACGTACATGCTCTGCGCCTCCCTTCACTCACGGTCATTTTGCAACCCTACCTGACGATTATAACTATATAGCATACATGTGCCTCTCTTCATTCTTATCTTGTGTATGTGTATCTGCAAATCACTGGAACTGCTGCATCTCACACACAAGATTGAAGATGAGCTTAGTATAAGCTTTAAAATAGACTTTTTTAGCGGTGATGGTGTTTTAGCTTAGTTGTACAGATTGGTTTAGCCGGTTTATAACGGGTACGGGTACTGGTGAAAAAGTATTAGGTGTTTAGTAATACCAATTGTGGTGTTATTTGTACAAATGTTTAGACTTTTGGTAATTCATTCATAATCATGTGTACAAACACCAATTGTGGTGTTATTTGTACAAATGTTTAGACTTGGTATTCGTTCATAATCATGTGTACAAACACCGTGAACCAGTGAAGTTATACATAGCGATCGTTTCATGTGATGTACCCTTTCATTCATGTGCTTCATTCATATACGTGTGGTATTCGTTAGACTACAAAATGGTACAATATTAAATAATATCATGTATAGGTCCATATTCGGTGTACTGGTAATTGTTGATGATTTGAGCGGTGCTTTTTTTTTACAATAAAATAGTGACAATCATGTTTATGAACAACTAAACATTCATGGATTAGAATTTCAAACCACATTACAAAATACCTACGAATTGAACATTAATGCCTTCACATATGTAAATAAAAACCATAAAAGAAATTTTTATAAGCGAAACAAGTTTATGATATACCAAAGAACATATGTACTAGTACCACGCTATTGTCATTCTAATGCCAACAAAACATCTAGAATGTACCACATTTATATCTTACATTTCAAAATCATTCGTAACTGTAAGTTATTATATAATCTATTTCGTGATGTTTTAAATATTTTCTGTCAGAACAAAATACAAATATGTACAATATGAAAAAGGATAGCAACACCGTGTCTGGTTTATACACAGGTACATAGTGAACTAGTGCAAGGTCTTTCGTTAGGGGGTTCATGGTGTTTGGTTAAGCTGATGTCAATGTATTATGTATTGTTTTCTAGAAAATAATATCAATGCCTTTACGAATAGAATTGTAACCAACACCATGTTCTGTTTAAACATAGGGACATAATGAACTGGCGCATGTGTTTTGTTCAGGATTTCATCGTGTTTGGCTACGTTCATGACATTTTTAATATTTTGCTTGTCAAAACAAAATATAAATGTGTTCAATATGAAAAAATATACCAAAGTTTGTCAGGTTTATACAACAGATACATATTGTACTAGCGCAAGGTATTTCATTGGGGGTTCATGGTGTTTAGTTAATTGATGTCAGTGTATGACATCCTAAACAAAACACCTAGCACATGTCAGTATGTACCTGTGTATAATGTGATATGGTGTTGGTAACAATGCTATTCTTAAAGACATGGTAATGTTTTTTTAGCACACAAGATATAATACAGCAACATGAATGTAACCAAACACCACGAATTCTCTGATGAAACACCTACCACCTGTTCAATATGTACTTGTGTATAAACACCATCATGAACATAACCAAACACCACAAATTCCAAATCGAAAAAACCTAGAACCTATTCAATATGTACTTGTGTCTAAATCTGACACGGTATTGGTATGATTTTGTAAAGAGATCGTTATTCTATTTTAGCATACATGATTTAATACCGACATCATTATAAACAAACACCACCAATATCTCTAAGAAACACCTAATACTTGTTAAATGTGTACATCTGTATAAACTTACACAGTTTTGGTAACAATTTTATTCATAAAGACATGGTTATTCTTTTGTAGCACACAAGATATAATACACGACATCATTATAAACAGACACCACCGATATCTCTACGAAACACCTAATACTTGTTAAATGTGTACCTCTGTATAAACTTACACAATTTTGGTAACAATTTTATTCATAAAGACATTGTTGTTCTTTTATAGCACACAAAATATAATACACCGATATCATTATAAACAGACACCACCAATATCTCTGCGAAACACCTAATGCTTGTTAAATGTGCACCTATGTATAAACATACACAGTTTTGGTAACAATTTTATTCGTAAAGACATTGTTATTTTATTCATAAAGACATTTTTATCATCAGCCTAACACCAATAAAACATCTGCAATGTACTAAATGTATATTTACATTTCAATATACACCAACATTTTAATAACTTCAAACCCTATTACACAATACCTACAAGCAGCACTTTTAATACCTTCATGAATGTAAATGAATACCATTGTAAAAATAATTATAAACAAAATAAGTTTATAAAATACCAAAACACAATATACAAGTACCACACAATCGTCGGTATAATACCGAAGAAACATCTATAATGTACCAAATGTAATATCTTTCATTTTTAAAAATTCTTTCGTAACTATAAATTATTATATAACGCTTGTGTGTGTCTCTGTTAGCAGATTTCAATGAAACTTAATTCGGTTCATGCACCATACTCTTCTGCAGAGATCATTTGTAGGTGTTTCTTACTGCAACAGTAATGAAAACGGTGAAAAAAAAACATCACGAATGAACATCTGAGCAGCACGAATCAATTTAATTCTTGGATCTACGCCGTTGTACTTCTGCTCAGAGTCTGAGTATTTGTAGTGCAGTGCAATCTTCTTTAAATTTTGTTTAGTTAGGTGTGAACGTTACCAAAAATTAGAACATCTGCTCCAAAGTTTCAGCAACTCTTTTCATAAATCTCGGCAGTACTGATCAATTCAATTATTGGGTCTACGTCACTATCCAGTTCAACAATTGTGAATACGCTTCAGAAGTTTTTTTCATCTCATCTAGCTTATGCTCTTCTATGGTCATCCGACTTGTTGTGACTGTTCCACTGTGCAAATGAGAAAGAAGGAAGAATGAGAAGGAAGCAAGACGACAATATTTCTATGACTGTGCCTCAGTGTATTTTGCGTAAGAATGAAGACGATGATAGCATTCTTATTTTGGTGATTACACCTCGGTGTACATTGATCGGCAAATCAAAATAGAAAATTTAAAGTTGAAAATAAAAACAACCCACAAAATAAGGGAATATAAAAACTGCTTTAAATTGTAAAATAAATCTGAACTGATCAGAGCCCTCTATTAACACTACTCTGGATCTAATGGACAACAATGAATCCAGAATAGTTCAGGGACCCCAATAAGGTCCAGAACTGAATCCACCCCGTTTTAACTCCCTCGTCGTCTTTATTGTTCATGATTATTTATAAATATTTCTATCAGTAGTTTAAAATGTCCAAATAGTAGTTGATAAATGTTTTCACCACTGGGTTAAAATACGTTCATGATGGTTGATAAATGTTTCAATTAAATATTTAAAAAAGTACCGTATCATAAATGTTCATAAAGTATCCATCATTATCAGTAGTTTAAAATGAATACATGCCTATTTATATATGTTTTCGTCAATAGTATAAAATTTATATATGATAGTTGATAAATGTTTCAATAATAGAATTTAGTGTTTCTGTTTTGTATAGAGTAGAGATTTGCAGAGAAACGAATGTAAGCCTTGCTTCTTTTATTATTTCCAATGTATGTAAACTGAGATACAAACCTACGTACTTTACTAGGTTTAATGAAACTGTTTTCCTAGATTCTTGATTAAGATAGAATCGTTATCTTTATCTTCCTAAAAACAAACTATAATAATAATGAAATAAGGATAAAGAATAATAAGGATAAAGAATGCTAACGAGCCAAGCCCAACAAGCTGTATAGACCAAGCCCAAAATACTAAGCTAAACCCAACTTTATAACTCCAATACCCCCCCGCAAGCCGCGGGGAAAAACATTCGCCAAGGCTTGTCTCTTAAGTATCACGCATTCCCATGCGTTGTAGTTGTTCTTTGTATCTGGTACCAGGCAGAATCTTCGTTAGCATGTCCGCCAACTGGGTTGAAGTATGTGTAGATGACATCAACAAGCCCTTGTTGAATTTTCTCACGTACAAAATGACAATCTATCTCAATGTGCTTGGTACGCTCATGATGAAACACCGGGTTTCGTGCAATATGAATGGCAGACTGGTTATCACACTTAACCGGTATAGGGATAATATCTTGTACACAAAGTTCTGAAAGAAGACGAGTTAACCAGGTTAACTCTGCTGTGACACGCCTGAGTGATCGATACTCTGCTTCTGCACTGGACAAAGAAACAGATCCTTGTTTCTTCGTCTTCCACGAAATCGGACTATCTCCCAAAAAGATATAATATCCGGAAACGGACTTTCTGGTGTTAGGACAAGCTGCCCAGTCTGAATCACAATAGGCCATGAGATTCAACGTCGCACATCCCCCACCGGTCAACACTATTCCATAGTTGATAGTACCTTTGACATAGCAGAGTGCATGTAGAGCTGCCTCCATGTGAACACTAGTAGGCCGTTGCATGAACTGACTCAGAGTCTGAACGGTAAAACTGATGTCTGGACGTGTGTTGGACAAATAATTCAACTTGCCCACTAACCTTCTATACGTGGTAGGATCACGAAGGAGATCCCCTTCATCGGCTAACAAGGTCTTGCCCATAATCATAGGACCTTGTGTAACCCTCTTATCCTGACAGTCAAACTCTTCAATAAGATCCATGCAGTACTTCCGTTGAGATAAGATATAGCCTCCTCTGGTGGGAACAAATTCTATCCCCAAGAAGTAATGCAAAGACCCCAAATCTTTGATTTTGAAATTCAAGTCAAGCGCAACCTTTATTTTATCAAGTTCTTCTTGTCTGGGACCCACGAGAAGAATGTCATCAACATAAACGGCCATAAATATCCTTCCTTCTCGAACATCCTTGAAAAACAAAGAATAGTCATTCTTAGATTGTGTGAACTGCAAAGTCTGGAGGAAGCTCGTGAGCTTAGAAAACCACTGCCGCGAAGCTTGCTTAAGCCCATACAAAGATTTCTTGAGCAAACAAGCTTTGTTATCTCCATTAACCTCAAGACCATCCGGAACTCTCATGTATACTTCCTCGTCCAGATGTCCATGAAGAAAGGCATTATTCACATCGAGTTGATTAACCAACCACCCTTTGTGTTGTGCCACTACAATAAGAGCTCGTATCGTGGTGAGCTTGACGACTGGGGAAAAGGTTTCATTGTAATCTAGTCCATGACGTTGTGTAAACCCCTTTGCTACCAACCGAGCTTTGTACCTTTCTAAAGATCCATCAGATTTGACCTTAACTTTATAAACCCATTTGCACCCGATCATTTTCCCACGTGGCAAAGTGACTACATCCCATGTATCGTTCCTTTTGAGAGCTGCCAACTCTTCTTGCATGGCTTCTGCCAATGCACATGCTTGGAAGCCTCTGTAACTGTTGGGTTCTTTCATATCTAGATTCAAACCGATCTGAGCGTTTGAAAACAAAGCCATGCAACTGACGGGTGTTAGGTCTGTAAGACTTGTACAACCTTTGATAAGATTATCAATGACTGTACAATCACGGTAGACTCTTTCATCCAGGACTTCTTGGAACACTGTGTTACAAACATAATCATTCAGATAACTAGGTCTGTGACTTTCTCTCCCAGAACGCCGAACTGGAATCTGCTGCAAAGTGGAGTCACCACCATCAAACAGTATTCGGTTGGTTACACTGTGATATTACCTGTATTTCATCATCAGCAATAATCACATCAGTAGCGTCTGTGGCAACGGGGTGCTGTTCAAGAGTGTGAGAAAAACTCTTGATATTCTTGTGTAAGGAAAAACACTCATGTGAAACTTAACATCTCTGCAAACCTCCACAACCTGATTCTCAATGTCTAGCACCTTGTGCCCCTTTTTCCTTGGATCTTCTCCTAGATAAACACACGCTTGCCCCCTTGGACCGAATTTTCCTTCTCTTCCACTGATGATTGTTTTGTAACATAAGCACCCAAACGGTTTTATCTTATCATATGTGACCTTCCGCCCAAATAAACTTTCAAAAGGAGTCACGCCACCAAGGACTTTGGTAGGAAGCCTGTTGATAAGATAGGCTGCATGTAATATACATTCTCCCCAGTATTCTATTGGCACATTAGACTGAAAAAATAAAGCTCGCGCCGTCTCAAGAAGATACCGGTGCTTTCTTTCGACAACCGCATTTTGCTGAGGTGTATGGGCACATGTAGTCTGATGTATTATTCCTTTTGTAGAAAAGAAAATCTTCCCTTCATTGGAACCCCCTAGTTCTTTTGCATTGTCAGAACGAACCACTTTGACTTTGGTTTCAAACTGGCGTTCTATGAAACTGAGGAAATTGACAACTGCACTCCAAGCTTCACCCTTCTGTTTTATAAGATGAACCCATGTTGTTCTCGTAAAGTCATCCACAAAACATACAAAGTACTTGAAACCGTTGTAAGTCTCGGTTTTGAACGGGCCCCACACATCAACATGAATCATCTCAAAAGCCCTTTTAGTTTTCACACACGAATCATCAAAAGGTAATCTCTGAGCTCTACTTTTGTAGCACACATCACAGGCATAATCATAATGAAAATCTGAATGCTTTATTAAACCCATCGTAACAAGTTTTCGAAACGGAACATGCCCTAGTTTAACATGCATCTCCTTAGCCTTAGTACTAACAAAAGAATTCTGGCCCACATTCTGGCCCACATCATAACAAGAATTCGGATTCATTTCTGCAGAATTGTTACAAAAACGATCTGCTCCAGCCTCTTGCCTACTGATGCGGCCCAACTCTTCTGCTGCTTGACTTCCGGTGCGGCCCAGACTGGATTCCACTGTCGAACCGAGAATGTAAAGCCCACCGATGCTTTTCCCAAACAGCTCAGTCTTCCCTGTCAAAGGGTCCTGTAGAAAACACTTATCGGTGTCAAAAATTAGGGTTCTCTTAGTATCTTCAGATAAACGCTTCACAGAGACAAGGTTGAACTTGAAACCGGGAACAAACAACACTCCTCTCAACCACATTCTGTCCCCGATTTTCACCTCACCTACCAAGTTCACGCCATGAAGCCTCCCATCTGGTAAGACGATCGACTTTTCACTCCGCAAGGTACGCAAGTTCACAAGCAAATCTCTGATTCCGGTAATGTGATCCGTGGATCCCGAATCTAAAATCCACTTCCCTTGAACAAATTTTGCGAACTGGTAAGACAATATTTATCACAGCAAGTAGTTTTACCTGAGAAATTGCTATAGCTCAAGTCGTCTGCCTTAGCTCCCGTGTTGACATTCCGAATTAATTCGGTAATCTGTTGGATTTGTTTCGGTGTTAGCCCACCGTCTGTGCTTGACTGTTCTGACTGTTCTTCCACCTTTGCGCTGTTGGCAAAACTTTTCCTCTTTCGAGCAAGGACATTATCCCTCCCATGAGGTGATAACACTCATCTTCTGTGTGACCATTCTTCTTGCAATGGTTACATTTTTGTCGTTGGAAGCAATTATCGTAAGTATGCCCGACCTTTTACAATGCGTGCAACTAAGTTTCCCTCTGTCGGTTTCAATTTTAGGGTTTCTGGAATACCTTGTGCTCTCTGTTTGTCGGTCTGTGAGAATAGAAAGATTTTGCTTCTTCCTTGGATGGCTTCCCACGCCTCTGTTCTTCTTCTTGAACCACCAGCGAAAGGCCTTCTCCAGACTTGGAGGAGTTTGCATCGCCAAGATCTGGCCTCTTATAGATAAGTAATCCGACTTAATCCCATTAGAAAGTGAACTACTTTATCTTCATCTGCTGCCTTCTTGATGGATTTGTTTATGTCACACGTACATTTGTTGCAAGAACACCTCTGTAGCGGCTTTGCCTGTTCTAATTCACCCCAAAGCCTTTTCAATTTGCTGAAATATTCACGCACTGAATCATCTCCTTGCTTTGTCCTGCCAGTTTACGCTTCAGTACATGAACAATCGCCAAGTTGCTGTGTTGGTTCTCAGCACAAAGATTGTCCCAGAGTTCTTTGGGATCCTCCACAAATCTGACGCTATCAAGGACATCTCCACCAAGGGCGTTTTTAATCCAAGAAACCACAAGAAAATTAGCACGTTCCCAGGCTGCGTACCTTATATCATCTGCTTCATCTGGCCGTTTGACTTTTCCTGTGACAAATCCAAATTTGTTTTTGGATTTAAGCGCTGCCACCATGTCGAACTTCCAACCGAGGAAGCCAGTGCCAGTGAATTTGGAGACAAGGTTTAGCCCGGGATTCTCTGCAGCATGCACATAAAGTGGGTCGTTGATATCTATGGCAGTCGTCGCAGCCACAGAGGCCAAACCCTTATCTGCATCCTTCTTCCCTTTTGGATCACCATCCGCCATGAGAGCAAGTGCAAGAACCTAGCTTTAGAACTCCTGTGCTCTTGATACCATAATAGAATTTAGTGTTTCTGTTTGTGTATAGAGTAGAGACATTTGCAGAGAAACGAATGTAAGCCTTGCTTCTTTTATTATTTCCAATGTATGTAAACTGAGATACAAACCTACGTACTTATACTAGGTTTAATGAAACTGTTTTCCTAGATTCTTGATTAAGATAGAATCGTTATCTTTATCTTCCTAAAAACAAACTATAATAATAATGAAATAAGGATAAAGAATAATAAGGATAAAGAATGCTAACGAGCCAAGCCCAACAAGCTGTATAGACCAAGCCCAAAATACTAAGCTAAACCCAACTTTATAACTCCAATATTCAATCACTTCACTGAGTTAAATTATATCCATGATATAGTTGATTGAAGTTTGCAATTAAGATTTAAAATGTATCCATGACCGTTTATAAATGTGCACATCAGTAGCTAAATTTGCATCCTTAAATACACACATAATTATTTATAGATGTTTCATTAATTAGTAAAATGTATACATGATAGTTGATATATATTTCAATTGCATGTAAGAAGCGTATCCATAATATTCAATAAACGTGTTCGTTAGTAGCTGAAGATACATCCATGACTATATAATGATATTTTCATTAGTTTTCAAAGAATGTTGAATATGTGTGGTACTTTGTTTAGAATACAATACAAGTGCTGGAATGCAAAATTCCATACTTTGCATATTGAGATTGTTTTATGTTTCTGTCCAAATTTAGCAAAAAATTGTATCTTTTAGCATCGATTTTCTTTACTGATGTTCATCATTGCTTCTACAGTTTGTATCTATCTCCTTCGACAATCGAAATCGTTTCCAAAAGTGTTAATAATCAGTCAAGCTCTATAAACTGGTAAATGTAAAGAAAATATTCCTATACACTATGATTCGATAAGAATGGTTAAAGGAAAAGATATATAGTAATAGTTAGTGTCATATTTTCTATAATAGTGATGGAAAAAATTATACAAGATTGTGTACATGTTTCTAATCATCAGTGGAAACGTTTATAAGTTATCGTGGATACGTAAAGACCAAGGTTAACGAATATGTACAATTGAATCCAACAACTCAGATTATCATATCTAAACGTTTATAGCCTTAAGATCTATCAATCAGTCAAACTCCATAAACTGGTAAATGCAATATACACTATGATCCAATAAAAAGGAAAAGATATATAACTGTTGGTGTCACCTTTTTATAACAGTGATGGAAACGATTATAGAAGGTTGTGTATATATCTCTAATCATTAGTGGAAATGTTTATAAGTTATTATGGGTACGTAAAAATCAAGGTTAATGAATACATAAAGTCGAATCCAACAACTCAGTTTATTGTTTCCTAACATTTACAGCCTTCACTTTATGAATCAGTCAAGTTTAATATTTACTCTTTTATTTAAATGAGAAATTAATAAAAAACTACACTTCTACCAAATAAATATACACTTCTACCAAACAAATACACTTGCATTTTAGAAAAGAAAAAAAAGAAAGATTCATATTTTAAACAAATTGCTTAAAATAAGCAATTAGAAAATATTTTGATATGAATTCTTTAAAATCAACATAAGAAGATCACAAGTGTTTATTTTTTGTCGTAAAACGACGGAGGATTATCCTCATTTCTTATTAATTAAACAGAGATTTGTTCCTCATCTATTTGAGGGATAATACATGTTGGGGACGCATCCAATACATAAAAACCAAGCTCCCCAAACAGTCCTAACTTTGCTAACTTATCAGCAACCTTATTACATTCCCTGAGAGTATGAACTAGTTGTATGTTATACTCTTTGCCGACTAAACCTCTACAGTGTGTGATAATAGGCCGGAAAGGAGAATGGTCTGGGCAGTCATTGAAAGATTCCACTAGCTCTGCCGAGTCTGAGCAGATAGTTATATTGTTAATCCCTTTGTCTTTCACCAGCTGGAGAGCAAACTTTAGTGCCATAAGCTCCGCATGAAATGGGTTCTATTTTCCAAACGCTGCTATGAATCCAGTCACCCAGTTTCCTTTGTGATCTCTACAAATCCCTCCAGCTGCACCGTTTCCTGCATTCGAAACAAAGGCACCATCAATATTCAGTTTCAGACTTCCATCCAAAGGAGGTGTCCAAGCACTCTGTCTGTCACTCCGGTGGACTTCAGCTCGTTCTGGTTGATACTCCTTAACCATCTTCCATGATCTACGATGCTCAAAGAAAGCCATGGTGATTTGTCTAAAGGGCAAAAACATACGATTTTTATTAGCAAACACTTTACAATTTCTCCAATGCCACAATTGGAAACATATAATAGCAAAGACAATATTCCCTTCCCCTTTGACAAGAAAACTACCTGCACGACCTATATTATCCGAACACCACTCCATCAGGTTCTTACTATAAAAATTATTCTTTAAATTAGAAGGGATTAGGTGATTCCAAACCCTTTTTGCAATCGAGCAATCTGTTAAGTCAAGATCCTTCAGTTTTGATGATAGCAAACCTTGTATTGTCTATCTAATGTGTTTGTCAAGATTCATGATTCAAATAGACAGGTGAATAAGTGGCTTAGCACACAAGGTTGCAAGCGCACTTAGGTCATTAGTAGCTTAGCACGCAAGGTTGCAAGCGCGCTCAATCCACGACATGTGCCCAACCAGTCGGGCACCTGTCAGCGAAAGCTCCATAGAACCTCTAGCACAGACAACCAATCAGACACCGCATGAAGATATCTCTCATGCTTAAAGATGAAAATCAAAGACAGAAGACTGCAAAGGATCGACACATTCGGTTAAGACACATACATCCACATGAGCAACTTGATTCAGGACAAACTCGCGACAAAAGGTGAAGTTCATTAATGCACAAGATAACAAAGCTATAAATGAACATCATTACATAGCCGTAATGAATTCAGAAGAGGGAATTTATGAGCATTTAATGAGCCAGACAGAATCAGGCAAGTGGGGCACACAAGTGGTGATCGATCTATCAAGAGGGTTGCCTCCAACTTGACCAACCATGAGGCGACACGTAGTTCACGCCTCCAGATCAAGTTGAAGAATCTCTGCAAGTCTAGTGTGGTTGTTATGTGAATAATTGAAGTTGTAGTCGACTCCTAGAAGTCTAGGAACTAATAGGACGGTAGTTACATCCTAACAACCGTGTATATATACTTGCATTTATTCCACATGTAAGCAAGCCTGTACGAGAGAAAAGATGGAGAGAATCTGGGCAAGTGTGGATCGGACTTAGGAGTGTGTGTGTGTATATGCTAGAGAGTTGGTGAGCTAGATAAGACTAGGTTAGAGTATCAATACATTGGGTATTTGATAGAACGACGGGTCGGGGAACGGTCGGTGAACCATAGGCCGATAGTCAGAAGAGGGTTGACGACTTTAGGGGTAAAGTCAAAACTGTCCCGGGAGTCCGTGTGTGGGGCAGGGGAGGTTGAGTGAATTTCGTGTGTGTAAATTCTCAATTGAAATGTGTTTTCCAGTTTTAGTTTATCTCGCTTCCATTCTTAAACTATCAAGTATTATTAGAGTCCACGACACGTCGGGGACACGTCAAAAGCGCTTGCTGGTTTCAATTGGTATCAGTGCAGGTCTCTTCTAGAAAGCTAACTACTTTGGAAGGGGATCAAGATGTCTCATGCAAGCATTCTAGCAGTAGAAGAAGGTTCTGCACCAAATCGACCATCACTCTTCAATGGAGACAACTACACTCACTAGAAGAATAAGATGGAATTTCATATCAAGTCTGACAATCCAAGAATGTGGAGGGTGATAACACATGGAGAGTACACCTTCCAGAATACTCCAGGACAAGACATATCTATCGACAGCATGACGGATGATCAAATCAAGAATCTGGTATTCAATGCTCGAGCTGTAAGAATACTTCACTGTGCACTACTACCTGAGCAATAATCCAAGATTGCTTCAACTAAAACAGCCCAAGAGATTTGGAAAAATCTTGAGGCTACTTATGAAGGGAATGATGAGATCAAAAAGACTCGCATTGAGTTGCTACTCACTCATTGGGAGCTATTCAAGAAAGAAGAAAAGGAGAGCATTTCTTAAATGCATACAAGGTTCACTAAGCTGATCAACGAAATGTTGGTGCTTGGAAGAACTATCTCTAACGAGGATCAAATTTGGAAGCTCCTCAGATCTCTTCCTGCCTCCTTTGACAGCAAAGTCAATGCCATGCAAGAAGTTCATGATCTCTCCAAGATGTCTCTGGTAGACATGCTAGGATCTCTAATGGCTTTTGAGTTAAAACTACAACACAGGAATTCAGAAAGCTCATCAAGAGATAGAGGGAAAGGCATAGCCCTTCAAGTAGCTGAAAATGAAAGATCCTAGTCAGAAGACGACAATGATGAAATGGTCCTCTATGCTAAGAGGTACGCTCGAAAGTTCATAAGAAATAAAATGAGGAAAGGCAAGGAGTCCAAGGAGTCGGATGATCAAAAGAAAAACAATGACAAGTGTTGTGGGTGTTCAAAACGCGGACATCATATCAAAGATTGTCCTCAACGATCCCGAGAGGACTTCGACAGGGTCAAGAAGCTTGTCCGACGATCATTCAACAAAGGACCAAAGAAGGAAGCCTTCGTTGCCGCATGGGAAGATTCTGAACGGAGTGATAACAATCAAACCTCAGACAGCGACATCTCAGAAGATGAGAAGGCTCACCTATGCCTTGAAGAAGTGTGCTTGATGGCATAAGGCAATGATGTCTCAGAATTAGAATTAGAAGGAGAATTCAAAAGGCTGAAATTCTAGGACTTAGAAAGTTTTCTCTTACATTAGTTGATCACCTAGAGGCATTAGAAACTGAAAACGATGAACTTTTGGAAGAAAATGAAAAATTGAGAAAAAAAACTTAGATAAAATCAAGGTAGATAATCTCATGAGGGCACTCATGAAATTACAAAGATATTATAGTGAAATTCTCTCCGTTCATGAAAAATTGAAGTATGAAAAACAACCTGAAATCGATGAATTAATTGTTGCGCTTAACGCAAAAGAAAATGAACTAGCTACAATCAAAGAAAAATATTCTAAGATAGATGTTGTTTCTAAGACACCCATGAGGAGAAGCAAATGACAGGTCGGATACATGTCAGAGACCAGTCAAAGACATGTCTGCAGCTTATGTAGACAACCTAGTCATCAAGAATCCAATCGCTATAAAACGTGTTTTATGAGGCATTGGCAACTCAAGAAACTAGGACTAAAATGGGTAGTAAAAAACGATCTTAGAACATTTAATGGTGGAAATGGGTCCAACCTTTCTATGGACCCTAACCCCACACCACTAACGTGTTAAGTGCGGGATCGAGTGAGAATGGACCCCTACTGGTACATCGACAGTGGGTGCTCTAAACACATGACAGGAGACAAAAATAAGTTCTTCTCACTCGAACCAGGAAGCCAAGGAACTGTTTCATTTGGAGACAACAAGAAAGGAAAAATCATCAGTGTAGGTAAGGTTGGCATTACATCTGATTATGTCATAGATAGTGTAAATTTAGTTCATGGTTTAAAATTCAACTTGCTTAGTGTTTCTCAAATTTGTGACAAAGGCAATTCAGTTCACTTCTATCCTACACATTGTAGCATAGTAAGTCAGAGCAATGGCAAAGAGTTGTTAAAGGGAAAAAGGTGGATAAACGTTTATGTAACTAGTTTGGAGGATACTGACAGTCCTAATCTTCCATGCTTGACTGCTTCAATAGATGACTCTACACTATGGCACAAAAGACTAGGGCATGTTAGCACCTCTTTATTAAGAAAACTTGTCAAGAAACAGTTGGCAAAAGGTCTCCCTTAGATTAAGAAATCTGAGGCAAATCTTTGTGACGTCTGTGTTAGAAGCAAACAAACTAAGATTTCTTTTAAGTCAAAGAACTTAGTTAGTACATCCAAGCCACTTGAATTACTTCACATGGACTTATGTGGACCCATGAGAATCAAAAGTTTTGGAGGAAATTGGTATTTGTTTGTAATTGTTAATGATTACTCATGGTTCACTTGGACACTCTTTATTGCTTCCAAAGACGAAGTCGTTGAGAAATTTCAAGCCTTTACAGGAAAAGTCCAAGTACAACTCAACCTCAAGATCAAAACTCTTCAGTTTGATCATGGGTCAGAGTTTGAGAATCAACAATTCATGGATATGTGTAAACAACATGGGATTAGTCACACATATTCAGTACCAAGAACACCCCAACAGAATGGGGTAGTTGGGTGAAAGAACAGAACACTACAAAAGGTAGCCAGGGCCATGCTATTGGGGAGCAGTCTTCCTCAGGTCTTCTGGACAGAAGCAGTGGCAACTGCATGCTACATCAAAAATAGAACGCTCATACGACCTATCCTCAACAAAACTCCCTATAAGTTAATCAAGGGAAGAAAACCAAATATAAGTCACTTCAGGACCTTCGGTTGCAAATGTTATCTCCACAACAATGAAAAGAGTCCCCTAGGAAAGTTTGATGCCAGAAGTGATGTGGCCATATTCCTTGGATGCTCTGTAAGAAGCCGGGCATACAAAGTATACAACAAAAGGACACTGAAGGTGGAGGAAAGTGTGCATGTGGTCTTTGATGAGGCTGACTTATTCAAGATCAAGAAATCTGATGAAGATGAAGAACTTGGATTTGATTTAGTTGATCAAGATCACACAGATAATCCCAAAGATGAATCACCGATTGAAGAAAACTTGCCCGACAGGTCAGCAATAGGTCAACAACAGGTCGACGAAGGAAACAATGATGTCGAGGATCCTCTCTCTCTCCATCAACCATTCATCAATCTCGTGCTTTGTACAAAAGTCATCCATTGGAGAATATCATATCAGACATATCCAAAGGAACTCAGACAAGAGCATAGACTCGAGATCTTCTAGCCTTCTCAACGACAGTCTCACCCATCGAGCCCAAGAAAGTCAAGGAAGCTCTTCGAGACTCATACTGGATCAATGCAATGCAAGAAGAACTAAACCAGTTCGAAAGATGCAAAGTCTGGCATCTTATGCCTCGTCCTACTCATCAAGGAGTACTTGGCACAAAATGGGTCTTTAGAAACAAACTGAATGAGATGGGAGAAGTAGTCAAGAACAAAGCTCGTCTGGTAGGTCAAGGATATCGTCAACAAGAAGGGATAGACTTCCGAGAAACCTTTGTTATAGTGGCAAGGATGGAGTCGATCAGATTACTAATTGCATTTGTTGCACACAAAGGAATCAAACTCTTCCAACTTGACATCAAAAGTGCCTTTCTAAATGGGTACGTCAAAGAGGAAGTATATGTTGAGCAACCCCCAGGTTTTGAGACGCAAGAAGGAAAGGGCATGATACTTAAACTCGATAAACCACTTTATGGGCTCAAACAAGCTCCAAGATCATAGTATGATCGTTTTTCTTCCTATCTCTTGGAAAACCAATACAAAAAGGGAAAGGTCGATAAAACCTTGTTTGTGTACAACAACAAAAGGGATTTCCTAATTGTGCAAGTATATGTTGATGATATAATCTTTCGTACCTCTGATGAGAAATATTGCAAAAAGTTCGAAGCATTGATAAAAAAGGAATTTGAGATGAGTGATCTGGGAGCATTGAAGTTCTTTCTAGGACTTCAAGTCAAGCAAAATGATGAAGGGACTATCATATCCCAAGAGAAGTATGTAAAGGATTTGCTAAAGAGATTTGGAATGGAGGAATGTAAGACGTTTACCACGCCAATGGCAGTCAGCACCAAGATGGGCATCATGACTGGTGATTGACCGGTCGACCAGCGATCATACAGAGAGATTATTGGTTCTCTACTATATTTGACTGCTAGTAGATCTGACATTATGTATAGCGTTTGCTTATGTGCCAGGTTTCAAGCAGATCCAAGAGAAGTCACCTCACAGCTGTAAATGAATCTCGTGTTACTCAAAAGGAACCATGAATCTTGGTCTCTTTTATCCTAAGTTCACTAACTGTAGCATTGTAAGATTTTCAGATGCAAACTATGGAGGATCTATCACCGATAGAAAGAGCACATCGGGGACAGCATTCTTTGTTGGGTCTTATCTAATTTCATGGGGATCAAAGAAACAACAAAGTGTTGCAATCTCAACAGCTGAATCTGAATACATTGCTGCGGCAAGCTGCTGTGCTCAACTCCTATGGCTTAAATAACAAATTGGTGATTATGGCGTCAAAACAGGTACTTTACCAATTATGTGTGATAATACAAGTGCCATATCTATTTCCATGAATCTTGTGCATCATTCTCGTACCAAACATATTGACATTAGACATCACTTTCTTAGAGATTGTTGTGAAAAAGAATTAGTTGGTTTAAAGTATATTTCTACTGGGGACCAACTAGCTGACATCTTTACTAAGCCTAGACCTGGCAAAAGTAACCCGAACCCGAAAAACCGAACCGAACCAATCCGATCCGAATCCGAATCTCAACCGAAAACTATAACTTGAAAAATGACCCGAAATCCGAAATAAACCGACCCGGACCAAACCGAACCGTATTATTGTAAAACCGAAAGTAAACCACAATCCACAGTCATCCGAGCCGAAGTCATCCGAGCCAAAATCAGCCGAACCGAAGTCACCCATAACCTGACGATGACCCGAAATCCGAAGTGACCCGAACTGAAACCAACCGAAAACCAACCGAACCCAAACCGAAACCAGTGTGACCCAAACTAATATATCCGATGTGACCCGAAAGAGTATATTGCAGTAACTATAGGAGACAATGAGAATAAAACAGAATGTTTATACCCAATATCTAGTTTAAATACAAATCAGTATTTAGCATTTGTATCATACAACACTAAATAATGTCCTACAATACTTTTACAATTAATCATTACTTAGTAACAGGGAATACCTATAAAAAAGTATAAATAAACTTATATACACGAGAAATTATTTTAAATATAACACAAATATTTTGCAGTATAAAATTTTAAAGTAATTAATTATCATGCATTTTCATTAATCGCACAACTAATAATGAATTAATGATAGTGCGTTACTCATCAATGGTAGATTGGTAAGAACCAAAAATATTTGTATATTTAGACTCAAATTTTATCACTAATTCATATCATTATTGTATTAATTATTCATATATTGAAGGTGTTTTTATTAATTAGAATTTTCAAGCCTTTATCCAATCTTGTGAATAATTCTCCCTCATTAGCAATTTAGCATAAATGTTTAATATACTTGAAGGCTTTTACCTATGTAGCAAAATTCTTATGCTTCTGAATAGTTCTTCATCATTAACAGTTTTTAACTACCATAAAAAAAAAGTCATCAAAACTTATTAACTAATTCCATTCGCTAACTATTCATAGATTGAAAATACAAGTTACTACACTTTGATACAATTTTAATAATTATCCACAAACATATCTTATTTATACTCCTCTCAAAATAATGAAACTATTAAATAATCTAAAGCTACATCAATAATTATGATAAGTTCAGCGTTAGTTGCTAAAGTATAACATGATGCAAATTATAATTATTTGTTTAAATTAATCTTTTATATACATTTATACGTGTTGAGATTGATTGAAGTCAAATTTGCATATCATGATGATTTAGTTGCGGGATTCTGTAATGGCAACCGAATTTAACCGATTAATTGATTTATTGACCCGAATTTGACCCATAACCGAAAAACCTAACAAACGAGGCTAACCCGAACCGTAAGTTACCCGATCCGAAGTCACCCTAACCGAAAGTCATCCAAACCAAAAATCACCCAAACCAATCCAAACCGACCCGAAATTTCAACAAACCGAACTCAACCCGAACAAACTGAATTCAACCGACCCGATCCAACCCGAACCAAATATTGAACGATTTGAAATCAACCCGAACCAAACCGAACCGAACCAAACCCGAACCGATTGACCCAAACTACCACCTCTAACTAAGCCATTAAGTAGAGAAAGGTTTACTAAGATTGTTCATGATCTTGGAATGATATTCATTGATCACATTTAAACTGTCTTTTTTTCCCATGATATGTCACCGACATGTGAGCAACACCTATTATATTATCGTTCAGTAGTCAACGATCAGTTTAATGCATAGAAATTACGTCAAACGACTACTTGAAACAGATTTGTCATTTTCCACAACAAGTGAGATTAGTTAGAGATAGTTCAATGGTTAGCAACGGGAAAATCGCCAACGGTCGATGACAGACTGTCACGACCGCTGCCCGTTATGAATAGTACCATTAGGACATGTCAGCGAGCGGACGAGGAGCGGTCGCCGACCGTTACTCGATATCTATAAAAGGGCAACAAGAGTTCCTCTCTTGTCACACTATTGCCCTCACTCTCTCTAATCTCTCTAAGCACTCAAAACAACTCTTCTCTCTTACAACACTCTTGTGAGCTTAAGTGCAAAAATCTCTTGCCTCACAGTTGTTAAAGAACACCCGAGCTAAAAGTTCTAAATTCCAGTACAAAATCCTCTACACTGAAAATGGCACCCAAGACTGCTCTACGATCAAAAGCAAAAGCCATCCTCAAGGAAGTTTCCGCACAACAAGTGGCCGACATACAGTCGACCAAATCTCTAGCTCGTCTGACCAAAGAAGAGGAAGATCAACTCGTGATCAAAATAGTACAAGAAGGAGAACTACAAGATAGTGAGGTAGAGTACATAAGAACCCACCCATATTCCTAAAACCTACTACCTCATTGAATCCGGCACCTTCAAACCTACTATTCTTCCTAACCCTGCTCCCACAGAAAATCCACAAATATCTTCTCCTGCTCCTTCGCCAAAAACCACCAAAATCACCACAAAGCAATCCAAAAACAAATCCAAGAGCCATTCCACCGCTATAACTGGTCACGTGACACGCGCATCAAAGCGCACTCAAAAGCCAACAACACCACAAAAATCTCACTCTACCCCAGAAAAAGCCACTCGACGACTGCACTTCTTCGATAAAGAAGAAACAACTATCTCAGCTAAAATCGAGGCAGTTGTACAACAACTAGAAGAAGAGGAGGTTCAACACAATGAACCAGCGCAAAAAGATGCTTCATTAGAGGAGATACACCAAAGACAGCAGCTGACTTAGAGGAAGAGGCGAATGTCATCGTCGTGTTTAGGGAACCACTCATCGACAGATCCTCGACACCTCAACGACAGCTTCAAGTTGAAGATAGCGGCACAGAGTCACAATCACTTGTCATACTCATGCACGAAGAGCTTGAGCAACTAAAGAAGGCAAAGGGAAAAAAGAAGATGGTCCTTTCGCCACATGCTAAAGAGCTCGAGGAGCTCCTTCAAGCCAAGAAGGTTGCCAAGCCTCAACACCTCAATCTCTAAAGCGCCTCAAGAAACTCAAGGAGCTTGAGCCAGCCTTGATCAAGGCTGAGAATGTCCATGACCGATCTTGTCCCGTCTTACCCAAGACATTGGACATAGAGTGGATGGAAAAGATGGGCCTAGGAGAGATTGTCGAGCTATTGTAGTTCTAAGGATGGTTAGACTTCTTTCAGAAGCCTATCCCTGTCTACACAGAGCTGCTCAAAGAACACTTGAGACAGCTAGGACCTCTCTAAAATGACGAAGACGATGACTACCTCTTCTCCACAGTTCAAGGCATCCACATCAACATAACGAAGTTTTGGATATGCAAAACCTTCAACTTAAAGCCAGAAGGGTTGGTCCTTACCAAGGAGACAACGTGGAATGACCTAGGACACAAACGTGGGAAAATGGTGAATATGTTCAACAAAGGAGCAGCTATGAAAAATTTTCTTGCTGTGGACATGTCCATCTCCGACAGAGTCCTGTACAATATGATCACCCATAATATAACCCCAAGGAATCAACGAACTCACATAGTGAGTGTAAGAGATGTAAGACTTCTGTAAGCTCTCAAGACCAAGGAGAAGATTGACCTCCCAGCCATGATTCTCCTCACACTTGATGAAAGCCGACACGTCAACCAAGGGCCAATACACGGGGGAGTGGTCACGGTGGCACTAAAAGACACTAGAGTGGACACCGACAGGTTCCACGAGTGCGCGCGGACCAGTCAGGACTGCATCTGTTTTGAGATGCTTTCCAAAATGGGAATCAAGACTCGAGAAGATAAGCTCATGGCTATCCAGAAGCCCACAAAGAGCGAAGATGCAAGGTCAGAACCTAGACCAACGGCAAGAGCCTCAGGAATCAAAAGGAGGAGAAGTCCCACACCGGTCTACGACAGGTTGGGGACCAGTCTGGATACTTCAACTTGGGATGTTCTTCAGCGAGTAAGAGTCACTCTTACCCCTGTGCAGGCTGTCTCCACTGAACCAAGTGTTCATCACATGGTTCAAGGATCAATAGATTTTATAGACTCCCACATAGCCTAAGCGTTCATTGTCTCCTAGAGACCTGAGAGAAACCGTGAGAGCTAGATTTAGGATAAGATTTTCTCTTTTCCATTAATATTTTAATTTGTCTTTGACAATCTGTTTCAAAGTAACTTTTTGATATTAATGAAAATGCAACTGGTTCTTGTCGACTTGAATGCTTATGATGGTTCCAAAATAATTTATTATATTGGCTGCTTCTTCCTTAATTAAAAATTGCAAAAATGATCTGAGATATTTAGGCCCATCCATTCCACTAATCCAATCTTGAACCTTGACACCTAAAAATCCTACAAACATAGCCCACAAGTCGTAGCACCTCATTTATTACCACTCACCGATCAGTCGTTGAGCATATCCAAAGTGTCTACAAAAACTTGCTTACTCCATCTGCCACTCACACTCAGTCTTTCACATCTCACGAAATGGCTCAAACACCACAAAGCTCATCTAGCTCGAATGAGCAAACCATTCACTCCACCATTCGCAAGTTTATGGCCACTAAACATCCAAAGAAATATGTCACCCAAAGCTATGTTCAACCAGACTCCGACTCCCTTACAGCTTGGTCTATCACCTCAAGTATACGTTCTCCACACTGCATGGAGTTCACAATAGATTCTGATGAGTCTGACCTTTCCACCACAGCTGAATCACCTTTGATCAATCCTACCAAAAGACCATCTTGGATCAAAGCTTCCTTCTCGGAGGATGAACCATTTGGCCTAGAAGATTATGAATGGGATACCCAAACCCGTCACTCCATCTAGATTATCTTGATCATGTTTTATAGTTTATACTCTATGGAATGTCATGGCCATTACAACATCTTACATCATGTAGTTGCTCCCTATTTTGCTGTATGGCAAAGGGGAAAAGAAAAAGTATATGTACTTGTGAGACTATGTGTATCGTCCTTGTATTATGTATCATCTGAATGAAAACTTTTATAACAAAAAAGTTGTCACTTATTGTGCATAAAAGCTGTCACTTATTGCTATCATTCGTTAAAGTTTTTCATTCTTAAAACCCTTAACAAACTTAGGGGGAATCCCTCTCAAGGGGAATCTCTCAATTTTTGAATTGCCAAGTACATATAAGTGTATGGGTTGCCATCATCAAAAAGGGGGAAATTGTTAAGACAAGATCCTTCAGTTTTGATGATAGCAAACCTTGTATTGTCTATCTAATGTGTTTGGCAAGATTCATGATTCAGATAGACAGGTGAATAAGTGGCTTAGCATACAAGGTTGCAAGCGCGCTCAATCCATAACATGTGCTCAACCAGTCGGGCACCTGTCTGCGAGAGCTTCGTAGAACTTCTAGCACAGACAACCAGTCAGACACCGCGTGAAGATATCTCTCATGCTTAAAGATGAAAATAAAAGACAGAAGACTGCAAAGGATTGACACATTCAGTTAAGACACATACATCCACATGAGCAACTTGATTCAAGACAAGCTCGCGACAAAAGGTGAAGTTCATTAATGCACAAGATAACAAAGCTATAAATGAACATCATTACATAGCCGTAATGAATTCAGAAGAGGGCATTTATGAGCATTTAATGAGCCAGAAAGAATCAGGCAAGTGGGGCACATAAGTGGTGATCAACCTATCAAGAGGGCTGCTGACAACTTGACCAACCATGAGGCGACGCGTAGTTCACGCCTCCAGATCAAGTTGAAGAATCTCTGCAAGTCTAGTATGGTTGTCATGTGAATAATTGAAGTTATAGTCGACTCCTAGAAGTCTAGGGACTAATAGGACGGTAGTTACATCCTAACAACCTTGTATATATACTTGTATTTATTCCATATGTAAGCAAGCATGTACAAGAGAAAAGATAGAGATAATCTGGACAAGTGTGGATCAAACTTAGGAGTGTGTGTAAGTGCTAGAGAGTTGGTGAGCTAGAAAGGACGTGGGTTAGAGTATCAATACATTGGGTATTTGATAGAACGACAGGTCGGGGAACGGTCGGTGAACCGTAGGCCGATAGTCAGAAGAGGGTTGACGACTTTAGGGGTAAAGTCAAAACTGTCCCGGGAGTCCGTGTGTGGGGCAATGGAGGTTGAGTGAATTTCATGTGTGTAAATTCTCAATCGAAATGTGTTTTCCAGTTTAAGTTTATCTCGTGTCCATTCTTAAACTATCTAGTATTATTAGAGTCCACGATACATCCACGACTTGTCGGGGACGCGTCAGGAGCGCTTGCTGGTTTCACAATCCCTAAGAATATGGAGGATTGTTTCTTCCTCACCACAATAGTGACATGAATTGTCTGCGGTTAACCCCATCAATGCTCTCCTTGAGTTTGTCATAAGTTTATTATGAGCTAACTTCCAAAGAAAGACTTTAATTCTTTCCTGAATCCGTAGGCTCCAGATCTGTCTAAATATGTTTTTTACACTGCCAAGTGTACCCGCTGCATTAGATATATGATTTGTAGTATGTCCAGATAAAAATATATAAGCAAATTTTACACTATACTTTCCTTTTAACTTAAACCTCCAGTGTATAAAATCATCCTCCCTATCAAGAAAGATCAAAAACCCATTTATACTGGCAAGAGCATCAGTTAGGACTAAGCTTTCAAATTTCTCCCAGATCCACTCAGTATCACAATCCCAGTAGTCAGAGATTATCTCATCCAGAAACTGTTGATCAGGGATTTCACATACTACTCGTGACAAGAGAGGCTTGCTATCAAGCCAACAATCAGTCCAGAATTTTACCCTCTTACCATTGCTTACCGTCCAACTCATTCCGTACTGGATAAGGCTCTAGCATCTCTGGATATTCTTCCAATTTACTGAGCCTTGATTCGTAGCTGGATTGGGGTATTTCTGCAATAAAACACTCTTGCAAAAACTATTGTGATTACTAACTAGATTCCAAACCATCTTCTTGAAACAAGCCATATGCATAGTTTTCGATTTTCTAATACCAAGACCCCCATGTATTTTCGGTTTACAGAGTGTGTCCCAACCAATATCATGCATCTTCCTACTTCCAGGTTCATGTCCCCATATAAATTCCCTGTGTAACTTATCAATTTTATCACAAATATTCCCTGGGAGAATCTGTGCCTGCATCACATAAACGGGAATGGATGCTAAACAATTCTTAACCAAAGTAACACGCCCAGCCATAGATAACGTTTTACTCTTCCAACCAGCAAGTTTGTTCTTAACTTTAGCAAGGACTAAATCATGATTCAAATCACCAGACTTACCATGTTTCAGATATACCCCCAAATATTTGCCAAAGTTATTTGTGATGGGATACCAGATTCAAGTTTAATTATTCTGTCCCTTTCTTCACTTGTATTTTTTGACAATAAAATTGCAGATTTCTCTAAACTGACTGCTTGCCTAGCAGCCAAACAAAATTCAGAAATACATTCACACATCACTTTAATCTGATTTGGGGATGCCACTCCAAAAAGAACAATATCGTCAGCAAAGAAACAATGAGAAATACTAATACCTTTCTTACCAAGGGAAATCGGTTTCCATTCTTTGCGGCTGACTCTACTGTGAATAATCTGTGAAAATCATTCCACGCATAACACAAAATAAGGGGGACAAGGGATCCCCTTGTCTAATTCCTCTTCCTGCAGAGAAAAACTTAGAAAGAGAACCGTTCCAAGAAAGCTGAAAGATACGAAGTTAAACAATTCATAATTAAATTTCTCAAACTATCAGGAATTTTAAAACATTCTAGATTGTCATTAATGAAAACCCACGACAGCCTATCATATGCCTTAGTAAGATCTAACTTCATAGCTAAACTCCCTTCTCTAGCCTTTGTGTTCTGCATGAAGTGAATAACTTCTTGGACTAGAACAATATTTTCCAATACACATCCACCCGGGACAAAGCTGCTTTGACAATTAGAAACCCATATAGGCATATAAGGCTTAAGTCAATTTGAGATAACCTTAGCTAAGATTTTATATTGGACGTAGCACAGAGATATCGGTCTGAAATGATGCACACCCGTGGGTTGCTCAATTTTAGGAATCAAAGTTATAATAGTTTGATTAAGAGTCGCATCTAATCTTTGAGTTTGAAAACAATTTTAGACAAATCTCAGCACATCAGGTGAAACCAGACTCCAAAATTTTTGGTAGAAACCAGTGGGGAACCCATCCTTCCCAGGGGCTTTAAACGCTCCCACGCTTCTAACAGCTCTGGTCACTTTGTTTAAATCAGTTGGTCTAATTAAATCCTCTATAACAGCTTGGTCCAAATGACTAAAATAATTCCCAATTCTGACAGAAAAACCCTCATCTCCCGCCGTAAAAATAGATTGAAAATAATCGACCATCATTTCTCAAAGCTTAGCATCCTCTGTAACCCATTCCCCATTAGAGCTCAAGAGCTAATAAATATGAGATCTCTTCCTCCTGGCTCTGGTCTTAATATGAAAGTATGTCATATTTCTGTCCCCCATCCTAATCCATTAATCCCTAGATTTCTGTTTCCACAACTTCTCCTTTCACTGTAACCACACCTCTAACTCACATCTTAATTTAGCTCCAGCCCAACCAAGTTGTTCCTATTGCCTAAATCAATAGCTTTTTGGATGCCCGCCAACCTAGCCCAGATTCTCTTCTTATTAAGAATAATATGCCCAAAAACCTCCCTATTCCAGATTTGTAGATGATTTCCCATCGATTCAATTTCATCATTAAGGGATCCTTGTTTGTTCCATTTTGATATAACGGTACCTAAAAAATCCGGATGAGTAGTCCAGGAAGCTAAATACTAAAAAGGTTTAGCACTAAAATCGCTTTTATGAGGAGGATAGAGATTAAGCAAAAGTGGACTATGATTCGAGGCAAACCTAGGGAGAGTATTAACAATAGCTTCAGGAAACAAACTCATCCATTCTGTGGAGCCCATCACCCTGTCT
Source organism: Limonium bicolor (assembly GCA_023374045.1). Classification (NCBI taxonomy): domain Eukaryota; kingdom Viridiplantae; phylum Streptophyta; class Magnoliopsida; order Caryophyllales; family Plumbaginaceae; genus Limonium; species Limonium bicolor. Next base: position 394,413,341 of record CM041776.1, on the reverse strand, counting down.
AAACGAGCACTAGTTCTCCCATTTGTCCAAGTAAACCGATTACCAATCGAGTTAACCTCCATCAAATGTCTACCATAAAACCAGGACAGAAACTCCTTATCTATACCATGATTAGAAGCAGAGGAATGAACTCTATCAGTCGGGAATAAAGTGGCGTTAAAATCCCCCCCCCCCCCAATAAGCCACGGTACATTGTCAGAGGGTTGGAACTGGTTTATACAACTCCATACAGGATTACGTATACTACTCACATGATAAGCATATACAACAATTAGCAAGAATAACCTATTTCCATCATTGATTTCACAGTGAATGAACTGGCAATTGGTAGCAATAATCTTAACCTGAACCAAATCTTTCCAGAGAATCCAAATAGCGCCCCTAAAACCAACGGCATCGACTCTAATACTATTATCCAAGCCTAGCCTTTTACATACAGCATCAGCAAGATTCCCACTAATGTGTGGCTCAACAATAATAACAATATCAGGACTATGAGATTTAACCAGCTCTCCATGCACGATGGAAATTGGATTTTTAGCCCCCCTCAAATTCCAAAAGATAATGTTCTTGATCATAATTACTAAATATAGATGAAGAATCGATTACTCACCGTGGTAATTGGGGGGAAACCCCTAGATTTAAGGCCCGCTTCTTTCGATTCTGGCGTGACAATTGAAGTTGGAGGATTGGATCGATTCTGTTTCATAGGCTACCCAGGTCTTCATCAGGGTTTGTACCCTTCCCATCTCCCTGAAGATTGCGCGAACTCCTTCGTTCCCCTTCAGTGTTACTCGTCCTTCTTATAACTGGAGCCGTCAAATCAATTTCTCTTGGCTGTTCTTCCTTTTCTTCAATCGGAACTTCATCCTAAAGACCCAAGTTCTTCCCCTCAACAGCAGCAAATCTAGACTTTGCTCTGAAATTGTTTTCATTCTTTTCCGTCACATCAGCTCTAGGTTTTGGGTTCTTCCTAACTACATTTCCTCACCTGGGCACCATCCATTGTCCGTAGTCATCCGTGACATGAGAAAGCTGATCTCCGGTGATATCTTTGACTAGTTTTACTCCCTCCCCCTGGCAAACATTGCCAATCGCTTTATTAAAAAGGCAAGACCCATCCTTATGCCCATAACACCCACTTCTAAAACAGACCAAATGGAGTCCCTCATACTCTATTTTCATAATCCGACGCTGAAACTTATACTTTGCAAGAAGTGGTTTTGTTAAATCCACCTCTATGGCTACCCTCGCTAGTCTAGACTTCCTAAAAGTGAAGGTGGGAGATCCACTCTCTTAACTTTACCCACTCCCGCTCCAATGAGTGACAGAAACTCTTCATTGTAGTACTCATTTGACAGGTCTGGGAATCTCACTAACACTTCCAGTGACGACAGAGCTTCCGTGTTGGATTAAAATTTGGCCTCCATCTTCGAATTGAAAGATAATGGTCCAATATTGGCCATGGTCCCTTTGATAGTACATACCCAAGATCCTCCTGATTGTTGAACGTAACCTTGAAGAAACTGTTTGACAAATCGTCCAACAAAAATTCTCCACACAATCGCCATCTATTCTTGAGCCTGTCATTTAAGATGTGCATAGGAAGGGTTTTCCCCAGCAGCTTAACAATCAAAGCGTTACGCCAAGGCAGTCGGTACTTTAGCTCCTGTTCCTTTGAAATATGGATGGATGGGCACTTTGGGTCTTCCTCCTCCATGGCATCATCCTCATCATCCGCTACATCATCAAACATCAAATGTGACATTCCTTAATTGCCCGCACTGAACTCGCCCGTAGTAGCTTCCTTGAAATTTATATCCGACGGACTCGAGGCTTGTAAGTGTTGAGGAACTATGGCCTCGCTAAAGCTACCAGCATTCCGTTGTTTCTTCAAGGATTGAGCGATTTCTTCTACGACATCCATAATCTTATGCTTGCGAAACGATTCAGACGTCGAAGAGCGAAAGAGGAAAGAGAAACAAACAAATGAAGAAGAAAAATTGGAAAACGGGGAACCCTCCGGTTGAACGAGATGCGTCCTCCAGCAAAATCACAAACGAAAACCAGAAGAAAAGGACAAAGATCAGAAAATCAAGAAAGAGGAGGAGATCTCGTTCATTCTAGTCTAATTATAAAATCTACATTTTTATCAAACAAATCACACATTTTTAAAAATTTATCATTTACCTAAATATCTACACTTTTATTTAAATGAGAAATTAATAAAAATCTACACTTCTACCAAAAAAATCTATACTTCTATCAAATAAATATACACTTGCATTTTAGAAAAAAAAAAAGAAAGATCCACATTTTAAACAAATTGCTTAAAAATTAGAAATTAGAAAATATTTTGACATGAATTCTTTAAAATCAATACAAGAAGATCACAATTGTTTATTTATACTAACTAAAAATCCATTCTTTCATTCTAAAAATTGTATTGTCCAAATATAAAATCTACATTTTTATCAAACAAATCTACACCTGCATTTTAAAAATCTATCATTTTACTTAAAATCTATGTTATTAGTGAAAAAATTGAGTGGGTAGAAACTCCCATATAATTAGGGGAAGTTATTAGTAAAAAAATTTGTTATAATTGTAAAAGTGTTATCGGCTAAAAACAGTTATTAAAATTTCAATTAGTAAAGTCCACAATACCCTTTGTATAATTATATGGTTAGTTTTTCTTTTTACAAAATAAATTAATAAACAGACAAAAGTATTCACGGTGTGGATTAATTCTTAATAATGAAAGTTGTAATCAAATGGCTGAAAATGCCTGGGCACATGCCCAAATTAATCACACATGGGTACAGTCTCCAACTTGGAGTGTAAAGTCTGTCCAACAAGCGACGTGGAAGTGAATAGCTCATCACACGGCAGTTCTAGTCAGTATGGACAAAGTATTAAACTTTAATTGATTGCAAGTTTTAATATATGAGTCTAAAATAACAAAAATTGTATCATTGTTCATCTAAATTCAATTTGTTAAAATAAGACTAATGATGAATATATTTTGATAAGTTAAAAATTCTTATTAGTATATGTATATATCTACACATATCAACGAGATTTATCATTCACCATATAAGGTCAAAATACATCATATAATAATAATAATAATAATAATAATAATAATAATATAATAATAATAATAATACACCACTAATTAGTAATGTTTTATAATCTGTTCCAAAAGTGATACATTCAGAAAAGATATGATTCACCATATATATAAGGTTTAAAATACATACAATAATAATACACCACAGACAATAATAATACACCACAAACACTGTTGATCTATAATCAGTTCTAAAGCTTATACATATAAAAATATCAAATTCTCCACTTGCCAGTTAATGAATCATACCATCAATTTGAATAGATCATATCATTATTATAGTGTATCATCATAAACATATAAAAGTATTTTTTTAAAACTTGTCAAAAGATATTTATGATTAATCTTATTTTGAAAAATTAGAATTTAAATAAAATAGAGAAAATTACTCGGAACCCCCTTGAGGATTTGGGATAATACCTTTAACCCCCTTGTGTTTATCATAATTATTAGTAACCACTATGAGATTACGGTATCTCTGACTATGAGCCCCCGATCTATAACTTCGTTATCAAGACGTTAACAACGTGCTCCCGTCAGTTTAATCACATCAATAATGACATACTGGACAAAAATAATTCTTAATCGGCATTGTTATTTTCCTAAAAATGTCAACCCTACCTCGAAAATGCATCTGAAGTGGGATGAGGGAGAGTTAGACGATGTTGATTTAGCAGTTTTGTTATTAATGTGACTAAGTTGACAGGTCAATACATAGTTAACTTCCTAATAACAGAGTTATAGTTCAGGGGCTCGTAGTCAAAGATACCTTAACCTCAAGGTGATTATCAATAATTATGATAAACACAAAGGGGTTAACTGTATTATCCCAAAACCTCAAGGGAGTTCCCAGTAATTTACTCTATAAAAGTTTTTTATTTAAGGCATATTTTTTTAATAAGGTATAGTTGTTTATAGTTTAATTCTATCTTATATGCCATATAAATAGTCAAATCATGAGCTGAATGGGATTATCCCCTCATCACCCTCCCAACGAAGTACAGAATCAGCGATGTGTGTACTAGTTACTTGCATGACTGTATTTGTAAACTATTTAACCTCATTCTTTTGCACAATTTTCAGCTAGTTTATGCATTATCAACTGGGACAATCAGCTCAGCTCATTCATTTGGATGTATTATAGGCCAAGTACTATCTACCCAAAGAGTTTATTCAAAGTAGTATTATCAGTTGGTTAATTAGTTGATTTACACATTATCAGTTGGTAATCAGTTCAAAAATCTAATACAAAAAGAACAACTTGTATTGGTTTTTACACAATCATTTAGTTTTGAAATCAGTCATTAGTTCATATCACCCCGTATCAACTATCAGCTACTAGCTCTCAGAATGCAAAAGAATGGGTCTTATTATTTCTCTGTTACTTGAAAGTAACTTTTGTGGATCACAGAGATATGGATGAGTGTGAAATTCATACAACATCATTAACAAAACAATGGGTTGACCCCATCCCGTCTGTTTTCTATTATTCTAAAGTAGTGTCACCTCAAAGATTGTCTCTCCTCGCTCCATAAAACCGAATTTGGCCCTCTTTCTAAAAGGTCAGTCAAACTGATATGTCCCTAAAAATTACTCCCTCCGTTAACTAATATTTGTCATTTTAAGAAGTGATTCTTGTTCAAAAATATATGTCAATCTAACTTTTTGACACACTTTTTTCCACTTTAAAGCCTACTATTCAACACAAAAGTAATTATTATATAGATGGAAAAGTAAAAAGTAGGGGTACATGCGTCATTTTTTTACTTTCCTTAATAAGTGTGCAAGTTTCAAAATGACAGATATTGTTGAATGATGGAGTATAAATTAATTAGCACTTAATTACATAAATTATTATATTTATGAAGAATTTATGGAACCTCAATTATATTACTCCCTCCGATAATTAATAACTGTCGTTTTAGGTAGTGATTCTTGTTTAAAAATATCTATCATTCTAGCTTTTTGACACATCTTTTTCCACTTTTAGCCCTACTATTCAACACAAAAGTAATTATTATCTAGATGAAAAAGTAAAAAGTAGGGGTACATGCGTCATTTTTCTACTTTCCTTAATAAGTGTGCAAGTTTCTAGAATGACAGATATTGTTGAACGGAGGGAGTAACATCTAATGGTTCAAATGGGTTATTAAACCTTCATGAAATAATAGGTTATGTAAATATTTACATAACTTAAGAATTAGTGGAACCTTAATGGTAATTATATAAAGAAAATAAGATTCAAAGAGGTTATTAAACCTTACAAGAAATAACAAAAATAAAAGATATAAATAAAGAGAGAAATTAAATAATAAAATAATGTGTAACATGTAATATACATTATTACATGAACTAACAACATAAATTAATGTGTTGAAGTGTGAGAGATTAATCTACATGTTAACTCAGTTTAGAAGGCCTTGTAAGCATATAAATCAAATAAAAATCAGCTTGGCTATATTGGCTCATTAACTTACAATTCAGAAATTAATGGGGCCCAAAGTAAGCCTAAAATCGAAGCCAAGAAGGCCCTATTCAGTGGCCAGCCCAACTCCCTTACATATTATCTTCAACTACTAAATTGTCCTTCTTCTATTCTATGAAACCCTAGTTGGCGTGAAGAACATACATAGCCGGCCACCTCCCTTCATTTCTTCTTCTTCCTTATTCTCTTCTTCTCTCTTTCATTTTCATTTGTAAACCATAACTGACAATTTGAACATACATGCTCTTGCCTCTCCTTTATTCTTCTTTTCTTCTTCTTCTTCTCAAATCTCTCTCTTTTTCAACCTTAGTCGGCAAACATGAAACATACATGTGCCGCCTTCATTCTCTTCTGTAATAAAACCCTAACTGGTGAACATTCCTGCGCCAATCTCCATTTTATTAATGTTCCCAAGCCTCTGAAACAATAAAACGCTGGCGCATTTCACACCCTAGACTGAAGAAATAAAATCTAAAAACTGTTGGATTTGAGAAAAGCCGGTAAGGCCTTGTTTCTCTTGTTTCATTTTGGGATTTTTGAAGTTAACACCGGCACAACTCTTACTCTAGATTTTCTTCTCTCATGCAAGAAAAATAGAGGTTGTTTTGTGTTAAAACCTAAAAAGATCAAGAATCTGGTAGTTACAAGCCAAATTGGGAACTTTAACGTTGTAACCATAACCAAAAATGTTTAATATATATCTATCCATCGATCTATCAATCTATATATGTATCTATCCATATATCTATATATCCATCTGTCTATTAATCCATCTCTTTATGCTCTAGTATTTTTCTCTCTATGTTCTATGTTGGTGTGAAAATGATACAACAATCACCTTATATACTTGTCTAGATAGACAACTATCCTATATTTAAGCCATACACTGATTAGGGCTCTCTTCTAGATTTTCATAACTACTCCAGCAGCCTGGGTAAGTAGAGTGTGAGCCTGGACGTGATTAACTGCTCCAACCATGTTCTAACTTTTGGTGATAATTTTTTCAGCTCTCCAGATAGAGTCTGGTTGATGGCCAGACTCTCGTTGTGAGATGTGGTTCATCCCATCATCCCACATCGTGAGTGAGCAAACAAAGGGGCACTTCCTTTGTTATAAAAGGAAGTGCTCACCTCACTTCTAATCTCATCCCAACAATTAGTAATTCTTCTGAATGCTAAATTGTAATCTCTTCTCTCTATATCTCTTAAAGTATAAATAAGAGAGTTCTGGTAGTGTCCGAGGAAGTAGGCAATATTGGCTGAACCTCGTAAAATTCCGGTGTCCCTTTTATAGCTTTATTTAGCAGCTTTTGGTGGGTAATTTTGTAGTGCTTTATTGTGCTAAGAAATTACAGTCAGGAAGTTCTGTCTAAGGAAGTGGTTCTTAAGCGGGACCATTGTGACCCTACCACGACCTGGGAATTTTCCTGTACGAAGTGATTTTCTAGTACAATAATTTACTCTCTTACCCAGTCGCTTCCGCAACAAGTGGTATCAGAGCCAAGGTTCTGTCTTAGTATGCTCTGTGGTTGCAGCTAGGCTGATCTTCCACATCAGAAAAGCGTTCCTTTGTTCAGTTGATACGTCGTAGCGCTGCTAAATAAAAATTGGAGCAGAAATGGCAGACGACAAATTAAAGACCCCGGAGACAGCATCATCAACTTCCTCGTCATCGATTTGGACAAGAAGGGTGATGACTAATGCTAAGTTTTCGGTGGAGACATTTGATGGTACGGGCCATTTCGGCATGTGGCAATGCGAAGTCCAAGACGCTCTCTTTCAGCAAGGTCTTGACATCGCCATTGAAGAGACAAGACCGGAAGACATTCAAGAGAAAGAATGGGAGGCCATGAATCGAGCAGCTTGTGGTACAATTCGCTCCTGCCTGTCGAGAGAACAAAAATATGCGTTCTCTAAAGAAAAATCTGCAAGTAAATTGTGGAAGGCACTGGAGGAAAAATTCATGAAGAAGAGCAGTCAGAATAAGCTTTTTATGAAGAAAAGGCTATTCCGCTTTTCGTATGTTTCGGGGACCACATTGAATAACCACATCACCAGTTTCAATCAACTAGTAGCTGATTTGGTAAACTTGGATGTGAAATTCGAAGATGAAGATTTGGCCTTAATGTTGCTGGGATCTCTTCCTGATGAGTATGAGTTTCTGGAAACAACTCTACTCCATGGGAAGGACGATATCTCTCTGAAGGATGTCACTGCAGCACTGTACAGCCATGAATTGAGAAGAAAAGAAAAGAGGGCTGGTACTGATGAAGCAGCAGAAGCATTAGTGGTGAGAGATCGTTCCTCCGCTCAGAAAAAGGGGAAGAAAGGATGGTCAAAATCGAAAACCAAGCTCGGCAAAGATGAATGCGCCCTTTGTCGAGAAAAGGGACATTGGAAGAAGGACTGTCCAAAACAGAAGAAAGGCAAGGCTGTTCAAGACGCATGTGTAGCTGAATACGACAGCGAAGGATCAGGACTATCATTGGTGGCATCGACTTCAAAAATTAATCAGGATGAGTGGATTCTGGATTCAGGAGCAACCTACCATATGTCACCCATTCGAGATTGGTTCTTTGATTACAAAGAACTAAAGGGTGGAACCGTTTTGATGGGAGACAATAGCCCATGCAAAACAATTGGTATAGGCTCAATCAAGTTGAAGAACCATGAAGGATCAACCAGAGTTTTAAGAGAAGTTCGGCATGTTCCAAACTTGACCAAAATCTCATTTCTCTGGGACAATTGGAGTCGAAAGAATTCACATGGGCCGCTAAAGATGGGGTTCTAAAGGTCGTTTCCGGAGCACTGACGGTGATAAAAGGCACCAGAAGGAGTAATCTGTATTACTACGAAGGGAGTACAGTAGTAGGAACAGCAGCAGTTGTGTTGGCTCCCAAGGAGAACGGTGACTCTCAGTTGTGGCACATGCGACTGGGCATGGAGAGAAATCCTTACAGATTCTTGCAAAGCAGGGATTGCTGAAAGGCGTGAAGGCTTGCAAGTTAAACTTTTGTGAGCATTGCGTTCTCGGGAAGCAAAAGAGGTTGAAGTTTGGCACTGCCATCCATAATACAAAGTGTATTTTGGATTATGTCCATTCTGACGTTTGGGGACCCGCCAAGACACCTTCCTTGGGTGGGAACCGCTACTATGTAACCTTCGTGGATGATTTTTCTCGAAGAGTTTGGGTGTATGCCATGAAGACTAAGGATGAAGTGATGGGGATCTTCCTAACATGGAAGAAGACGGTCGAGACGCAAACAGGTCGAAGGATCAAATATCTTCGGACAGATAATGGGGGAGAGTACAAGAGTGATCCATTCTTGAAGGTTTGCAAAGACGGGAATTATCCGACACTTCACAGTCAGGGAAACACCCAGAATGGATGAGTGGCAGAGCGAATGAACCGAACATTGCTGGAGAAGGTTCGGTGCATGTTGTCAAATGCTGGGCTGGGCAGACAATGGGGACTTGGGCAGAGGGTAACATATTGCAGCCATATTGTGAACCGGTTACCGTCGTCGGCTATTGGTGGAAAGACACCGCTTGAGGCATGGTCTGGAAAACCAGCTACTGATTATAGTTCTTTGCGAGTGTTTGGTTCTGTGGCTTACTACCATGTGAAGGAATCAAAATTAGACCCAAGGGCAAAGAAGGCTCTATTTATGGGGATTGCGTCGGGGTAAAGGGATACCGGTTGTGGTGTCTAGAAGCAAAGAAGACAATCATTAGGAGAGATGTTACCTTTGATGAATCTGCGTTGTGGCAGAAGGTGACAGTAGACTCCATCCAGACAGAGGGAACTCAGAAGCAGGTGGAGAAAGCACCAAAGAAGGTGGAGTTCGAGAAGGAGATATTTGTAAACCCATTGGTTGGAGATGATAGTGACTCTAGGAGTAGATGAGTTAAATGAGGAAGCTCCAACCGCAGAGTCAGATCCGATTGCAGAAGAAAGACCCAGAAGAGAGATCCGCAAACCTGCTCGTTATGCGGATATGGTGGCTTATGCACTTCCAGTTGTAGATGAAGGGGTACCACCGACTTTCCAAGAAGCAAATCAAAACTCGGAAAGTAAGGAGTGGAAAGGTGCCATGGAAGAAGAAATGAATTCTCTTCACAAGAACAACACGTGGAAGTTGGCACAACTACCAAAGGGCAAGAAGGCAATTGGTTGCAAATGGGTGTTTGCAAAGAAAGAAGGAACTTCAGGTGAAAATAGTGTCCGCTACAAGGCTAGGTTGGTGGCCAAAGGGTACGCACAGAAGGAGGGAATTGATTACCATGAGGTATTTTCTCCAGTAGTGAAACATTCCTCCATCAGAATTCTGTTGGCGTTAGTAGCTGAGCTGAATTTGGAATTAGCCCAACTTGATGTGAAGACCGCGTTCTTACATGGCGATCTGGAGGAAGAGATCTATATGACTCAACCAGAAGGATTTAAGGTTCGTGGTAAAGAAGATTGGGTTTGTAGATTGAACAAATCATTGTACGGGCTGAAGCAGTCTCCAAGGCAATGGTACAAACGATTTGATTTGTTTATGAAAGGGCAGAGGTACACAAAGAGCAAATATGACCATTGTGTATATTTGCGCAAGCTACATGAAGGGTCTTACATCTACCTACTCTTGTACGTTGATGACATGCTAATTGCTTCAAAGAATCAGTCAGAGATTGATAGATTGAAGGCTCAGTTAGCTCAAGAGTTTGAGATGAAAGACTTGGGAGAAGCCAAGAAGATTCTCGGGATGGAGATCAATAGGGACAGGAAGAATGGCAAGCTTTGTTTGTCTCAGAAGCAATATCTGAAGAAGGTGCTACAACGTTTTGGTATTAACGACAATACAAAACCTGTGAGTACCCCGCTTGCTCCTCATTTGAAGCTTAGTGCTCAATTATCTCCAAAGACTAAAGAAGATAGAGACTATATGGCTAGAGTCCCATATGCAGAAGCAGTTGGTAGCTTAATGTATGCCATGGTGTGTACAAGGCCCGACATTTCACAAGCAGTTGGAGTTGTGAGCAGATATATGCATGATCCTGGCAGAGATCATTGGCAAGCTGTGAAATGGATTTTACGATATATTCAAGGTACTGTGGATATTGGTCTACTATTTGAGAAGGATGTTACAGGTGGTCCAAATGTGGTTGGATATTGTGATTCCGACTATGCTGGTGATATGGATAAGCGACGATCAACTACTGGTTACTTGTTTACTTTAGCCAAGGCACCAGTAAGTTGGAAATCTACCTTGCAGTCTACAGTTGCTTTGTCTACGACTGAGGCGGAGTACATGGCTCTGACAGAGGCTGTGAAGGAAGGTATTTGGCTTCATGGGTTGCTTAAAGACTTGGGAGTTGGTCAGAGGCACATCACGGTGCACTGTGACAGTCAAAGTGCTATTCATTTAGCAAAGAATCAAGTCTATCATGCAAGGACGAAGCATATTGATGTTCGCTATCACTTTGTACGGGAGATACTCGAAGAAGGGGATATTCTTGTTCAGAAAATCCGGACGACTGAGAATCCTGCAGACATGATGACCAAGGTGGTGACCGCAGTCAAGTTCAAACATTGCTTGGACTTGACCAACATCCTACATATTAAAGTTGGCGCCTAAAGGCGCAATTGTAGACACTACCAAGTAGGTTTGTAAGAGAGTTTATTTTGGTTAGTGGGATAAACCAAGGTGGAGAATTGTGAGATGTGGTTCATCCCATCATCCCACATCGTGAGTGAGCAAACAAAGGGGCACTTCCTTTGTTATAAAAGGAAGTGCTCACCTCACTTCTAATCTCATCCCAACAATTAGTAATTCTTCTGAATGCTAAATTGTAATCTCTTCTCTCTATATCTCTTAAAGTATAAATAAGAGAGTTCTGGTAGTGTCCGAGGAAGTAGGCAATATTGGCTGAACCTCGTAAAATTCCGGTGTCCCTTTTATAGCTTTATTTAGCAGCTTTTGGTGGGTAATTTTGTAGTGCTTTATTGTGCTAAGAAATTACAGTCAGGAAGTTCTGTCTAAGGAAGTGGTTCTTAAGCGGGACCATTGTGACCCTACCACGACCTGGGAATTTTCCTGTACGAAGTGATTTTCTAGTACAATAATTTACTCTCTTACCCAGTCGCTTCCGCAACACTCGTTGTCTCAACATCTCTTCTTCTACATCTATAAGCAAACTATCATTGTCTTTTCATTCCTTCTTCTTTGTCGGTAGACAGGTTCTCGCTAGAATTTTATAAGAGTTTGGGCGAAGAATTGGACCGACAGGTTCTCGCTAACTTGTTCTCTCTTCACGGGGAGTTACAGCCCATCATACAAAAGCCTAATTGACAGATAAGCTCTCTCTGAGTTGTTATCTTTTTGTTACATCAACTCTCTTGTCGACTCTTGTTGCCAGCTAGACTTTGGCATTCTTCAGCAAAACTCTAAGTCTCTAATAGCTTCAGGAATCAACATTTATTATCCATGCCTCCAGGTTAAGTGATCTGGTTTTTCTTACACTTTTGTCGGTTGCCTTGTGTGCTAGGAGGCTTGTATACACCAATGAGAATAGGGAATTAGTTAAAGGAGGTGTGCTAAACTTTTTGTGTAAGGACATGATTGCCATGGTAGTTCTTTTTGTAACTGTTTAGCATTAAAATCTAATGCTAATCTAATGATGAAGATGATAGGCTCATGTGAGGTACCATCAAGAAGAATTGTGCTTCATATATTATGGTTTTCCAAAGAAATCAAAATAGTTATAACATATCCATTCATATATGTAAATTGCATTATAACTCTAATTTTATAGGTGACTTGAAACCTGATGTTAAGCTGATGCTTACATGGCTTATTGGTAAGGAAATGCTCATTCCAAAAGATTCCAATGCAACTATCATAATGGTGAGTTGTTTCCTTTTCTATCTCTTGTGTTTCTTGCTTGTTGGCTTTTAAGGAATGAGCAAGATGTGTAATAGGTTTCTCATTCTTGTAGGGTAATCAAGGGTGTAATAGTTTTGTTATGAAGTGGTTTTTCTTCTATTGTAGCTTGTAACTGGCACTAGAATTGCTCCATTCTGTGGGTTCTTATGGAAAATGTTCTTACTTGTACGCATAAATTCGCAAGTTGATGCAACTACTTTCGTTCTTTAATTTCAGTGCAATGCATGGCTATTCCTGGGTGTCCCTAAAGTCCATTAACATGTATTAAGCCCAAAATGCATGTTCTCTACTATAGCCCAATATGGAACGGTAATATGTAATTACGAAATGGTGCAAGTTCTAGAACTCGATATCGATAGTTATAAAACACATGAAAAACCGGTGTAACAAACTGATCTTAAATTAATAAACCAATATCAAATAACTTCCTTAATTCATCTAGACTTTATTTTCCACTATGGTATTATATTGTACACACTTGCAACAATATCATTGGTTTTGTCTTCCCTTTTCACCTTTCTATCTGACTCCATCTTAGGCCAAGTTATCAATTACACCACATTAGCCAAATCCTAGACATACCTTCATGAGACCTTTACTGCTAGAACTATTTTAGATCGGTTAATTACACCTTCAGTTAGCCTCCACTAATAAGAAGCCATCAGAAACTATCACTTCATTATTATAATCATGCCACTTCTCTTGTTGATTCCTTCTCTATTACTGGTCATTTGTGAGAGAGAATTTCTAAGTTATATATTCTCAAAGGATTGTCAAATGAATATGTTGCTCTTGTCTCGACTGTTCTCATTCGATCTATAACTTGTACTCCTGGTGAGATCTATGAATTCATGTTGTCTACAAAATCCTAGCTCTCTCAACAAACTCATCATCTTAAATCAAACATCCCCCTCACCACCACCTCTAAAACCATACATCTTATGGTCACTAGAAACCAAACACATTCTTTAAAGCCCAAAGTCTATACAGTAGAACAACCCCTTGGCTTAATGTTGCTACTCTGACCACTTATTCACAAACTATACCTAAACAATCATGTTTTACCACTGCTATGAAATTTCCTGAGTGGCGAGATGCCATTCAGAGAGAATATGATGTTTTACTGGCTAATGATACACAGGAGCTTGTTCCTAGACTTCCTCACATGAATATATTGGGATGCAAGTGAATTTTAAAGACTAAAAGGAATGTTAATGGTAGCCTTGAAATAAGGAAAGCTATGCTTATTGTAAAGGGATTCAATCAATCTTCAGGAGTTAACTATTTTGAAACTTTTAGCCTTGTGGTTAAAGTAACTACAATTGGAGTGGTTTTAGCCATAGCCACAGCTTATCATTAGCCAGTTCATCATATAGATGTGGATAATGCCTTCCTTCATGGGACTTTGGAGGAAAATGTCTACATGAAGCAACCAAGTGGATTTGCGCACAAGATTGTCCTAATCATGTTTGTTGTCTCAAAAAGGCCTTGTTTAGTTCTCCGAGTTAAGTGCCTTTTTATCCACATTGGTTTCACTCCTTCTACATATGATTCCTCCCTTTTCATCTATAACCATCAAGGCCAATCTGTCTACATCCTTGTCTATGTTGACGATATTCTTATCACAGGTTTTTCCATGTCATTAATCATTGCACTCATCTGCACTATGGCACGAGAATTTCCTATGAAGGATTTGAGCATCCTACACCATTTTCTTGGAATTTCAATTACTTGATATTCAATAGAGCTTAAACTCTCTCAGTCCCATTATATTCAAGATCTTCACAAAACAAACATGTCAACCTGTAAACCCTCATCCACACCTTTGTCAAACTCCTACAGCCTTGACTCATTGGAAAGTCCACCCTATTGTGACCCTTCTTATTTTTGTAGCATTGTGGACAGTTTACAATACTAATTTTCACGCCCTGATATTAGCTACACCATTACCAAATCAGCCAACACATGCATTTTCCAAGGGAATGTCACTGCGTGCAGTTAAAATGATGCTAAGATATCTTAGACATACCTTGGACCATAGTCCTTTTCTTCTTTCGCTAGTAGAACAACCCGCTTATTTCGGCGGTTCAAAATACCCTACTTTAGCAGTTGCGAACTGCCAAAATGGGATCCACCTAAATAGGTGTGAGAACCTATTTTGGCGGTTGTATAACAGTTGAAATAGACTGTTCTATTTTGGTGGTTCTTAAGCATAGCAGCCGAAATAGGTTTATGTAAAAACCAAAAATAAGATAAACTTATTTCAACGGTTCCAAACTAAAAACCGTCGAATTAGGCGTCCGACCGATATGGGTCAGACTTGTGGGTCGGATAAAACCCGAGAGTTTTATTTGTTCAGACCAATCTATTTCAGCGCTTCTAAGCTAGGAACCGTCAAAATATGTGTTTTTTCCTTTTGCTTATAAATGCACCAAAATGCACTACATTGTTCAAGCAAACATGTAAATCAATTAAATAATGCTGCCACCACAGTGGGACACCCCATTACACATTCATGAACCCATAAAGCGGCTACCATCAACGACGTGCGCCTCAATACATCAATTAAACCACAAACTTAATCGTACAAACACAATAAAGTTTGCATTATTACACCACCAAATAAACATATTTATTACACTTCACCAATCACTTCACTTCACTACTACAATCACACCATTTATAGTTACAATGAATTACAACTATTTAACTAGTTAGTAACACAAAGTCAAACTTTTATTAAATTCGTGAGCAAGAATTATGCTCATTCCTTCAGCATCTCAACGATGTGCCTATCTTCAAATGGCCCCAAACAGAGCATTAATCATAAACTACAAGTGTGGTAATAGGTAAAGGTATATATATAACCAAAATTTCAAAGAATGCTACCTTGTCAAATGAAATTTCTGGCAAAATTGTTGACACTTCTACTAGGTCATGCATAAATCTTATGATATAGTATCCACATTCTGAATCTCCAGGCTGCACTGAACACTATACATACATATATGTTCATAGTCATTCTTAAAACTACCATCAATATTTGCTAACTAGTATTGACAATATTACACCAAGTCCACATCCAATTTAAGGAGGAGCTTATACTTGGATATAACGGAGTGGATCTCACCCTTAATAATACTCAAGATGATAATGTCTTCTTACTCATCTGATACAACAATAGTATTCTCAATGGTTTCACAGTCCACTAGTTCCACCCTCACTTTGACCAAGTCCATATCCTAATTGTTAGACTCATCATTTAGGAATTCACAAACTCATGTCTCCTCAATTCCAATAAATTATTTTGAAACCAACTTGTAAGAGGGCAATATTTGGTTGGCAATGAAGATGGAACAGCAAGGCCAACTAACTTCTTTAGTTTTGGTGTAGCGATGAGGTTAGAATTAGGACAATATTTTACTTTCAGAATCCTGAGCGATGCACAAGTCAAAAATAGCATCTAAACTTGCTTCATCGAGAAAGAACACATTAAACGTCTTTAGATCTGTGACTTCAAAGCCACCCACCTCAGACTTGTAGCATAGTTTCATCCAACTAACCTAGTGACTCCCTCTTTTACCCCTCCCTGAGTGAGAGACTCTCCCTTTCCAACTATGAGTGAGCTTTCTATTCTATACTAAATACTTGAAATTCTAAGGACATACTCTACCTAGATCACCCATGACCCTAAAGTTTTTCCAGAAGCCACTAACTTCATTGATTTCAAAGAAGGAGGACATATAATGTTATGTTCGTCATTTTAGCACTATAAAGTACCTCTAAAATTTGCAAGGTTATCCAACTGACCTGGACAGCATAAAAACTCATCCAATGTATCGAGAATGCAATGCACATCCTCGCATCTTACAAGTGAGAAGATGAAACTGTCATGACGAAGAACGTGAGAGATAGGGGATCTCATCACCTTAATATAGCTAGATATTTTCTACAAGTTAAGAGCTCTATAGAGAGACTTCATATGTAAGACGAGTGAATAAGAATGATTGTGTCTCCATGTCTCTAGTTTTGGAGGGAAGAAAGATGGGATCGGGCACACCATTGATCAAAACTGACATAGAGACCAAGGTAATACAGTTGGTTACAAGGATAAGCCATTTATCCAAGAACCTCATATGGTGCAAGACAAAGAGTAGGAAATCCCATGCTACATTGTAATAGCCTTTGATATTTCAAGCTTAAGTGAGAACACCTTGTCTTTGGATCAACAAGGACTTCTAACGTAGTGGAAAATTTCTTGAGCCACTGAGATGTTATCCATGATCGATCTTGTTCTTACAACCAAAGCTAACTACTCAGAGAAATCAAATAAGGGAAGAAGGTTTTAATCTTATTAGCCAGTAATTTAGCAACAAACTTATTAATAATATTACACAAGAAAATGGAATGATAGCCAGAAAGGAACAAAGGGAGAAGTTTTGTGAGTGAAAGTAACAAACGTGTTATTAAGGCTCTGTTCGGTATGACTTTTTTGCGGTTGGTTTGTAGCTGTTTTGGTCTGGTTGTTTTGGGTGGCTGTTTTACAAGGTTTGCTGTTGTTGGTGATGGCAGATCTGTTCGGCTTTGAAAACTAGTGTTGGCAGTGTGGCTGTTTCGTCCAGTGTTTTTGAATAAGTTAGTTACGTGTAGTGTGTTTATCGATTTTTGTGATACGATTAAAAAATTTATATTACATTTTAAAATAGTTTATTGTTAAGTTGTAAATAAAGAAACTACTAACAAATATATAGATTAATATATATACATAATTTATTATCTAAGACAACAAATTTTTATTACAATCAATTTTTGTTAACATTTATATTAAGGTATATACATATAACTTCACTATTATCAACCACAATTCTATCAATGCATAACAACAATTGTAACTATACATGGTTTTAACACACCAGACTACTTGTTCACATTTGAATAAAAGGAAAATATAATAATTAATTAGTGAACTTTATTAATGTTTTACATCATACAAAAAAATAAACAATTTAGTTGTTAAAAAATATGGTCTATATATTACTATATGTAACATATAATTAAATATTCATATTTTATACCTTATTTTTAATAAAATGAAATACTACCATTACGATGTGGTCTTGGTAAATAATTTGTAAAAACTACTACTCAATGACATTTTTATAAAAATAAATAATAAGTGAATTTTTTAAATTAGTTAATTTATTTACATCAATCGCTACAATTTTGTAACCCTAACTTGTAAACAATAATATACACGGTATTCATTCTCTTCATTACGGTAATTTTACAAATTTACAGTATTCATTCTCTTTGCAACATAAACTGCTGGTTGTTTTGTGCTAGTATATTTGTGGTTGTTTTGAAAACTGTTGTTTGACAGTGTGATGGTTTGACATTTTTGCTAAAAATGTCACCCTCAAAGATACCACATATATACCACAAAACTGTTTATACCAAACTAAGCCTAAACCCTTCTTGCTTGGTAAGTGGCAATGGAAATGAGAATAAAAATGATGAGTATCAGAATAACAATAGAATCAATGGGTATAGGAAAGTATTACCATACCTTTGTTTGATAAGTGGCAATAGGATTGAGAATGAAAATGATGAGTAATATTTATTGTTATATTTTCATCTTTATTTTCATGCTTATTGTGCTATTCAAATAATTTAAATTTATTATAAAAAATAGAACCAATTATTTTCTACAATATTTACATAATAAAATTTCAAATAACTTTATAACAATTAAATATAAAATAAATGTAGATTTCACTGCTCACATATAACATTAAATGTTAAACATTATAATCAATTATTATTACTAAAAACATTAAAATTTAAATTTCATTTTAATTGTATTATTATAAATTAAATATGTAATAGCAACTAATTAAAGGAGCGTGACCAGCCCGGCTTTGTTTTCCCTTGACCCACCTGACCTAGTTTTATATTATTTTTAATATAATTATTGATTTATAAAAATATATAAACTACAATTAAAATTAATATTAATAAATATCATATATGATTTAAATAAAATATTAAACAAAAATAATATAATATAATATTAAATAAAAATATGTATTATATTTTTAAAAGGAATACATTGTAATTCGGATAAAAGAAAATTTTGATAGAACTAAATAATAAAATCTCAATAGTTATCTAGAAAATAAAGTGTAATTAGTTAAACTGTTTTCAAATATATTAGTGCTAGCTAAATCAGATTTCATTGATTAAATATATTAATCTGATAAAAGTAAATAATAAAATATCAATAGTTATCTAGAAAATAAAGTGTAATTAGTTAAACTGTTTTCAAATATATTAGTGCTAGCTAAACCAGATTTCATTGATTAAATTTATAAATTTGATAGAATTAAATAATAAAATATCAATAGTTATCTAGAAAATAAAGTGTTATTAGTTAAACTATTTTCATAAAATAATATCTAATAGAATATTTAAATAAAATTAATTATCTTTTAGTTTCAAAAAAAATTATGAAATTTGATAATTTTTTTACAAATTAAAATAACTAACTAATAAATATGATGAAAATTGGTAATATAAAAAGATGTGTGTGGGAAATGAAAAGTGATAACCACCCCTCCCATAGTAATCAATCTATAAGAATAGATAAGAATTGATTCTCATACTCACTCCTTGTAAATTTGTATTCTCTCCTACCAAGCATGGTAATAGAAAAGTTTAATTTCTATTCTAATATATTTATTTTCATACCCCTACCAAGCAAGCCCTTCTACAGAGGAAGCATCCCATTGAGATTATTCAAAACTACCTGAATGATTTATGGGCTCACTACACCCAATACTGGTAAAAGTTAACACCAACCACAATAAACGTAATAAAACACTCCGAACGCTCTTTCATGTTGGATTTCTCCTTCGATAAAAGAGAATACGCTCTTGATTCTCCAACCCAGACCAGCCCAGATCAGAGAAACCGACAACGATTGATCTACAATAGACGGCGGTTTGGATTGGCCCGTATATGGTGGACGCTTAATACCGTAATAATATCAGCGCCTGCCAAAAAATTACAGGACACCCATCGAGTGAGATAGAAGAAGTCATTTTAGGGTTTAACACTTTACCAAGTTCTCTGTTTCTTTCAAGTCTGTCGTTTTCTTCTCTCAATCCCATCGCACGCTGGTGGCCAAAGTGTCGCCCTCCTTCTCTTCATTGATCGCTCTGTCTCTTCAACTATGTCACTCGACTCTCGATCGAAAGGTGTTGTTCTGAGGTTCAATGACCAGAAAGGATTCGGCTTTATCAAGCCGGATGATGGCGGTGAAGATGTATTCGTTCACCAATCCTCTATCAAGTCCGAGGGATTTCGAACTCTCAACGAGGGCGAAATCGTCGAATTCAATGTCGAAATTGGCGATAACGGTAAGTTGAAGGCCATTAATGTTACTGGCCCTGACGGCGCACCTGTTCCTGAGAATCGTAGGGATGGATACGGTGGAGGGAGAAGGGAGGGATTCGGAGGCGGTGGCGGTGGTGGTGGGTTTGTTTACGGAGTGAGGAGGAATGGAGGAGGTGATGGCTATGGCGGCGGTTGCTACAACTGCGGGATGTCTGGTCACATGGCTAGGGAATGCCCCAACGGGGGAGGTGGCGATGGTGGAGGAAAAGGAAACTGCTATAACTGTGGCCAGCCAGGGCACTTGGCCCGGGATTGCATGGGAGGTGCCGCTGTCCGGGGAGGAGGAGGAGGAAGCTGCTATAACTGTGGCCAGCCGGGGCACTTGGCTAGAGATTGTATGGGAGGTGGCGCCGGGGGAGGAAAAGGGAATTGCTATAACTGCGGTCAGCCGGGGCACTTGGCTAGGGAATGCATGGATGGTGGACGCGGTGGCGGGGGTGGTGGAGGTGGGGCTTGCTACAACTGTGGAGGATATGGCCATATGGCTAGAGATTGTCGTCAGACTGGTGCTGCGGGATTAGGAGGGAGGTTTGGAGGTGGAGGTGATCGCGCTTGTTACCACTGTGGACAGCCGGGGCATGTTGCTAGAGACTGTCCAAACACCAATTGATTACTGGATTTTACAAGGGGCTTTGCGGGTGAAGAAGAATGGTTTACATATCTCTTTTCGTCTCTCAGGCTCTGCAGTCTTCTTTGTTTTTGCAATTTATGGGTTGGTCATACTGTGGGGGAGCTGGGTGTTTTGTTGATAATGTTAATATCGGGCTAACTTTAGGACTTGGTTTTGGATGTTCGGTATTATATTCTCCTTGATCTGCTCATATTACTTTATATTTAGAATATACATATATGCGTGGCTTTTATGTTGGTTCTAATTGGGAAGATTTGTATGTCCTTTTCATTGAATTTCAATGAAGATCTCTGATTTAAATATGTTAGGGCCTCTGTGGTTGGAATTAATTGTTGTAATGAACACGACATCCAAGGTACATTACTCATGATATTATGATGTTGTGGCGGAATGGGTTTATCTGAACTGTGAAAAGAGATCTGGCTAGTGATTGTTGTTGTGATACGCGGTAAGCCTCTATTGTTTGGCTTCCTTGGGCTTGGGATAATAAGAGGCCATTACAACGATCTTATGAGGATGTGATGTGGTAGCATGGGTTTGTCTGAACTGTGAGAAATGGATTTGGTGATTATATGTTATTATGATACGTGATAAGCCTCGTTTTGGTTGAAATGGGTTCATCTGTAGTACGAGAAGGGAGATATGGCGAATGATCATACTGGATACGTGATAAGCTGCTGTAACTTGTGTATGCTGCTTTTCTTTTACCCCTCTCCTCCCCAGCCTGAAGTTTTATTTTGTGCTTGTCAGCTTCGCTTGGTTGAAATAGCTCCCGTGAAGACTTGATAATTGCCTGTTTGAGACCTATCTGTTCTTTGAGACGAATCTGAAGACCATATTTTGAGCATAGGCCAACTTTCCTGCTTTAAACAAACTGCTGACATTAGTTGTGCTCTTGATCTGATTTCCTTTACTTTTTTTTCTTTCAAATTGTGTTATAAGGTTTAATCTTAAAGATATGCTGGAAAATCACATGAATAGTGTAGGGTTTTCAGTTCTATATATTACATTGTTCGTCTATGAACTTTTTAGAGTACATAGGATGTGGAGGATGAATTCAGGATTACTGCAAGCATTGAAAGTTGGGGTTACATTATTTTTCGAAGTGTCTAGTAATGCTGGGCGGTCTGGTATGTATAATTTTTTGGCAGTACAAGGGATCATAGAAGTGCAGAGCAGAATTCATTCCCAATCTGTTACAGTTCGATTCAAAATCATGAGTAATGTACATTGGAATCTTAGCTATCGGTAGTTTTGTTCTGGCGTACTCTGCTATGGTACAAGTTCATCCTTCACATATATTTAATATGTATGTAGGGTATTTTGCTCTAGATAGTTGGTTTGGTATCCTCAGTACCCGTCCCCAGTCGTTAGACTTTGCTCATTTGTATTCTAGACGGTAATACTAATACCCTTCAGCTGGGTATGTGGTGAATGTCAATTCGCAAGTGAAGATGGGGCGCTGAGGCAGTAGGTTTGGGCCTTTGATCCAAGTTTTGCCGTCACCAGTTTAATCTTTCGGTGGCTCCAATTTATCATCTCTGTTGCACTTGTACCTCAAGTCCAAGCTAAGAGTTTAGAAAACTAATTATGTAATTCGAGCAAACTAGCATTGAAAGAACTTCCTTTATCAATTGGTATACGCAGCCACATGCAACAAAGGTCAACTGACTGCCTTAAAAGAAAGGAGGGTTATGATGTTAAGTGAAGAGGGTATTTGGAACGTACCGTCGATCAGTATCTTTCTGGCTTCCAGCTGAATAAGAAACACCCCCGAGCTGCATTGTACATTGCATTACATTGAAGTTAGTTCATAAATGTGAAACGAAGACCTTTTCCAAGTCCACCCTATTTCAGTCTCTTTTTTGAAGGAAATTGATATATTACTGCATCAATAAGAGTTATAGTTAGCTATTACATGCCAAAACACTTGTATCTGGGAGAGCCGATCAGTGCAGCAGCATTCATCTTACACATTCGAAATTGTCTTCTATTGTACATCAGTCCTTTCCACGTAAGAAATGCCGCAAAAGCATCCTGGAAGAACCGTGACAGCTTTTACCCACCTGTTAACCAATTTGAAACATTACTTTTTAAACTTTTTAAAGGTCATGCTGAAACATTCACAACGCTGCCCTTGACTGAACTATTATTATAGTCTTGGTTACACAGGAGTGTTCTTAATCCTCAAAAGGACTAATATTCACTCGTCAGTTAGCGTGACAACCATTAACTTACGCCAAAATCAATTCATAAATGAGTGATTTGATTAGCTAAAACTCTTACCTTTGTTGACGATATATATCTGAGGATGTATTAAACAAGATTATCTGCAAGATTGAAAAGAAGCTAAACAGGGGAACAAAGTGTTAACTTGAACGTGAAAAGCATAAGCAACTACCCTACCTAGCCTCTTTACGGTAAGCAAAACAACTACTTACGTACCCAAAATTGATATTAGATAAGAGAAACGACAAGTGGGGACTAGCGTCAATAAAGAATGCTGGCTTTCCGACGTCACACACACACAGAGCATGGTTTTTTACTTAACCCTTTTGGTTTTGCTTTTATCTTCTCCCACGCATGTGGGGTCTCCCTAACTTCATCGTATAAGCATTTTACCTAATTAATACTCCCTCCTGTTCAAAATAAATGTCGTTTTAGGCTTGAGACTTATGTTCAAATTATTTGTCGTTTTAGACTTTTTGTATCTTACTTTCTATTTTTGCCCTTTTCACTTTTTTAATTATTAATGTCATTGAACTCTACTTTTTTGTCTTACCAATAAAGTATACTTACTTTTTTATTCTTCTCATACAAAAAGTAAGGACAAACTAGTCATTTTAAACTCTTTCTTAAACAATGTGAAAATGTCTAAAACGACATTTATTTTGAATAGGAGGGAGTATCTTTCTTCTCCAACCTATGGAATTATCCTTAGACCTGGTAAAGCTGACCCGAACTTGAAAAACGATCCGATCCAACCCAATTCGAACCTGAATTTAAATTGAATGGTGTGACCCAAAATGTGACCTGAAAATCTAAACCAAACCAAACCAAAACCGAATCAAACCGAAATTTGATATACCCGAATCCACCCGAACCAAATTCACTCGAACCGAATCGACCCAAACTGAATTCACCCAAACCACACATGAAACTAGGCAAACTTCCATTATCCTTCTGTTTATTATTGGCATGTACGAATGCATAATTTCCATGAACTGAGACTAAAATAAGGAATGTTTTCATTCCGTTTTTACAATTCTTGTCATCTTTTACCGTGTCCAAGGAAATTGGTTCAACCTCTTACAAATCAACAACTCACAAAAAATATATTATATTTATGACCGACTATGTCCCACCAAGTTTCAAGACACACTGAGGTGTGGCCAAAAAGTGAAATACAGAAGCTTGACGTTAACCTTCGTGGGGGCAACAATATTAATACTCTGCAGCACGTAATTGATCCCTCTTTCCATACTGGTTTGTTCAAGTAGTTTAAGAAAAGTACAAATGCAATCACATAATCTGTTTGTTATAGTCTTCAGGTTATACTAACTACAAGAAAAAACTTCTAACGTGATGAGATGACATTTTCACAACAACCGCTCAATCTTCATCCTAGCAACATTTTCCTGTGTATCTTCGTGCTTAATCACAACATCCTACACGATGAATGTCCAAACATTGTCACATAACCTATAGGTGTGAAGATGTCCCTGCAAACATAAATAGTACACTATAGAAAAAAGGCCTATTTCGGCGGTTCCAATGGGCCTATTTCGGCGGTTGTGAACCGCCGAAATGAGCACCGCGAACTAGATACCTATCTCGGCGGTTCTTAGAGAACAACCGCCGAGATAGGCCCCTGGGATTGACCGTGTGTGAGATTGACCATGAGTCTATCTCGGCGGTTCTTAGAGAACAACCGCCGAGATAGACCCATGGTCAATCTCACACACGGTCAATCCCAGGGGCCTATCTCGGCGGTTGTTCTCTAAGAACCGCCGAGATAGGTATATTTTTTTTTTTTGTTTTTTTCCATCCCAGCTTATATATATATATTCACCACATTTGATTCAATCAGACCTGTAATAATGCTTCATCCATACAGGGAGCTCCAGCACACATTTAAAAAGTTATAAAAGCTCCCAATTAATACCAACGACGCACCACAATTTGAGAGTTAACAAAACCAATGCAATTACACTTACTTTCACACTTTCAATACAAATAAAAAACCCATTACAATTCAAATCTACCATTACACCATCCACAAGTGTACAGAGTTATATTTACATACTCGAAAAAGTTAGCAAAACATCTTCATGATCATCAATTCATTAAACTTGTGCAGACGAACTCCGACCATTCCTCAAGCATCTCAACAATTTGAGCATCATCATACTGACCATCTTTGAACACTTGTTCGTAAGCCTTGAAAAAAATGAACATTAATCTAAAACGTACAAGTCTAACAACATGTAAAGAGCATAACTGAAACTTTCAAAGAATGTTACCATGTCTAACGAGTGCTCTGGTAAAAGGTTCGCCGCTCCTACTATGTCACTCATGAATCTCATGACATAGTATCCACATTCTGACCCCCCAGGCTGCACCGGACACTATACAAACACACATATTGACAGTTATAAACAAGTTTAAACATTATCACACAAATTTATCAATTAATAGAGTACCTTGACAGTGTTCCAAGGGATGCTATTCTTCATTGTTATACCCTGGATCTTAATGCAGCTTTCATGGAACTATATACATCAGCAATATATATAGTTTTAAGCATCAGTAGCAAATTATGAAACAGTTAATGTTATGTAAAATAATTGTTGTTTACGATAACAAAATAATTACCCCAGTATTGCGGTGGAGATCTTCGGTCTCTTGGCACCCGCACCAAGTGAGTCAAATTGCAAGATTCGTGGGTGCTTCCCCATCACCAGCACAAGCAATGACCAATGTCGACTGTCCACAAATTACACAATGTGTTGAAATCATTAAGCAACTAACACAAACTATATGTTTTAGATAATACTAATAGAAATAGTCAAATATCATACCCTGAATGATATGGCAGCATAATAAATGACTTTTTCGAACATTCATAGAGGGCATTCGTCATATATTGCATAAGGCCTTGCGGATCACTTGTCATCTGGACTTCATTGCACATAGCAGGACACAGGAATCCAAATCTTTGATCTTGATAAGATTGATCGCCTTATCATGCACCCACCTATGAGGCAATATCATTAGTATTAACTTTATATTCAAACATCTAATTCATCACCAATTAATGAATTCAAAATATAAAAGGTAGAAGTCACTCACATGGCGGCCGACTTGATAATCGACACATTCAACCAATCCCTCCTGAAGCACTCCTCGAAGTCGGACATATACATCCCAAATCGATGTATATCTTCTCCTTGAACTATATAGTGAAATATCCGCTCGGGATCTTCCACAATGAGGGAATCACTATCCGGTGGTAGCACCAACAACGAGGAATGCAGAATCTGCATATTGGTCGACAAGCCGGCCAATATTCTCTTCTCCACCAAAGCAGGTCTAAGCACAAAATTTGTGGATGCCTTTGATTGCACAGGTGTGGCAATTCTTTTTCCTTTGCCCTTATCAGTCTTCGGTGGGGTCATATCCTATGATATTAGTCTAATTAAGTATATGGATGCAAGGTGGTACACCAATAGTTTTATAGCAACGGTTAAGAGTAATACCTGCCCAGGGAGTCTGACCAATCGTGCAGGCCACTGCACTGTCGCAGTTGTGCAGAACGCACGGTAGGTCTTTGTGGGACCGGCACCGGTAAACCGACGTCAGCATGCTCTGCAACAAATTCGTCTACAAGCACTCGTGCATGGTAATGTCGGAGTGGTTCACCGTGCACAATATCACTTGGACGAGAGGGGAAAAGTTTTCCCCATGCAACCATGACCTCTTCTACTCCAATTTGTAAAAACAGATGGCACTCAGTGGGTGCCTGAGTGTTATGTGGAACTTGTTTAGATAAAAATTGAGAATTCTTCTATGATGATATTAGTGATCAAGTTAAAAATCATAATCGTCATGTACTCAATTGAAATGTAAGTCTAACCTGTAGAGATGCATAGGGAAACGGATCAGCCGAGTGGACACTACTTCTCACTACCGGTGGTCGAGAAACCTCTTGGCTTTCATGCTGCTGTGGCTGAATCCTTGATATAGCCTGAGCGATCCTCTCGTCGACGTTCTGAGTAATCCTCTGCTCCATCTCAGCCATCGCTCTCAGGTGCTCCTCGTAGCTAATCGACTGTCCCCGGCTGATTCTGGACCCGGGTGCGCCAAATGCCTGGCGGATACCAACGTGCCCACCAAACCCAATGGCACGACCTGGATGATCCTTCTTACCAAGAGCGCGTGTAAGAGGATCATCATTCCTCTGTGAGGTCCAGGTGCCCTGGGTGAGCTGAGAGCTTAATTCACCCTAATATAACACACAAATACAGTTATTAGTTTAACATAAGTTCATATACAAAGGAAATGAACAGTTTGACTGAAAATGAAATGATATCACTTACCATTTGAGCAATAACTGCTCTCGTGGCTTCATCATATTGAGGATTTTCGGGAGTAGAGTTCTTCGGAATGTGGCTTAACTCCCACACTTTCATTCTTCTGCCACTGGCATCCAATGAGCCATCCGTGGGCAGATATCCCTTTTGCTCCCATTCTGGTACCCTTTGAGCAATACTTTTTCCACCTAAGTGGTGAGGGTACAGATTCTTCTTAGCATTTGCTTGTTGTTTCGCACGGAGAGCCTGCATAAATTAATGGGATCATGTTAAGTGAAATTGAACACAAAAAACATAAGAAATTAAGATTAATTTATGTATGTATGACAATAAAGTGCACCTGGAACTCAGGTGTGTGACGCCTCTCAACAAATTGTAGCCATTGCTCTTCTGTTATGCCCTCGTAAACCTCCCATGGTGGTCTCACACCGTCTCCACCATGATCTGGCTCATCTGGATCTTCTGGAGTAGGCATCTTGTAGATGTACTTGTCAGCCAACTTATTCTTGTGGTCCCGGAACTGTTTCGACATCGCTGATAGCACATCGTTTTTAAGTGCGGGATCCACGGAGAAACGAGACTACGTACATGATCATTCAGTTAGTAAAGTAAACATAAATGTTCTATTATTTCACAAAAGATCATAGTAATAATGTAGAGATTTACCTGAAGACGCTGAAACATAGTATCCTTCAATGATTGAGGCACTTGCTTCCAGGTGTGGTTTATGTCGCAATATGACTTCACCAAATGGCTACCGTAAGCGGTGAAGTCATTCTTCCAATTTCCATGGGGCTGGTTGAATTGATTGAAGTCGACCGGTTTTGTAGGAGGGCCCTTGTTAGCCTTCAGCCCACGTGTTGCACCTCTTTTCTTCTGCTTCTTCGCCTCTGGTGGCACAACCGACTCCTCTTCGGTCTGCTGTGAAGGGCCAGCCTCAGTCTCGTGTACTGCTACCTGGTCCTTCTTCTTCTTTCCTCCTCTCGTGACCCGCTTACTTGGTCTATTCGGCTGTGGCTCAGGTTCTCCAGTCGAGATAAGCCGTCCAATGGGGTCATCTATAGGGTGATCATCCACTGCAAAAAAAAATCATAAAGCATTTTCATCAGTTAAACTCATAACATAAATACTATGATGCATAACAATAACAGTTAAGATGATATTACAGTCTACATTCTACTAACAACATTACCTGACACGTACAAAAACATAAATCATTTCATATTTTCTACCCAAACACCCTCATCATGGTCTGATCGTGCGTAGAGCAAATCGTTTTCAGTATCATCAATCGAATCCGGTAATCCAGTAGGAAACAAGGATGTTTCCTACTCCTTTACAGTCTTTTCATCGTTATCCTCATTTTCATTTTCCATTACAACCGGCCTTCTTCCTGGAAGAACAACAGACCATCTGCAGTCTTTCGGATCCTCAACATACCACACTTGCTCGCAATCCTTTCCCAGAACAAATTGATCATCATTATAACCGTGTAACCGTGAAAGATCAACCATGGTAAGCCCTCCATCATTTTGGTACCCGCGTCGGTTGTCCACCCACTTGCACCGGAACAACAGAAAGGAATCAATGTCATAGTCTAGTTCCCAGATGTCCTCGATGACACCATAATACCAATTACTAACTGGTTGAGATCGGTTACCGCTGTGGTACTCAGTGGCAGCAGCTTCAATTTTTACCCCACTATTCTGGTTTATCGATTTGGCATCTTGGCGTGCAGTGTAGTATGTATACCCACTAATATCATACCCCTCAAAAGATGTAATATTAGTTTCAGGTCCGATTGCCAAACATCTGATCTCTTCGCTTACAGCTTCTGGATCTGATGATGCTAATGTCAACACATGATCTTTGAACCATTGGATAAAAACTCGGTTTTGTTCTTTTGTCAGCCAAATGTGGTTTTTCAAAGGATTTTGATGCCTTAACTCAACCATATGGGTTTCCAAATAAGGTTCAACAACCTCAAGATGTTGTAAGACAAACAAATGTGCTTGATGAATAAGTAGACGCGAAACTTGCACGATCTTTCTACCAATAACACCTTTACCCTTAAACCTGCCATAGTGTCGTGGTTTTGGGATACCAATAGACTCTGCCTCACTCAAATAATCGGTCACAAACTCCGTGACTTCCTCAGTCACTGTTGCTTCAACAATGCTCCCCTCTGGTCGATACCTATTCTTCATTCTACTTTTCAGAATACCCATGTACCGTTCAAAAGGGTACATGTACCGTAAGTATACCGGACCGCAGAACTGTATCTCTCGAACGATGTGCACAATTAGATGTACCATTATATCAAAGAAAGATGGTGGGAAATACATCTCAAGTTGACATAAAGTGATAACAATTTCACGTTGTAGATCATCTAGAGAGGTTACGTCAATTGCCTTGGAGCACACAGCGTTGAAAAAAAACATAACCGAGTTAAAGCATTTCTGACATCAGATGGCAATATCCCTCGAATTGCGACCGGAAGAAGATGTAACATCAGTACATGATAATCGTGAGATTTCATGCCTAAAAGTTTTAAATCCTTCATCGATACAATGTTCTTCCAGTTTGAAGAGTATCCAGACGGTACTTTTACCGAGTACAGACATTTGCAGAAACTAATCTTTTCAGCCTTTGAGAGCGTGTAGCATGCAGGAGGTAGGTAGATTCGTTTCCCATTCTCTTGTGGGTGTAACTCCTTTCGTATACCCATGGTTTGCATGTCCTTTCTGATTTTCAATCCGTCTTTTGTTTTGCCGGGTATATTGAGTAAAGTCCCACTCACTGCCTCACCAACGTTCTTCACAATGTGCATGATGTCTAAGCAGTGCCTCACAGAAAGATGACGCCAATAAGGTAGTTCCCAAAAGATAGAACACTTTTTCCAAATGTTTTTCGTCGGTTTTGATGTGTTTCCAAATACATTTACAATGTCCTTAACCTTTTCGTACACTTCCTCAGAGGTCAGAGGTAGACGGGCCACACGAGTTTCGGCTTGACCATTGAACAACTTTCTCTTCGTTACTCGATAAGGGTGATCTTCGGGGAGAAGACGTCGATGACACATATAAACATTCTTCCCACAATGTTTTAAACGGTCCGAACAAGTGTCTTCCTCGCATATGGGACATGCAAATGTTCCTTTAACCGTGTAACCGGACAAGTTCCCATACGCAGGGAAGTCATTGACGGTACAGAACAACAAAGCCTTGAGCGTGAAATTCTCTCTTGCATAAGCATCATATACCACGGTCCCCTCATTCCACAATAGCTTCAGATCGTCGATCAGAGGGGCAAGGTACACATCAATGCTATTACCTGGCTGCTTGGGACCAGATATCAGGAGCGATAACATGATGTACTTTCGTTTCATACACAACCATGAGGGCAAATTGTAGATCACTAGCAGAACAGGCCATGTACTGTGTTGACTACTCAATGTGCCGTACGGGTTCATTCCATCAGTACATAACCCAAGCCTCAGATTCCTATCTTCATGTCCGAAATGTTCTTTGAACCGTCTATTGATGTTTCTCCACTGAGGCCCATCTGCTGGATGTCTTAGTTTCTCATCACTCTTTCTACCCTCCGCATGCCATCGTAAGTTCTTTGCATCTTTCGGATTCGCAAACAACCGTTTGAATCTGGGTATAATCGGCAAATACCAAACAAGTTTTGCTGGAGGGCTTTTTTTCTGAACGGAGGAGTACTCACCATCTTTATGCTTATACCGGGACAACGAACATTTTGGGCAATTGTCCAGATGTTCGTATTCACCCCTGTACAACACACAGTTGTTTGGACACGCGTGAATTTTTTTGTACTCTACTCCCATTGGACACACCCATTTCTTTGCCTCATACGTGGTCGTAGGGAGACCGTTCTCATCCGGTAGCATATCATGAATCAGCTCGAGGAATGCCGTGAAACCTTTGTCACTCAATCCATATCTTCCCTTCAGGTTGAACAAATTCAATATAGCTGTCAATTTCGTGTACTTAGTGCAAGTAGGATACAACGCCGTTTTGGATGCGTCCAACAACCTTTGATACTCATCCGGCCGGTCGACAAAGTTATCCTCAACGTTACCAAGCATCTCGTCAATTTGTTCATCATGATAAGTCGACTCACTGTCAACATTGACTCCGGAAGCGCTTGGGAGTTCTGACTCGTTAGTAGTATCGAATGTCTGCTCGGTTCTTGAGTTACACCGATCGTGACTGTAGGAAGATGAAGCATTATCTTCAACACGTTCTCCATGAAAAATCCATTTTGTATAATGTGGCATGAAACCACGGGTCTTCACATGGAGTTGTACGAGGTTGATGCTTGAATAATGTCTAACCACACCACAATCAACACAAGGACATGGAATTTTCTCCGCCTTTGTCCTGTCCTTGTGTTGCACTGCAGCTTTGCAAAACTCTTTCAGCATTTTGTCAAAATGTTCGCCTCTATCACCATACATCCAGTCACGCTCCATACTACATGTGCAACATATCACAGGTGTGAGTTAGATCCTTTGTAGAATATGGCCTATATTAAGTTGCACATGTTTATTTCCTAATGGAGCATGACTGGGATGATTGACAATTAGTCTAGCCTAACTCTAAAGGTTGCAAACACAAATAAACTACCATTTTTAAATTTAGAATTGTTGGCACTTCTACAAAAAATTTGGCATGACCTTTGCATTTGTACACTCCCGTGCTTATTATTCAGCACTCCCCAAGTCATCACAACCACAAACATTCCAACAATGGCAGCAACCAACACTTAAAATAAACATCATTCTTTACTAGCTAACTGAAACCAATTGCAAATTCAGATCATCAAATCAACGCTTTCAATTCTCCACTGTATAAGTTCAAACCGGTTTACAAATTAACAAAGAATCGAGAGTTAGAATACGTACTTGTTTTTTAAGGATTTATGGACAGGGGAGACTGTGCCTGAGAGGTAGGCTTCTGTGCGAGAGATGCACAATACCACTTCTGATATGTCTCTGCAACGGAGCAACAAAAAATAAATTAAAAAGAAATGTATCAACAAATAGGGAATGAAGCTAAATTATGTACTAGCACTTATATTTAAATACATAATTGCATTTATTAAACAAAAAATAGGTTTAGTTACTTACTTGTGCACAGAGGAGAAAGAGGAAAAGTATGGAAGAGGCGGAAACAAGAGAGGTGATTCACGGACCTGATAAAAAAAATTAGATATTGTTAGACATCTACACATACATCAAACAATATTAATTACGAAGAGATTTTTAAAAAAAAAACGGCATGACTTTTGCATAATTTTACCTATCCCATGCTTATTATTAAGCATTCACCAACCATTCATCACACAAATTTCCATCACAATCAAACTAATACCAACTTTATCCATCAAACCAAATTTTAATAATTTGTGGAAATCAAATACAAGTAAAATAAAGACACAACTATGCCTATTATTAAGCATTCACCCATTATTCAACAACACAAATTTCAATCATAACCCAAACTAATATATACCAAATTCATTCATCAAACGAATTCCAATAATTTGTGGAATCAAATACAAAGTACAAAAGAGAAAAATGATACGTTAGATTATATTACCGGTTCGAATGAATTGCTCTCTCGCTCCGCTTTCAATCTACCATCAAGGTAAAGAAGCTCCTTAAGTATTTATCTGTAGAGACACAAAAGAGAAAAATGATAAGTTAGATTATATTACAGTGAGTGAAGAGAATGAAGAGTTAAATTAAAAAAAAATACCGGTTCATAAATGAATTGTTTTCAGCCCCTCTTCTCAATCGGGCGTGCGTGCGACTTGTGTAGCAACACCAATCTCTACAGAGCAACGCATAAAGATTGAACAACATTCAGATCAATTAGAATAATTTTATATTAACTTAACGACTATACAATACTCATATATTATATATATATATATAATATAAAACATTCTCACACCTCTACTTCAAACCGCTACTAAACGGCTAATACCTCACCTACTACAATATTTTTCTACTATGACTGCTTGTTCACGCGCTTATTCAATTATACACTACGAAACGTTCTACTCTTTTTTCTACACTTACATTACATCTTTCATGTGCTGCACATCCTTTAAAATGTTTTTCGTATTACTATAAATTTTGGAAAGATGATTACTTTGACATTTTGAGGTTGTATCGGCTGTCGCAGCTGACGTTATTATTATAAATTGTTTTAGTGAACATATCTATATATATCAAACTTAAATATTAATAGGGACTTCGAGCCGTGGGAGCGAAACATAAAATTCACGTGTTAAGAGAATCTCTAGGGTTACCCACTTCTTGTATATTAATTAGTTATCGGGTGTGACTTGTTATTTGGGGTTTAAATTTCATTACCTCTCGCCCAAAAAAATAATAAGAAAAAAATAGGCCTATTTATAAATTCAAATTCACCAGCTACATTTTGCACTGGGTCTGGATTTTCTCTGCCGTAGCCAAATAATTAACTTGGATTGGCTATTCTAATTTTAAGAAAGCATTGTACATTGAGCAGGGTCACGTTTAGTCCTATAATTAATCGTCTTTAAACTAAATTATTTGCTTTTAATTTTAATAAAAAGCAGGAGTAGCAATCTGAAGAAAGGAAGTTTGGAAAACCAAATCGAATACTTTTACTTTTCTTCTTCTATCTTACAAAAATAGACGAAAAATTATTTTTATGTCATTGGTCTATTTAACGTTCTTACAATTTTGATAGTAGAATATGTCTAGTACAATCGAGTGATAGTTTATAAAGATTCTGTGTATAGTTTGATAATTTTTTATTTGGTCTGGATAAACATCTATGTACTTAATCTACTATCAAAAACCCTTTTATGTTTTAATAAAGTAGTACTAGGTGTAATAATGTCTACCAATCCAACATGAAATCTTTATTAGATCTCGTAAATGTTTATTAAACTTTATAATACTACTAGTAACACTCTATGATCTAAATCTCAAAAGTTGGTCAACACATGTTGATGATGGATTTTTTTATAGGGCATATTATATGAAGAAATTTGGTTCACTTTTTGCCTTTCATATATAAACGAAAAAACCAAAGGATGAAATATACTATGACACAACCAGACATCATACTACACGCGACACATCTATAATCATTACTCGTTGCTAATTTAATATCATGTTTTCATTGCACTGTACATATACATTTCATAACACTTTCTCTAATTCTCCACACACGCAATACTTTTAAATATATATAAGAAACAAACTACTCATACTTAATGCTCATCTTAATTAACAACATATCTTTTACTCGCAATCACTATAATTATATTTATTGCACATTAATAACACTCATTCATACGTTTATAAGCTTAATAAATCTAGCCCAAATAAGCTAACCTAACTATACTTAAAAGAAGGGCCAAAAACAGCACAAAAATTCACTCGGACATTTCATCGAACACCTTGTGTGCATACATAAATTTAATAGTTTAACAACCAAATCTTGCAAAGATTTCACACACACAATAAATATCATCATCCACAATCACAATGTGACAACAATCTATCAATTTTAACACAAATTAACAATTAACTAAACAAAGTCGAACCCAAAAGTTTAGGGTTGCTCTCACCCTGTTCGACCTCTGTTAGTGGCGGATGAGGCTGGCGACACCAACCGAAGACCACACACCGACGCGCGACACCGGCGACAGCAAGGGGAGGAGGAGGGCGGCGGTCGACGGCTGTGGTGGCGGTGGTTTGTTCGAATCGCCGCGGAACAAGGAGGAGAAGAGGGGGTTAATTAGCCCTAATGATCGTAATTGTTTCGAATCGGGCTGGGGGGCTAATTAAAAAGGGCCTATTTCGGCGGTTCTTTGTTAGGAACCGCCGAAATAGGCCCTTTTTAATTATTAAATAAATTAAATAGACCTATTTCGGCGGTTCCTAACAAAGAACCGCCGAAATAGATGATTAAATTTAAAAAAAAAAGAAAATAGAAACACCTATTTCGGCGGTTTCGTGTAAGGAACCGCCGAAATAGGTCTATTTAATTTTTTTTATTATTAAAAAGGGCCTATTTCGGCGGTTCATATCTAGGAACCGCCGAAATAGACCCCTTCTTTACATACTGTTAACATCTCGGGCCTCTATTTCGGCGGTTTTTCTACAACCGCCGAAATAGGGGCGCCGAAATAGACGTTTTTTGTACTAGTGGTACTAGATATTGGATAGAAAGTGGAAAGCCTTTCTATAATAAAGGGCCATGGCTGCAAATGATGACATCAAAATTAGTGATGACGTCAATGCGTAACAAAACCCAACAGCGGTTTGAGAGAAATCTATCCATTAAGACATTAGCGAAGAATAATGAATGACTAGCGCATAAGGGCACAGGCGCGAGGTGGTGATAGATTGGCACAGGAGCGCGACGCTCGCTCGAGATGACAGGCGCGAGACACTTGCTCGAGATGATGGTCACTGACGCAGGACGCGCGGGGTGTGATGGGCGCGGGATGGCGGGAGGCACAGGCATAGCGTCGGACATGGGGGGGAATAGACTGGGCGTCGAGTGCCGAATATTGACCATTGATTCTCCAAATTTCAAATTTATACTTGGTCGATACAATTAATAAATCTATAGTTAAAAATTAATATTAAAAGTATTGTCATCTAATTTGTTATGTATAACCAACCAATACACAATAGCAATCTTCATCAAGAGTAACACTATATTAAGAGAATTTGGATCCAAATATGAAAATCAATACAAGTTACAAAGGTTACTTAAATTTGTACTTTAAAATTTTTGTCAATTAAGCATAACCCTGTAAGTCACCCGAATTTGACTCATAACCTGAAAACCCCCAAAAATGCAGAGGCTAACCCGAACTAAAAGCACCCGAACCTGAAATCAACCAAACCGAAGTCACGCGAATCTAATTTTAACCTGAAAACCCAACCCAATGCGAACCAAACCGAATAGTGAATATCTACAAATTGACGAACTAAACCAAACCCGAACCGAATGACCCGAATTACCAGGCTAATTATCCTACAACATATTTCCCTCTCCAAACATAAATAACATCAATGTGTCCCTGATCGAGAAAATGTACTAAGATTCTTTCTTATGAACCCCACACCGCATATCCTTATTACTAAGGAAGATGGACATACAGAATTAGAAATTGCAACGAGTTCAGTACCCTAAGTTTGTCAATGCCTACAATATATAGGGAACGTGACGCACAGAGAAGCTTTGATTTGAAAAGTCCACACAAAAAGCACAAGTGTAAGGTGTCGGAACCTAAATTTTAGAAAGGATAGGGAAAAACATGTAGATAAATGATCTAAAAGAGAATATCCTATGCCTTTTAATTGGGTAACACTTGCTTTACACCTCATATTACTTATGTCAGTTGACAAATTAGACCCATTCTATCTTACTCCTCGTGGATTGTTGTCCCTTTTAGCATGCTGGTCGTTAGGCTGTTTTCCCCCTACACCTACCTAATTCAAATCGACAAAGCCGCCGTTCCTCCATATGTTAGCCTCCATGCATGCCTTTATTTAATTAACAATTTTCCTAAACAATACATTAGCGATTTGGAAAATATGAGATCCACGTCACCGGACTTATCTTATCGAATATCGATCAGTATATCCTTTACCTAGATCTGTTATAAGCGCATCCATAATAGTTTTAAGTTTCTTAACACATTTTTAGGTGTCATGTAATCTAAAAATTATATTTTACTATTATTTAAAAAACTCTACTCACCACAATAACAAAGTTTCTTAATCTTCTTTCTCTTAATGAACAACCAATAAACTATCACTATTTAGATGTGAGATAAAATGTGAGAGAGATACACATAGGTGGGTCTAATATGTCATAAAAAGTGAGGTTCTTATTTAAAAACCTTGGAAAGAGAAAATGGGTGAAATCCACACCATTGTAGCACATTTCACATATATAACCGAATCAAGAACCCCTATTATGGATGGCCTAACCTATGGAACATGCAATCAAGGTGGTTACATTAGTTTATTTGTTTCCCCCAAGAGCTGATCACGAATATAAAATGTAGTCGGTTGTTACATTAGGTTATTTGATTATATAAACAATGAGAATGATTTCTGTGTGTTTTACAAGAGAAAAGTATTGGCTTTATATAGCCATTTACAGCACTGAACTTTCCTATACTTTAGCTATACTAACGTTAAGAATACAACTACTCACCCAATTGTAGGAAACTGAAATTGACTAATTAACTATCTAGAAAATAGGAATTGAACGTTGTATTATTACCCCCCAGCAAGCTGAAGAGTGGGTAACACCTGAAGCTTGGATCGGAGATGGGAAAATCGATCTTTGCTTAGGGATTTGGTGAAGACATCAGCGATCTGATCAACAGAAGAGATGTGATGAACACGAAGATCACCGGATTCAACTTGCTCGCGGACAAAGTGAAAGTCAAGTTGGATATGCTTGAGCGTGTGCTGATGACTGGGTTTTTGGACATGAATTGAGCTCCTATATTGTCACAGAGCAAGATCGTGAACTAGGGAGATGAACATGAAGATCACGTAGGAGTTGCTTGATCCAGAGAAGTTCAGCAGAAGTATAGGCGAGGGCCCGATACTCGGCTTCAGTGCTAGATCGAGCGACAACACGTTGCTTTTTGGAGGTCCAACTGATGAGATTTGGACCATGAAAAATAGCAAACCCATACTGAGAGCGACTATCATCAGAATCAGACATCCAGCCAGCATCAGAATATGCTAGAAGAGAATCAGCGGTGTGTGGGATAAAAGTGTAAGTGATGATGCCAAGGTCACCTTGAGATACCGAATATACGTTTGACTGCTTGCCAATGAGCGGTAGTGGGGGCGTGCATGTACTGACAAACACGACTGACAGCATAGGCGATGTCTGGACGAGTAATGGTGGCATACTGAAGGGAGCCAACGACCTGTCTATAGAGCTTGGAGTCTGCGAAAGGCTGACCATCCAACTGTAGTTTGCAAGATGGATCCGCAGGAGTGGA
Source organism: Limonium bicolor (assembly GCA_023374045.1). Taxonomy (NCBI): domain Eukaryota; kingdom Viridiplantae; phylum Streptophyta; class Magnoliopsida; order Caryophyllales; family Plumbaginaceae; genus Limonium; species Limonium bicolor. Next base: position 394,375,037 of record CM041776.1, on the reverse strand, counting down.
AACCGGCTTGGCATCAATCATGTGACAGCGGCGCAGGACTTCACTGATATAACCCTCTTGTGATAGTTGTACACCAGATTTAGTACGTCGAATCTCAAGACCAAGAAAGAAGCTAAGATCACCCATATCTTTTAGAGCAAATCGATGGTGAAGATTGCGGATAAACTGAGCAACAAGAGAGGGAGAGCTGCCGGTAACAATTAAGTCATCTACATATACTAGCACATAGATGGTAGCTCCTGGAGCATGACTTACAAGAGAGAGGTGTCGGATTGACAAGGGCGGAACCCACTGTGAATGAGATGAGTTTTGAGTTTCATGAACCAGGCCCGAGGTGCTTGTTTTAAGGCCATACAACGCCTTATGCAATCGACAAACATGGGTCGGATTAGCCGAGTCTTCAAAACCCCGAGGTTGAGTCATATATACCTCCTCTGTTAAATCACCATTTAAGAATGCATTATTGATATCCAATTGGCGAATGCCCAGCCACGGGAGAGAGCAATGGACAAAGCTAGACGAATGGTAGTAGGTTTAACAACGGGACTGAAAGTGTCGAAGTAGTCGATGCCACTTCTTGGGTGTAACCTTGAGCAACGAGGCGTGCTTTATAGCGCTCAATAGAGCCGTCCGAATGTCTCTTGATCCTGAAAAACTTAGAACCAACAATGTTAGCATGACAAGGAGGAGGAACTAGTGACCAAGTCCGATTTTTCATTAAGGCATCATACTCAACTTTCATTGCAGTTTGCCAGCATGGAATTTGAAGTGCTTGATTGGCATTTTTAGGAAGATCGGAAGAATTGGAAAGAGAAGTTAGAGTAAAGGCCTTGGGTTTGAGAGAATTCGTGCGAGCACGAGTAACCATGGAGTGAGTATGTGTTCAGCTGGCCGATAATGAGAAGGATGAGTTCGGCGGTTTTGGGAACTTATGGTTGGTTGTTGATAGTGAGGTAATGCAGTGGACGGTGGCGAAGGAGAAGGAGTAACAGGGTCGGCAGAAGAAAGATGAAACCGGAGGCGAAGGAGGAGTAGAGTGAGGGACGGTGGATCTGGTGGAGGTGGGGTGGGTGTGGGTGGCGGCCCCTAGTAAATCAGTGGGAACAACAGTGGAAGAGGGAGGGGAAGATTGTGGTTGGTGAGTGCGGCAAAGGGATATGTGGTTTCATCGAATACAACAAAGCGAGAAATGTATAAACGTGCGGTAGGTCGATGATAACATAGATAACCTTTGTGAGAGGTGCTGTAGCCAAGAAATGTGCACGGTGAGTGATCGGAAGTCCATTTTGGAAGAATTGTAGGGGCGAGAAATGGATAGCAAAGGCATCCAAACGTTTAAGAAATGTGTAGTCAGGAGACTTGTGATAGAGTTTGGAGTAGGGAGAGTGGTAAGCGAGAGTGGGTGTAATAGTGCGATTGTGAAGGTATGTGGCGGTTTTAAAGGCATACTCCCAAAATTCACGTGTAGAGAGGATTTGGCAAGAAGAGCTAAACCTTTTCAACAATGATGCGGTTGCGACGCTCAACCGCGCCATTTTGTGCAGGGGTATAAGGGCAGGAAATGCGATGTGAATACCACAAGATTGAAGATATGTTGATACATTTCGATACTCACCACCCCAATCAGTTTGCAGATTTTGATTGTGTGTGAGTTGAATTGTGTTTGTATCATTGTGTGAAAGCGAGTGAAGATGGAGAGAACTTGGGACTTATGAGAGAAAAAATAAATCCATACATATTTAGTGCAATCGTCGACAAACAAAATAAAATATCGGTTGCCATTGAGAGACAATGTGGGTGACGGTCCCCATACATCGGAATAAATTAATTCAAAGGGATTTGCAGAAGAAATGTGGACATTAGACAAAGGTAGGCGATGACTCTTGCCTAATTGACATGGTTCACAAAAGGTGGACATATTATTTGTAGAAATAGGAAGATGAAATGAAGAAATTAAACGTCTCAAGATTGTGTTATTGGATGAGCCAGACGATCGTGCCAACCAGACATGGATGTACGTACGCCAGAGAGAGCCATGGATGGTGACATGAAGGGGAGGGCGAAGAAAGAGTGTACAACCCATGATCAACGCGGCCCTGGAGAAGAGTCCGCCCCTGAAAATCCTTAACAAAACAAGAGGAGGGCCAAAACTCCATAAAGACATTGTTATCTTTAGTTAATTTGGATACGGATATAAAGATTTTTGGTAAGATCAGGAACAATGAACATTAGGCAAATGCAAATTTAGTAACGAGGATGAGCCGTAATGAGAAATTGGGAGTTGATTACCGTTACCAACTTGTAGCTTGTCATTGCCGAGTAAGGTTCGGTGATGGAAAGTTTGCTCACATCAGGAGAGACATGATCTGTAGCCCCCGTATCGAAATACCACGTCGGATCCAATGAAGATGGACTGGTGAACTGAGTCATATTGGCTTGACGGGATGGCGGATTGCGGCGAGGACGACGAGAAGGAAAATCCTGAAGATTGGTTCGCTGCCAACAATCGATTGCTGTGTGACCAGGCCGCTCACAAAGTTGGCAATGAGGGCGACCACGGGGTTTGGCACTACTGTTGGTGGAGGTGGTCGAGGAAGCAGGAGACCGTGTGGGGTAGTAGCACGGCGGGAGTTTGACCGAGTGGCGGTATGAGCCGTGGCTGTGGAGGAGGAAGAGGGAGCAATGCCGCCTGACGGGAGGTTTCAGCTTCAAGACGTTCTTCCTCACGAAGAAGGAGTCCGACTAAATCATCAATGGAGCAGCCATCGGATTGAATCATAAATGCAGAGATGAAAGGACTGTAGGAAGAATCAGACCGGTGAGAAAACCGATAAAATCCTCATCAGAGACGGGATGAAGATTTTCAGCGGAGTCAGCAAGCTGACGTTTCTTCTCAATGTAGTCTATCATGGAGAGCGCACCCTTTGTGAGAGTTTGAAGTTGTGCTTTAATAGTGAGACGTCGAGCGCGAGTTGAGCTTGGAATGAGCGATCGAGAGCCTGCCAGGCAGCGTGGGATGTCGAACAACGGGCAACAATGGCAAGGGCCCTTTCAGAGAGTGTGGATTTTAACCATAGAAGGACATATCGATCCTTCTTTTTCCATGGGTGTATTCCGGGTTGATGGTTAAAACTGGAGTGGTGCGGCGGGCGGTTGGTGCAGCTGCTGGAGTAGCAGTTTCAGAGGGAACGATAACAGGGGTTGTAGGAAATGTTGGGGGAGGATTAGGGGATAGAATAAATGACTCAAGATCAAAGGTTTCAAGTGCCGAAATGACGGTAGTGTGCGCCAGAGAGAGTGATTGTCTCGATCTAATTTGATACTAATGTTGGGTATTTGGAACATGAGAGAAGAGGAGGTGGAGGAGGCAGCTGCAAGAAGTTGGTTGTTGGAATTAACGTTGGACATGGTTGTAATGGTGGTGGAGAAGATATGGCGACGGGGTGAGCAAAGGAAAGAGTGGAATTGTTCAGAGAAAAAATAGATGTAAGTACTGCTAGCGCCGAAGTGGGGTTATATCGGAGTTTTAGTGAAGACGCCTGAGATTGGCTGGAGTAAGGAACATAACTCCTTTAGATATATTGTTTTTTTTTTTTTTGGACACGAGATTCACAATTCCGGATATTCTTTAGCAAAAAAAAAAAAAAAAAACTGCAAATGGCCACAAAAATAGAATTGATGATAGGGGCCTACGAGAATCGTGTGTAAATTCGTCGGGGAAGGACACGCTGGATGGACTTGGATGGATCGCCGACGGTAATGAACAGTAGCACGCTGCTGCTTCTTAATTTGTTGTTGCAGAGATGTGGCGGTGAATCAATTTGGACAACGGAAGCGAGAGTGTGAGAGGTTGTTGGCCACCGAAAAAGAAAATTGGAATTTTTTTTAATTTGTGACGCCGAGACAAGTTGGACACGGCAATGCTCCAGGGATTGATTTAAATGTGGATGATGAACAGAGTGACTACCAGAACGGCAACAAAGAGAAGAAGGCTTAAAAAAAAATACTGAAGCTCTAATACCATATAAACAATGAGAATGATTTCTGTGTGTTTTACAAGAGAAAAGTATTGGCTTTATATAGTCATTTACAGCACTGAACTTTCCTATACTTTAGCTATACTAACGTTAAGAATACAACTACTCACCCAATTGTAGGAAACTGAAATTGACTAATTAACTATCTAGAAAATAGGAATTGAACGTTGTATTATTAGATTACTACCATTTCAATAATTATAAGAGTAATATTATAAATAATAAGGAAAATTTGTCAAAAACATTGTCTCATAAAACTGGCCCATTTATAGTTCTATTCATACCTCGATGTTAGGGAAAAAAAGTACACGCTCATACAGACAAAAAAAGTAGACTTTATAAAGTGCGGTCGGTATATGCTTAACGTAACACGCATAAAATTGTTAAGGGAATGACATGCAATATGTGCTGTAAGCTTGCCTCCTTATTAGCAAATATGGCAAGGTCATATATGTTCTGTACCATATTGGACGTTAAAGGTTAGTTTATAACCTCCCCCCATGTTACCTCTTCTTTATAAGTTCCTCTTTCGATATATTATATTATATGATGTTGATAATAGAAAAGCGCCAAAAGTATACCTGCACGTGCATGTCCACTATAGCTATATGTATTTTTTTTAAGATTAAGACTAGCTTTATATATTATATTAATAACATTACATGCAAGTAGACACTTGTACAAAAAATATAAATAAAAACTAACATGTGTTTTAAAAGTAGAAAACTTGTATGAGAAGCTTTAGCAGCATAGTGAGAAACCACCATGGGCAGCCCTAGCATCACCACCACCATCGCCGTCTTCATCTGCGGCTTTTCAAATGTTGTTGATCCGCATCCTGTTAGCAACAACAATCGGCTAGCAAAACCGAAAGGGATCCAACGGCTCGACCAAGCTCGGATAAATCTCTGTGGCACATGCATGAACATAATCGGTGGGAAATCCAGAGCCCAACCCAAAACCCAAAACTCACTAAACACAAAAACACAAAAAACAAGCTAGACCAAAAACGAAGAACTTCTCCTGCAAGAGAAGAAACTAAGAACTAAATTAAACAACAAAAGAAGAACTAAGGCCCCGTTCGAAGGTGAGCTTATCCTTTTTTAAGCTAGCTTAATAAAGAATCTCAGTTGATTTATTTCCCTAGCTTATACCTGCTACTACAAACATGTGTTCGTTTCCAAGCTTCAGTTTTTCACTCTTCTTTTTGCATCAATGACAAAACTACCCCGAATCTGCTGCCCTAATATGCCCCTCTCTTCTTCATTTGCACCATTTGCTCGCCTTCTCCTCTGTGGACTCGTCTTTCTTCTTCGCTGTACCTGCTAGGGTTTCTTCACACCATTTGCGCGAGGTAAGTACGGTAACGAGTTCAGTTGCTGAATAATCTTTGCATTACTCTTCCGTTCCTCAACGCTACTGTCGGTTTCCATTTCCTCATCTCATTCATGTCTGTTGATGAGCGCACCAGGAAACTACCGGGAAGCCAAAACACATATGCCGTCAGCACGTTCTGTAAGTTCCATACATCATTGGTTGATTCAAGTAGTTTATCGTTTTTTTTGGTTGTTATGTAGTTGAAGCGCACAACAACCAATCTTACAGAGGTTGTAGGTCTTCTGTTTGTTGTTACATACTTTCACTATTGACACAACGCTCAACACACTTCCTTAATCCATGTTGATAATTGCTTAGTTAGGTCTCATTTGGTTTTCTACTACTGTCCACAAGTCTAACCTTTTGTTTAAATGTAAAATCTTCCAGTCTTGCTCAAGTGGGCGAAGCATCAACGAACTAAACACAATGTACATCAACTGTGACTGTCAGTTGAAGTGCATGTTGCTGATTTCATATACAAATGAGAATTTTGGCCGACTTTTTTTCAAGTGCAACTCATGTGGTTTCTTTGAGTGGTGGGATGCTGTGAACAGACCCAATGATCCCAACAATGAGATTGTCAACACTCAAGCTGGTAGGTCCACAAGTGCAGCGAACCAAGTTAGGACACTAATGAACATGGTGAGAAGCAACACCCAGTCTCTTGATGCAATCAAGCATACTGTGAGGGCCATCATGAATAAACTGGATGCTACTGAGACACTTGAAGATTCTGGTGCAAAGGATATGGAGAGTATAAAATCGATGTTAAGAAATCTGATGATTGGAATTTATCTGCTGTTGCTGCTGGTAATTGTTAGCCTGGTGAAGTAATGGATGTTCTAAGTAGGGCAACATTGTTGTAACTATGTGTCATAGTTAGTGTCTGCTGTTTAGTTTAATGTATTTTGGTTTGTGTTGTTGGTTTTTGGTAAGAAATTAAATGTGAAGCACCAATTTTTGAGATGTGAAATGACATAGGGTTGTACTTTTTGGGGTGGCAGGGTGTCAACCTTATGATGGTTGTATGGTAGGTGGTAATCCACTGCATGTGGTAGTTATCTTAGGTTTATGTTAGTATGGTTGAAGGAAATTTCTGATGATAGGGTTGTAATGATAAGATTATGTTATATGATGGCAATATATTAAAGTGTTATGGCAGATGATGCTGTCATTACACTTTGTATTACAGTAGGTTGTTAATGTTTATTGGTTCATTCATCTGTAACTATTTGAAAGTACCTTCTGTAATTCGGCATTGCATGAAAAACATCCTCTACCCCTATCTGAAATAAGCAATATCTTGATTGGCACTCCTGACTCTGCAGCATTGGCATTTACTGCAATTCATTTTAGGTGGTTTTCCATCCCATCTGTTGCAGGTACTTTACAAACCTAGGGTCCATTAATACATTCTAATTAATGTCTACCAAACAATTGCTTTGGCATGTTGTTTTGTGTATAAAGGTTTGCCATTCTGTACAGCAGGACCACATCTGCACTCCTCTGTCGATTTTAAAGTCTGAAACCCACCATTTTCATCCATCTTCTAACCAAAAATGGACAAGGGCAAGAACATACCCTTTTCTTCTCCTTCATCTCCTGTTATCTTGTTGTCATCTGAGACAGTGACTCTGATGAGAAAAGCACAAGGGTTGAGGCGTGCTGCCCCCAACACCAACCCTATTTTTTCAATCCAATGGAGAAGAAACGTAGTCGTTTTTTAATGGATGATGATGATGTTGACTTACACCCACATTGTGGAAACACTTTCTATGCAGGGTCCAGCATTCATGCAAGCAAAATAACCCCACCTCCTGGCCAACCTCGTGGGACAACAACAGTTAGCCGCACTGGGGTGATTACCTGGCAGCAGAATGTTGGTGTGAGTAGCAGGCCAGACAAGAAGCGCAGACTACAAATCCCTTCACCCCCATCTTCACCATACTCATGGTTAGAAGATTCGGAGTCCTCTAGTAACGACCATTCAGTCAAGAAGATCATTTCTGATTGAATGTAATGTTTAATATATCGTCAGCAAGTAGAATTTGTGGCTCACTTTTGGGTTAATTATGGAAGCTGAAAAATGCTTTGCTTTTGTGTTTATCACGGTAGATATCCTACTACTACACCAGTTAAGTACTACTAGCAATCTGTAGAAGATGTTTCACTGTTAGGCCTTTGGAGTACCAAGGTTATCTTTCTAGTATTTTGATGGTATTTTGCAGTTGTAGAAGAGTAACTACCTTGTACTCAACTTCTACCAATGTTAATGTAGAAACGTGGATGTTCTTTGGTGAAGTAAACATATATAGTTGAGCTTTAAAAAAGGCACATGAAATTGCATCAGGTTACCAGAACAAAAAAGAAACATCATACACATACTGCTGAAATTAAAACCATTCAACTTTCTCCCATAACAATCCAACATTTTCCAGACCCACAGCATAAGTTTGACTCACAACAGAGACAGTTGTTGTCTAACAAGATCTATAATACATATGCATCAAATATTTCCAATAATCTTCATCACACCCTGGTGGCTTGACTCCCTTTAAAAGATATTGTTCAAATTTGTTTGCAGCAGTCCATTGTCACTGCTAACCTCTTCTGTAACAACTGAAGAAGAAGAGTTTTCTGGCTTATGCACTTCACTGTCACTGATAACCGGATCTGTAACAACAGAATAGGAGTATTGTGGCTGCTGCACTTCATTTTCATTATTAACTTCTTCGGTAACAACGGAAGAGTGTTGTCCATTGGATCTATCTTCGGTAATTGCAGACATGTTCATACACCTGGAGTATATAATAACACCAAAAGTGAATGAATGAGTAATATTTCCAGATTACAAACAGGTTTGCGTAGATGCTGTGATGGAGATGGTTACCTCAAGTGATAATACTATCCTTTGCATGAACAAAGGCTGGCCGCAGAGGAGAAGAAGTAGTAGGGTTTGGGGGTTGTGGATGAATAAACCAATTGCTTATGTTAATATACTACATCAAATGTCCGGCACTATGATAAAAAAGACAAAATTGTCCTTTGACATAAATGCATTAAAAAAAATCCGTCCCCACAGCCTACACAGGGGGTGATTGGCATATTTCTATGCAGAGAGCAATATGTGTGCGCAAGATGGTAGTGATTATTATTCACTATAATCCACACAGTTACAGTATATAAGGAACAAAAAAGTTCTTGGATATGCAGATGTGGGAGTCTGTGTATTAGATTTCAAGTGTGCCAACAGAATATCCAATCACTATCTGTGTACGATGAAAAACATGAAAAAGAACATCACACAGATTTGTGTCTTTGCAATACAAAAGTTGGCATCAACATCACCACATCAGGCTTGCATAATATAACAGTACCTACGTAATATCCCATGGAATTGGGTTTACAAAAAAAGTTTTCCTACAACAATTACATATGACGAATAAACTTCCATTGTGTAACTTAACCTTCGAATCTCCATTTCAGAAACTCCTTTCTAGCATAACAAAAGTACAACATTATCTATCTTCTTCTAATAGCCAACTCCCGGGTCAAACGGTCTTTCAAAAGTCATTTCTTGTGTACCATTATCCGATGTACCTCTTCCAACTGGTTGTGTGTCACTGGGGTCCAACTCTTCACACAAGGGAATGAAATTCGGTGCAGCGTCAATTAGCGCGAAGCAAGGATCCCCATAACTGCTTAATCTTGTGTAATTATGCAACGCGAAAAAGCGTTACTATCTTTACTTGCTTTATCAACGGAAAGCTAGGCACCTTCAGAAGTATTTGCCACCTCGCCTTGAGTACACCGAAGGATCTTTCTATAGCAGAGCGAAGCGATGAGTGTAACTTATTAAATTTCTCCTTTGAGCCTCTGGGGTTGTCAGCTCTAAATTCAGACAAGTGATAAGGTACTCTGGTGTGGGGGGTCATAAGTCCCTCTCTATCCGGGTAACCCTTATCACCTATATAGTATTTCCCTGATAATCAAAAAATTCATTTCAGTCTTGTTAAGTACAACACTGTGTTGAAAACATATTAGAATGTTTGCAATTTTGAGAACATGACAGACGAAATTGAACTAAAACTCACAACAAATGTACAACGGTATATAGAAACCCGATGCGTTTATTTGTAATCGAGTTTTACCTGGTGGAGGTTTTGGGAACCGAAGTGTATCATCATGAATGCTGCTCAAATATACTCGAGTGTCATGAGCAGAACCTTCCCAACCGGCACAAACAAACACGAACAACAAATCGAAATCACACACTGCTAATACATTGGTCGAAGTAACCCCTTTCCTGTTGATAAAACACATCCTATCTTTCTCTGGGACAGTCAGTTCCACGTGGCATCCGTCTAATGCGCCTACACAGTCCTACATACAGATATGCATTAGTAATTTGGAGTTGTTAGGCAGTTCGTTATACAATAAGATGCTCACCTTGAAGTTGGAAAAATATTTGCTGCTGTTAGCTATCTTCGTGTGTCCCTATAATGCGGGCACGTGTCTTACAATATCTTTGCCTAGTCTGCCACCGCTTCTAAATGTCACCAAAATGCTTACTAATAGTAGACCCCGAATGTTGGAATCTCTCCATTGAATCCCTATTCGCACACCGATGACTTAATGTCCTAAGAAACCAGGCTACTCGCTCCTTCACTGAGGTGTTTGCTTTGGAATCAATCATGTCTTGTATTCGAGGTGTGACACAACATGAAGAAGGTGTCTTTGTTCATGCGTAAAGCGTTAAAGCATCGGACAGGGTGACCAGACAACAATTCGTCTACCCATTTTTTCCCAGTTAGTGCTGAAGTATGCATTGGTACTCTGGTGGGATATTGTGAATGGCTCTAAGACACTGAACAACATGATGTAAATCATGATGCATTTCAAAAATATCACTTTCTATTGCAGTGAGGAGGTCTTCCAACAGATTAGGGTCTGCAACTACTAGAGACACATATCTTGTAAATCCACGGTTGACATCTTCACGTATGATTAACTACACAAGATAAGCAGGTGTTATTGAAAAACTCTTGTATTCATACAAAATGTGAATGCACCATTACATGTATGTAAGTAATAATATACTGAACTATCAAACAACAAATCAAACAGGTTTCACTCTAAGTTTATCAACATCACTTGTCCTCACTCATTTTTATCCTAACTACATCGACTCTCATCATCAGTCAGACAGTCAAACAAATCTCGATAGTCATAACTTTGTATCATTTGAGCTGCAACCATGAACTCAACACGATTCAGTTGGACTATTTTCCGCAACCTATTAATCGCCATAGTCTCAGTTGTTTTGCCATCACGATCCACCATAAGCTCATACTGTGGGCGCTGGCTGCCTATAATCAAATCCTCGATGTGATTCGCAAGTGACAAGTTGTATGTCATTTTGGCCTCTCTGAAAATCAGGTACAATTTGTCGACGAACCCATGCCGCTTGCAAAAATAGCAGCTGTGTCTTTTCCTGGACTGTTTGTTCTTAATGTCCTTATACCGCCGTAGGTGTTGATCTTTATGTTTGGCTAGAACAAGTATAAATTTGTCTTGAAATTCCTCCACTGCTTGTAGAACAAGGAACTTAATGTAATCAGCCAGACTTTCCCTTAGTTTAGACCTAACAATGTGGACTACGTCATTATTGAAATCCATTGCTTCCTTGTCTGTAAGAAAAATATAGTCAGGCGACTGAATTTTGTATTACTCACTACAGCACTTATTGTGTACTTAAACCTTGAAAACACAAAACACAAACTGATGATGTAATGTGCAACTTGTGAAACGAAACAAAAATTTAAAAAGAACTTTGACTTAGCTAATAGGCAGGAAACCCAATCTGATAACAACACTATGCGCATCACCATTCAAAATAAGGCAAGTACATCAAATACCATATCTAGTACCCAGCTAAAAATACATCTCCATTTTCACAACCAGAACTAGAAAAAGATAGCAACAGCAACAACACCAACCAAAAAGTGATTTCCTAACACTAACATTGAGATGTTTTCATGTTTAAGGACCATACTTTATGGTGTACACCAGCCTCACCCATTCTCTAATTTCATCATCATCGGCTAATGCCATAAAAACAGCCCTATGACTTCTATCAGATAACACGTACAGAGCATAAACAATCTCTGTTCTAGTCAAACCATTAACTTGACGAAGTCGTTCACCGGCTTCGAGAACACTTATAACCCTATCTGCCATTCCTGTTTGTTTCTTCACTTCTTGCAGAATATCTGTAGCATTGCCTAACTTGCTGTGTAGCCCACCTTCAACATCCTTTAGATCATTAACTAGCACTTTGCTTTACCCTTACTACCCTTAGATTTGCTTGTCACCTTGTTTGATTCTCTCCTAGGGTGTAACTTATTTCTTCTACAGCCATGTTCTACCCCACCAGCACTCGTCTGCATAAGGTGATCCCACTCAGCCAGTTTTTCAGGTGTCATATTTTCTTGCATATCATGAGTATGATTTATATTGTACCCAACAGTGCAACACTATCCTCATGGGGTTGCTGGTCAGGGACAGGTATGACACTGTTTGGCACAAACCCAAGTGAGCTACCAGCTACAACCCCAGCATACTGACTGTGATGGAATGAATTAGCAAGACAACTAGCAGCAGCAACGGCATCACCCTCAGTTAAGTCAAAAAAGGGGAACTACCATCATATGTACCTTGATAAGGTGCGGTTACACGGTGCCTACTGCCTACACCATAGTATTGGCTTATCTGGTTTTTGGATGCGTTGGATATGTCCATAGACTGCCCACCTTCATGACAGTCAGAGTAGGTGATCTGAATTGAAGGTAGATATACCTCAGTGTCCTCATCTCCATAGTTTTGGTGTTGTTCTTCGATATTATACTCAGAGTCGGTAGCATTAGTTTCCTTCTGGTGTTGTAGCTCACCCCCTGGAGTCAATCTCAAATCTCCATTTGCATAAGCCTGACCCCAGATAAGTTCCATCTCGTCTACCAGATAAGAAGGCCATTTCGAGTTCACAAGTTTGGCTATCCCCACATTCTCCTGCAACAGTATACTCTTTAAATGTTTTTGTCCACCATATGCATGAAATTGATACACTGTAATGTCAAATAATTTAGTGCAGAAATGCTCCAAAGTTACCTTTGACATTCTTTCAATCCATTCAGGTGGGTATGTCACTGAGTTACTACTGGCGTCACAACCTAGACCAGTCTTCTTGTGAGAAATCTCCTTCCATTTCCTCCAACCGGTTTTAAGGGTATCCCCCTTGTTCTTGCACTGGTGTTTGTCAACGGTTTGGTAGACCGGTCTTCTCTCATTGAATTTGTCCGCAATATTAGTCCATTTGTGCGTTAACCCTACCAATGAACCACCCTTCCCTAGCTGAATCCTTGCTTCCTCTACCAGCAGTTGGATCAGTAACTCCACATCCCCCCGAGTCCAGTCATGTTTCTGTTTCCTTTCTGTTTGATCAGCCATTGGCCGCTTCCCCTTGTCATTTGGATTACCCTTGACCATAATGCTATACTAATATGTACACGGCAAGGTGTGGAAAATCTAGTTATAGCAGTAAAATCTTGACAAACTAATATATGTGCGGTTACTGCAAAGTGAATGTTGAACTCGAGATGGTATATTCATGTGGTTTGCAGACGGTCACCCCCATTGTGGTTGAGCAAATGTCGTTATCAGTTGCACAAATGAAATTACAGAAAAAATTGTCATTAACTAGTTGATGAAGAAAATTACCTACCAGTGGCTTCAACAACACCAGTCCAGTCTAGCAATCTAAACAAGGATGAAAGTTAGGTTAGCGGTTGCGAACTGAAAATGAATTTAACAAAGGGGAACCAAAAAAATTTGTTAATCAACTGCTACTGTACCGCAAGATGTCGTTGTATGTGCTCGTATGGGTGTGCCAATCGACTCACCATGTGAATGTCTACAACCATGGAAGACGCAAGGAATTTAAACTGGACGAAACAACTCCTTCCGTCTGTGTCCACCAACGACTTCAATCAATGCCCAACCTTACGAGTACAGTACATTCAATTTCTCTGTACAAAGCTACGAGATGTGATGCTCAACCACAATAGTAGGGAAGAAAGGTTGTTGGATAGAAGAGGCGCCGACGAACAAAGAGAACCAAATTCAATTCTGCTGCAGGAGACAAGACGGGCAACAGATTTGGGGTACGGATGAAGGAAAACGAGGGTATTACGGTAATTGGTAACAGTGTACAGAGCTCAAATTCGAGATGGAAAAATGAAAAGCAACAAAAGTAACATTTTTTTTAAAGCCCATTGAAGACACAAAAGCCAGGACTTTTGGGCTGGTCAAACAACATTTTTTTGGTCAAAAAGCGGCCCTAAAGCTCCAAATCTGGGGTAAAGCCCATTTCCGAACGGGGCCTAAATAGAACAACAAAGAAAAGATATCTACAAGAGCATAGATTAGAAAGTACTAGCAAAAGAGAAAAATAAAAAGGAAGAAAGACACAAAAAGAAGAAACAAAGAGAAGAGAGAAGAGAGGAGAGAGCATTTTCTCTCTCTCCCCCTTCGTATAGCTATATGTATCTTGGTATGGAATCGATCATCCAAATGTGAATACGATGATGAAATGCAAGTTGCTTAGGGTTAGGTCTCTCTATCACCCAACAGTTAAATTGATGGAAAATTCGAGATTAATTTTAGCATCCTTAATTAGTAAGGCCGAAGGAAGAAGCATAGTCGATCAAAGAGACTGTTTCAACGAAGATGAAGCTTTTACTGGACACCCAACGGTTAGAGCTTCCTACAGTTTTGCATGATCAAAAATTGATCACAAAATCGATTCAGTGCCTCGTCCATGCAGTATTAGCCACCGTTCTGGACCTAAATGAAAAAGGTGGGCCCTAGGTAGATGAAGCTACATGAAAAAAACACTCATTTGATTAGGAATGAAATAATCTAGTCCATTGGTTAATGGGGACCACACAAAAAATAATCTTCATCTCCTATTACAATTTGTGTTGAGAATGGCGCCTTTATGACACAAACTCCCAGTTGGGTATCTGTGGAGGGTGATTTTTCGGTATGAGGGGGGTCTATCTAAATATGGTCTAACTAAGAAGTCTAGATCCTAAAAATTTGCCATTCTGTGGAGGGTGAAAACCCGTTATTCTGGCATCCCTCAAATACCTACTAAATCGTCCGTCTTTCCCAGAAAGCATAAAGGGGAGTGCAAGTGTGCACTACACCCGCTCTCAATGGGCTCCACGCGGACTTATGCCTCTATAAGGCGGAATTGACTAGAGTCGCCACCTAGTTTGACCTAAGATACTAGGAAGGAAGGGAAAGAGGGTTCTAAGAACCGTTAATTGACTCTGAGATTGTTGCAAATGGATAGGACTTATCTGGTCACGTCAGAGATTCCATTGTGGGTTCGTACTGGGTTACACCCCTCAGAAGTGGCAACGACCACGACTTCGGATTGGTGCCCGAGGAAACCTCGGTCTCCAATTGTCAGGATTGCCTTCTTTCAAAACCTAATTAAAGAGATTCATTTAAAAGCCAAGGATAGGATTAGGACAGGAGGAGAGAAAACGAGTGGATGAGGTGAGCTTTTCTGCCAAGCCAGCACCATGAAGGGGAATTGACGAATTCGAATGAGTATGGAATGAAAGATTAGGATTCTGATTTTGAGAGTTGAAGAAGTTGAGGGTTTGTGGGAGTTAGAGGGGATTTGAATGTTTGACGGACATGAATACCACCTTAGAGTGGGAAAAGGGTTTTTTATTTGGAATGGGGTCGCACCCTATGTGGGTTGCCTACGTACTCAACTCCCTGTTGAGATCAGACCTTACGTAGTTCAAGGTTTTTTTTGGAGATATTTGAAGTTTCGGGTTTGAGGGGTTAGTCTGTGAGACGCTCGGGTCCATGAGACGGTTGAAACCTTGAGATGTCGAAGTCTGTGAGACGCTCGAATTTGTGAGACGCTCGGGTCTGTGAGATGTTCAGGTCTGTGAGACATTCAAATCATTGGGATGACAAAGTCTGTGAGATGCTCGGGTCTGTGAGACAATACGGGGTTGTTTGGAGGAATGATTGTCAAAATTGTCTCTCTTAAAGTTTTTGAAACCAAAGAAATCATTTTTTATTGTAAAAGGGCGGATAATCCCGAAGGATTACCCTATGTACCCCCTCGAACACGACACTTAATTAATGGTAAGTGCCGAGGCTCGAAAGATGGGGCAATGAATTTATGTCGAAAAATAGGATTCAGAGAGAAACACCATGAAAGAGATGTTCTTGGTCAAACCCTAATAACGTCTCTAACTCCCGAGTTTTAAAACATTAAAAATCAAAACATTGAAATCGAGTGGAAGGGAGATAGACGATTCTAAAATCCCGGCTGCAACTAGGAAGGCCGTTACTTCCCTAGCGCCCCGCCTTGTAGAAATCTAGGCTGCAATTAGGGGAGGTTTGTCACCCTAATGCCCCGCCTAAAGAGATCCAGACTGCGACAAGGGAGGTTATGACCCCAGTGCCCCGCCTCGGATTTTTATTTAGAAGGGAGACAAGTGATGTCTAACTAGGAGGAAAACGTTTTGAGAATGTTAGACATCTCTTGTTCCCTGAAAAACAGTTTAATTTTGAGTTTGAAATTTTAGTTGGAAAACTTTTGAAGTTGTTCGGAATTCTCAATGAAGAAACACTGATTCTGAGAAATATTTTTAGGAGAAAACTTTCTGTATATGTGAGAAGAACTTTCTGCATTTAAGAAGAGTTTTCTGTGATGTGAGAAGAGTTTTTCCTTTAAAATTCCACAAAATGGTTTCTTTTGAAAACTTGATGGAGTTTGAATAAAATGATTGTTTGAAAATTTAAGAAAAGTGGTTTTCAGGATTTTTGAATTAAAGCTGAATAATGAGGAATGTTTTAGATTTTTGGAGTTTGAATGAGATTTACAAGTTGAGTTTGAATGGGATTGAGTTTGAATTGGATTGAATTGGATCGGGCTTGGAAAACGGGCCAAGTCAAAGTTGGGTCAAGGTCAACGTTTGGGTCAAAGTCGACATTTTGGTCAAGGTCAAAGTTCGGTCAAAGTCAACATTCGGATTGATCAACACTAGGTCAAGGTCAACATTCGGATTGGTCAACACTAGGTCAAGGTCAACACTCGGATTGGTTAAAGTTTAAGTTTGGTCAAACTTGGACTTCGTTTGGGCCTTGGGCCAAAATGGGCTTAGGCCTCGAAATGGGCTTGGGCCTCGAAATGGGTTTGTGCCTTGAAATGGGTTTGGGCCTTGAAATGGGTTTGGGCCTTGAAATGGGTTTGGGCCCTGAAATGGGTTTGGCCCTCAAGTGGTTTTGGGCCTTGAATTGGGTTTTGGGCCATGAATTGGTTTTGGGCCTTGAATTGGTTTTGGGCCTCAAGTGGGTTTGGGCCTTGAATTGATTTTGGGCCTTGTTGAGTTCTGGGCCGACTTGGGTTTGGGCCTCAAGTGGGTTTGGGCCTTGTTGGGCTTCAGAAACGGACTGGGTCATGGCTCATGGGCCGAACTAGGTGATGGGCCGGGTTTTGAAATTGGGCCGAGTTGAGGTTGGGACGGTTTATGGGCTTGCTGGGCCGAGTTGATCTTGGGCCGGTTTTGTGGGCTTGCTGTGCCGAGAGCTTGGGCTCAAATTTTGGGAGTTGGACTTTGAAAGTGGACTTCTAAAATGGGCTATTTAAAACTTGCTTGAAACTATTAAGAGCTAGTGGGCTTAAATGAGTTTGGATTCGAAATGGGTTTAGGCCCATAATGATTTGGGCTAGAATGTGATTTGGGTTGGAATGTGGGTGAGAGATTTCGAATTAGGAGTCTGATGGTCTAAAACCTAAATGAGAATGTTGGTCTATATACATATATATATATATACATAATTTAGGTGTGTGTTTTAGGGTATAGGGGTATCACCACCAAGAGATTGGTCATTGAACAATCAAGTATGGGGGACCCCTCTATCCTAATGGCTGGGAGCTAAAGGATTATAACTAGGGCTTAAACAAAAGCAATAGTAGTAAAACGAGATTAACAGCTTGTAAAACAAAAGAGGGTAAAATAGTACATATACAACGATGAAATAAATGAATAAAGCAAATAGACATAGGGAGAAGCATGTGAAAGTTACTAAAACAATTAACCAAAATGATTCACATTTGTTTTTATCGCTTTTCTGTCTTTATTGCCAATGAAAGCCGAATGAAAATTCTAGCCCAACAATAGAAGACCGGGAGCCCGAAGACCAAAATTATTAACGTTAAATGTTAATGAAGAATACACTGAAGTAATAGATCATTTCTCCCCACTTATATGTTCCCCTTTTTTTTAGTGACGAATTGAATAAATTTCTCATCAGTGCCTATCTCCTTTTATTTTATTATCTACAAGAAGAAAATATGAAAACACGAAGAAAGGAACCTAATTCAAATTTCCAATCTAAATCCTAATTATCGAATGTAGAACTTTTTTTATATATATATAAAAAAGGTTATTAGCCCATAAATTTACCGTAAACAAAATCTAACTATCTACTTAATCCGGTTATGCCAATCCTCACCTATGAATCTAATTACTTGTGTTTTAATAACTAAATTGATAAAACCAAAGTAGGTATATAACTCAAAGATCGGAAAGAAAAGAAAGAAACAAGACATATGTGGCCGCAGCATTATACTTGCTCAAAAACTAACAGAGAAAGTAACACTCCCGCACGGTGAGCAATATCAGCCATCAAAGAACAAAAGATATAGCAAACATCAATGATATATACAGAGTGTACAACACCGATAAACATGTTATTAGCGCATATCTACAGAAGTTTGGTTATGGATTTAAGTACCGGGATGAAGGTGGTGGTGTCTCCTCTGTCGGATAGGACACCAAGGTACGACAGATATTGCACATGGTGAGTTCCCCAAGCTACAATCAGTATGCACCGATGAAACAGATTCGAACTTTCTGAGGGTACACGTTAGAGATTGACCAGACAAGCACAAATAAAAACCCAGAAACATTAATGTTCAAAGATAATCATACGGATAACAGGGGAGAGCAAAGTGTTTCACTGGTGCGTTTACCACCACACTGCCAGGAATCTCGACTAACTTCAGAATGCAAGCACGAACACTTATGTCTGTTAGATGATTCAAACAAAACTACGGGAAACTTGAAATGACCTTAAAGGAAGATAAACAACAAACAACAAACTTCTCAGAGGTGGCTCACGTAAGATACTCAGTGAAGGAATCCTTCAACACGAAACGAGTATACACAAGGATATTATATCGCGCAGAATATCATAATAGCTAATGAAGTGATTGTGTATTATGCCCAAAAACAGATCGAGCAGCTCAAAACCCACCGTTGGTTTTGTCCAAGTAAAGTGCAAATGAGACAGTAACAATTGACTACAAAATAAACAGCCAGATTCATAATGAACCATGAATGCTCTTTTTTTTTTGTTATACATTGATTCTCCGTACAAATTGAACTGGAGCCCCATGCTGGGTCTGGAGGAACTCAAAACGTGAAGTAATTGCAGGATTCACCCAAACAGACCCGAGAATATAGCAAAACCAGGAAGCGACCATCCAACACGCAAACCAGATCATGAAAAGGAACTTACTAACAACAACGTTCAATAGGGGTTTAGGGCCGAAACAAAGGAACGAAAACAAAATCAAAGCAGAAGATGATCAATCGAATAAGACATGTGAACATAGCGGAGTAGAGGTCTCTTTTTGTTTCTCTTATAGAAAAGGTGTTGGATGACACCCGTAATGAACCAGCACAGCTATCTGTTCATTCAAATCCAGAAACAGTCAACAAAAAAGATGACAGTGGGAAGAAGAAATTCAGAAAACCAAAATGAATCAATATCTGGAGCCGGAAGACGAACTCCAGTTACGTGCTAATCCCACAAACTCGAAAACACACCTTGAATTAGCCGTACGATGGGGAGACATTCAAGGGTATATGAAGTACTATTGCTAATAATCGCAAGTAGAAAAGAGGAGAGCACAGAGCATACCTACTCCTTGTTTGCTGGGTAAATCGTAAATTACCGTGAGTAAGAGGATGAAGAAAGGTTGAGGTGCACTCTTCGTCTTGCCAGTACTGACTTGAGGAGAATGAAGAGACGGTGGAGCGTGTTCGCTCTTCACTTGCCAGCAACAAGAATAGGATGAAGAGAGGTGGTGGCTCTATGTTCCCGGTTCGCCAGTTTGGTGAGCCAAATTACCGCGAGGAAGAGATGTAGAGAGGGCAAGAGATGGACGTTTCGTGAGGAAGAAGACCATGAAAGAGAGGTGAGGTGAGTATGTTCCTCATTTGCCAACTAGGTGCATATTGCCGTGAAGAAGAAGATGAACTACAGAGCATGCAAGCTCTTAGACGCTAGTTGGGGTTGTGAATTACCGAGGAAGAGAGTAAAGGAGCTGAAGCTGATGCATCTTCCTCGCCAATTTAGGTTGCGTATTACCGGGGGTGAAGACAAAAATGAAGGTGGGGATGTCGAGAGAAGAAGAGGAGGAGCGAATATGTAGATGGGACAATGGCGATTTTCACTATGGTTTTCGAAGCCAGAAGATCGTGTTCTCTCGGGATTTCAAAACTAAGAAGAACGAAGAGAAAGTTCTAAAATGTGGGTATACGTCGGCTTGTTCAATGGAAGATCGCTTGTTTTTAGAGAATGAAGCCGGCGTCGATTAACGAGAGAAGTGTAGAGAATCGATTTTTGATGTTGGGAATGAATTCAGAAGAAGGGATCGAGCGACAGAGATGGAAGAAGGAGACGGCTTGGGGGAGAAGATCTCTGGGATCAATTTTTGTTTTTGGGTTGCTCCCTTTGAAGGTCGAGGTGGGGGATGAGTTTCACGGTAATTTTTTGAGAATCGGAGCCGACAGGAGTGTGGAATCCTTTCGGTTTTTGAGGAAGAAGAGGATGGGCAGTGCCCATGCTTCTGGGTTTCTGTTCTTCTCTTCGAATACGTAAGGGACACAGGGCACTAGACAAAACAAGGAGAATGTTGGGAATTGATGTCTGAGAAGGGTTGCTTGGTCCACCCGACATGGACAATAAAAATAAGAAAATGGGACTTGCTCTTGCTGAGTTTCGAACTCAGTACCATCTAGTCTCTCCACTGCATGCTTTAACCGGTTGAGCTGTGACAGAATTTGGTAAGTAAAGGTGAAGAAATAAAACAAGAACCATGTTGCGAGCTGAGGCAAAATTAAGAAAACACTTTTCGTTCACGCCAGGAATCGAACCCAAAACAAATGGGTTGTATAGCAAGTACCTTTACCAGTTACGCTGGGTCGAATTTCAACATTTTCTTGGGAGAAATAATACAAGAGCCCTAATTTCAACCGGGTAATTCTTCTAAAAATGCTACGAGTTTAAAAGAAAGTATACAAGGAAAAAAGAGAAGACTAATCTAATGGCATGAAATTATGGAATGTAAATAATAAGATAAGTAGATAAAACAAGATGAATGGGTTTAAAACCGGATTATTGTTTGAAAATTCATTTTTTGGAAAATCGTGTTTTTATGAAATGCTTTGAAAAAGGTTATAAAATGATGGTTTCGTTATGGCACGCACGCTAATATGTTTTGAAAAAGAAAGGCGACGACCCCTCTTATTATTTCGAAATTTGCTTTATGGGGTGAGAATTTTTGGTGTCTACAGATGGCTCCCCTTGATTCAATTCTGCAAATCATTGCGGAATTGGATCAAGGTTGACGGGGCACCAAAAAATTCTCACTGCAGCTTGGGGCATTCCCAAGTGTGAGATATGAGTACCATACGAGTGAGGACTTATGACGGGCCCCGACTAGACTTCGGCGTCTAGCACTAGGACTTATGACGGGCCTAGAAGGTGATAGTCGGTGGTATGAGGACTAACGACGGGCCTCAACTAGATCTCGATGTCTAGCTCTAGGTCTAAAGACTAGAATACGACCAATCTACCTATGCATGAGGACTAAAGACGGGCCTCAACTAGATCTGGGTGTCTAGCTCTAGGACTGATGACGGGCCTAGAATGCATCTTCGAATTGTATGAGGAATAACGACGGGCCTCAACTAGATCTCGATTTCTAGCTCTAGGACTAAAGACGGGCCTAGAATACAACCGGTATATAAGTTATGCATGAGGGCTAATGACGGGCCTCAACTAGATCTCGGTGTCTAGCTCTAGGACTGATGACGGGCCTAGAATGCATCTTCGAATTGTATGAGGACTAACGACGGGCCTCAACTAGATCTCGATGTCTAGCTCTAGGACTAAAGACGGGCCTAGAATACAACCGGTATATAAGTTATGCATGAGGGCTAATGACGGGCCTCAACTAGATTTCGGTGTCTAGCTCTAGGATTGATGACGGGCCTAGAATGCATCTTCGAATTGTATGAGGACTAACGACGGGCCTCAACTAGATCTCGATGTCTAGCTCTAGGACTAAAGACGGGCCTAGAATACAACCGGTATATAATTTATGCATGAGGGCTAATGACGGGCCTCAACTAGATCTCGGTGTCTAGCTCTAGGACTGATGACGGGCCTAGAATGCATTGAAGGAGTTGTACGAAACTCACTGCGGCAAGTGGTTAATCTGAAGTTGTTTCTGGCTGTAGGTTGATTCGAGGATGGCTTTGATTGTGGATTGATCCGGGATTGGATGCTTTTCGGTTGCTTCCGTGAGGGATGTGATGGTCGAATGCTTTCTGTCAATGTCGCCGTTGACTTTATCAGTGTGGGACTTTTGTTTTGGTTTTGTTTTTGGTGGTCTTGGCCTGATGTGCACTATGGTTTCGGGATTTGGTATGACTCTTGGCTCCAGAGTTCGAGATGGCTCCGGTATGGCTCCTGAGTTTTTTTGTTTTGGTTTTGTTTTTGGTGGTCTTAGCCCGATGTGTACTATGGTTTCGGGATTTGGTATGACTCTTGGCTCCAGAGTTCGAGATGGTTCCGGTATGGCTCCTGAGTTTTTTTGGTTTTTGTGATTTTGCGATTGGTCTTTGAGTGGACGATTTTTTTTTGTTGTGAATAAGTGATTTTGGGACCTCGACGGTTTCGATATGATTGGATGGCTTCGATATGCTCCAAGGGCTCCGGTATGATCGGATGGCTCCGGTGCGGTCGGGTGGCTCCAGTGTGGTCGGATGGCTCTGACATGATTCATGACCCCACTATGAGCAACGACTCTAGGATGGTTGGTGGGTTCTGATTTGTTTTGGATTTTGAGTCGAATGGTGGGTTGATGTGATTGGTGGATTGTGTTGTGTTTGACGTATTTTGATGTGGTAGATACTTTTGTCGTGGTTGATAACTTCTTGGTCATGGATAGACTGCTTCGGTCCGGTTATAACTTCAGGGTTCTCTCATGATGGCTCCAGGATAGCTAGGGATGGCTCCGGGAAGGGCTACGAGATGGCTCTATTTGGTGATAGTGAGGGACAAAGGGGGATTTTTCCTTTGAGGTGGTCGCACCCTAGGCGGGCTGCCTACGTACTCAATTCTGTATTGAGATCAGACCTGACGTAGTTCGAAATTCTGTAGGCAAGACCTTGGTGAGGAAATGGCTCCTGTGTAGCCCTGGGGATAGTCTCTGGGACGGTCTCAATGTCTGAGGATGGCTCTCGCATGGGTCTAGTTTGGTTCTGGATATGGTGTTGATGAGGCCCGATGACGCTAGATGGCTCCGGGAAGATCGTCGTATGGCTCCGGATGGCCTCGGTTTTGATTTCTTTTGATTTTGAGTTGAGCTTCGATAGCGAGAAACTGAAGTCGACCTTCCACGAGACTAGGCATGGTTCTTACCAGTCGGATGTTGAAAATGAAGTGGTTATGATGCATGCAAATGCTAACTGCTAGAAGAGATGCAAAATGCATATGCGTTTTTTGAAGAGAAGGTATGATTCTATCTCTATTACTATGAGGTTTACGAATATAAGACATCTTCGGTTCGGTCTTGAGTGATTGTTGAACTGGAATGTGTGATTCACTTTCCTCTCATGGAGGGATGTGGGTCAATCTCTCGTGATTACGGCCGTGTGTGCTAATGTCGTGAAGGTACTCTTGATGCTCAGAGCAGTATTTTCCTGAGAATTTCTTTTTGAGGTCCCGGACTTTACGATCCTCACAAATTCCTCACCTGCAATGGGTTTAGCTGTTTATGTTTTGGTGCTTAGATCAAATAGTCACTCACACTCAAAGGACCTTGTGAAGTAAGGTTGCACTCATTGGCTCATAGTCCCTTTGGTATGACGGGAAATGTTGATAACAAGTACGAAGCTTATGATTCATGTTTCAGATTTGATACTTTCAGTCAACGCTCATCAACTAACGAGTCAGAGGTCTTTTATTGGGTTATAACGGGGCTGAGGGGTGCGATGTATGTCACATGGGACCGGAGGATTTGTTTGGGGAGTTGTGGAGCTTTTGCGCAATAGAGGGTATGCTTCGCTTTGCCATGGGAGGAATGATTAGACGGGGTTTGATAACCTTTTATTGATTTCTACGGGACATCATTGGTCCTTTGGATTCGGTTTTCTCCTTCTTGTCTCTTCTGATGTTCGATTTGAACTTTCTTCCCATTTTGCTTTTGAAATTTGCATTTGGCTCATCAACTTTCTCAAGCGTTCTCTGCTTTGTATTTTAGCTTTCAGCTTTGGAGTTGCATTGACTAGTTGACATTTTCGAACATTTTTGGCGTCCTTTTTTGGTGTTTGGCTTTGGAGTTGCATTGACCCATTGGTTTCTTCGAACATTTCATTTGTTGTTTTTTTTTTTGTGAAAGATGGTGGGGAGGGGTCATGGCTCCGGCTCCTTCGAGATCCTCTATTGCACGGGTAAGTGTATATGTGGGGTGGCATATTGTGGAGTTTTTTTTTGAAGAAAGAGTTTTTCATGAAAGGCTCAGCGGGGTTCACTAAGGGATGATGTAGAGGGCAGTCAAAGCTTTTTGGTTTTTGTGGAGATTTTTATTCCTAAGTGCCTCATCATTCTCATTAGTCAATAATTGTTTTCTTACTATTCTCGAATCTTTGCATGAACCACAGTTCGTATCTTGCTATCGACATTGATCTCACTCTAAATTATGCCTCTCCATGTGCTGAAGGAAAGCACAAGTCGCTCATGGTTTTACCTTGATTGGCTCTCTCTACCTTCCCTCGTCGCTCAGTGGATTGTCCAAAAACGCTCACTTGAAATTCAAGAGAAAATACCGCTCTTCGCACACTACTCACTTGGTCTGTGGTGCTGATTTTGATTTGACCGTTGTGTTCGTTGACAGGTCGAGAGTTTTGTGATTCAAGCATTCTGTTCAATCAATCTCTCAACATTTTTTCCAAAGATGTCGTTTCGATACGAGAGTATGCAAATGTGACTATCTACAACGCATTATATAGTGGTAATATGGAATTACTATGTATAGGATGCATGAGATGCTGAAAATGAGGAATTGAGATGGTTGACTGAATGTTTTTTTTGATGCAATGCATGAGTGGTGAGGCTACACCTAGTCTCGCTTGAGTCGTATTCAGCTCGCGGCTTATGAAGCTCATCCAGTCACTGTTGGTCCTGGAGATGGTCTAACTGGGGTTGTTGTCGAAGAAGAAATTCTCGAGTGAGGGCGGCTTGGTGATTGGCTCCTGGATTTTTGAATTTTTAGGGAGTGACAACTCCCGCATGGTGGCGCAACGATATGACGGAGACTACATTTTTTGGGATTTTTGGATGTATGATTTTTTTTTTGATTTTGGGGAGTGACAACTCCCATATGGTAGCCCCACGATATGATACACTTTGAGATTGGGAAAGGTTTGAGCTCGGTTTTCTTTTCTATCCCTCTGAGATCGGGCTCTGGCGGTCGAGATATTGGGATGAAAGTGTGCGTGGTGTGGTGACAATGAAACACATGGTTATGCAATTTTTGAGATGGACACGACTCGTGAATGATTGATGGAATTGAAATGGTTGGAAGTGCAAGTGACTTTAAAACGCGTGAGTGCGTGGTGCTCGTGAGTGCGGACGAGATTCATGTATGGCTGATGATTTTGGACTGATGGTAAGTGCATGTGACCTTTTTGTCATGAATGCGATACATTTGTTTTGCTTTGTGCTTGGTTGCATTTGTTGGTGTTGTTTATTTAGGGGATACCTCCTGTAGACCGTGAATTTTCACCCCACAAAGCAAAGTTGATGAATGATATATAAATGTGAGGAGTCGTCCCTTATTCGTTCTTTTTATTATACGTGCATGCCAAAAGAAACCAAGTTTTTGAAAACAATTTTGAAAACGCGTGTTTTCAAAGTGGTGGATGTTATCAATATAAACTTTGAAGCTCGGTCATTCGCAAATAAAATAGGGAGTAGGGAACCCTATACACATTGATCTAAATAAATTCAAAGGGGATGTATAAACCTATACACCTAATCTATTCAGAAATGGACGAAAGTGAAAAGAAACATCGGGGAAAACCCTATACATCATCGATCCTAAAAAGTCATTAAAAGGGGGAATTTTGAGCTGAACTTCTTCTGAACTCTTCTGGTCCGTCTTCGGGCTTCAAACTGACTGCTCACGCTTGGATTCCTGGTTGGCCACTCGCTAGTCTTCGGGCTCTTGGCCGGCTGCTCGCTCGTCTTTGGGTTCTTGACCGGCTGCTCGCTCATCTTCGGGCTCTTGACCAGCTGCATGCTCGTTTTCAGGCTTTTGCAACGAAGCAAAACTGTGATCAAACAAAACGGGTTGGTGTTCTTCTGATTTTCAACAGTTTGAACTCGAACCGGTGTCGCTAGTCTTTATGTCGCTTGACTCGGGTTGGTACACCTCTGGTTTTGTATTTGAACGGTTGGTGCTGGTCTTCATGTTGCTCGGCTAGCTCCATGGGTTGGTGCGCCTCTGATTTTCGGCTCGATCCGCTAGTTGACCTTCATGCTGCCTCGTTTGCTCCGACTAGAGGAATGGGGATGTTTTTTGAGAAAGGAAAGATGAATGATCGAACACAAAATTTATGTGAAAATCCACCACTTTCGTGAAAACACGAAATGACTAGTACGCTCCATGGTAATGACTGCTGCTCTTGAAGGTGGGTTGAACTTCAAGAATAGTGGGTCGCAACATGGGGACTAGGTCATTTATTTTGAAATACGTTTGTCAAAATCAACTTTGAGAACTGTTTTTGAAAACCACTAATAAATAATGTTGGTGAAGAATGATGTTTGAAATTCGTTTGCAGAAAGTAGGTTTTCGATATCTATTTTTTTGAAAATTGTTTCGGAAATAGCATTTTAGTGAAATAAACTTTTTTTAAAGGAGAATTGACAAACTTTGAAAACCCCATTTATGAGTAAATATTTTGTGGAACTTTAAATTAAACGAGCTCGCAAAACAGCTTTTAGGGACATGCAAACGAGAATTCCGAACATTTAAAACGGATTGATTTGGAAAAGTGGTTTGCACACATGTAACATAAAGTAAATCGTGGCTATATTTGATGTGGAGCTGTAAGTGTTAATGTTGGGATAATCACTTTCCAGGTCAATTATGACTCCGTCTCACCGGGGGAACCGTCGTCCCTTCACTGTTCATCTCTCGGGATTTATCTCTGTTATGCCCCTTGTGAGGCACGTCATAAAGAAAGTCCGGAGTGCTTAAGTTCGAAAGGTCAGGATACCCGAAGTGATAAGGAAACATACGCCATGGCCAGGGATGATCCGACAACACCCCACTTTTCGGGAAACTCGGGGAAGTTCTGCATGGGAACGGGACTCTCGTCATCTGCACGGTCAGGTGTGTCTAAAGTCCAAATTATTCACTGACTACGTTGTGCCATGTATGGGTATCCGGTAAATACGGGATCCTCTATGGACGTGTAGCGTGACATTGGGCTTTAGAGACACCCGTGGTGCAGAGGAACAGTGGAGAACTGAGCCCATGCAATCTTCAGGGTAAGGTAGAAGGGTGGTCAGACAGGCGGCATACAAAGGGGTGACTACCCGTAAAACCCGTCTTAGACATCGGATTAGGCAGCTGGACACTGAAGGCTCATGGTTCACTATATGCTGGCTTAGACTCGGATAATGGAGGGTATTTTTGGATCATGAGCATGCAGGGCGTAGGTCGATGACCATCTCGCCCCGTGGGTTTAGCCATTTATATAAATGACCCAGCTCATGGGAAATCAACCGTGGACCGGTCGGGATTCCGTGACTCATGGATAAATCGGGTGACACAGAGGAATGCATGTCCTAAGCTACCCTCCCAATGCACCCACAACTTGTAAATGTAAAAGCGGTAATGGTGTAGGTCGATGACCGTCTCACCCCGCAACAAGCAACAATAATATGAATGCGGTAAATAAAACAGAGAAGAACAACCCTATTTACTAACTGTTTTGTCTTGCGGGGTGATTCCAATTGGTTGTTATTAACCTAAAGGGAAGTTAGCTTCATTCAGTCCTAAGTGTCTCTTTCTAATCGTGAGCTAATCGTTAATCCAATTGTTGTAATGTTTGTTGAGGATCTATCAAGTCCTATCTTGTCCTCATCAGATACACACTCTAAGTGTGGAGTAGAATAATCCTAGAGGCTTGGAAATGAATCTCTTGTAGGTTTTGAAAGAAGTGGGGAAATCCTGACAATCTTGTATGGAGTTCAGTCAGTCCCCAGCAGAGTCGCCATTCTGTGGAGGGTGATTTTTCGGTATGAGGGGGGTCTATCTAAATATGGTCTAACTAAGAAGTCTAGATCCTAAAAATTTGCCATTCTGTGGAGGGTGAAAACCCGTTATTCTGGCATCCCTCAAATACCTACTAAATCGTCCGTCTTTCCCAGAAAGCATAAAGGGGAGTGCAAGTGTGCACTACACCCGCTCTCAATGGGCTCCACGCGAACTTATGCCTCTATAAGGCGGAATTGACTAGAGTCGCCACCTAGTTTGACCTAAGATACTAGGAAGGAAGGGAAAGAGGGTTCTAAGAACCGTTAATTGACTCTGAGATTGTTGCAAATGGATAGGACTTATGTGGTCACGTCAGAGATTCCATTGTGGGTTCGTACTGGGTTACACCCCTCAGAAGTGGCAATGACCACGACTTCGGATTGGTGCCTGAGGAAACCTCGGTCTCCAATTGTCAGGATTGCCTTCTTTCAAAACCTAATTAAAGAGATTCATTTAAAAGCCAAGGATAGGATTAGGACAGGAGGAGAGAAAACGAGTGGATGAGGTGAGCTTTTCTGCCAAGCCAGCACCATGAAGGGGAATTGACGAATTCGAATGAGTATGGAATGAAAGATTAGGAGTCTGATTTTGAGAGTTGAAGAAGTTGAGGGTTTGTGGGAGTTAGAGGGGATTTGAATGTTTGACGGACATGAATACCACCTTAGAGTGGGAAAAGGGTTTTTTATTTGGAATGGGGTCGCACCCTATGTGGGTTGCCTACGTACTCAACTCCCTGTTGAGATCAGACCTTACGTAGTTCAAGGTTTTTTTTGGAGATATTTGAAGTTTCGGGTTTGAGGGGTTAGTCTGTGAGACACTCGGGTCCATGAGACGTTTGAAACCTTGAGATGTCGAAGTCTGTGAGACGCTCAAATCTGTGAGACGCTTGGGTCTGTGAGATGTTCAGGTCTGTGAGACATTCAAATCATTGGGATGACAAAGTCTGTGAGATGCTCGGGTCTGTGAGACAATACGGGGTTGTTTGGAGGAATGATTGTCAAAATTGTCTCTCTTAAAGTTTTTGAAACCAAAGAAATCATTTTTTATTGTAAAAGGGCGGATAATCCCGAAGGATTACCCTATGTACCCCCTCGAACACGACACTTAATTAATGGTAAGTGCCGAGGCTCGAAAGATGGGGCAATGAATTTATGTCGAAAAATAGGATTCGAGAGAAACACCATGAAAGAGATGTTCTCGGTCAAACCCTAATAACGTCTCTAACTCCCGAGTTTTAAAACATTAAAAATCAAAACATTGAAATCGAGTGGAAGGGAGCTAGACGATTCTAAAATCCCGGCTGCAACTAGGAAGGCCGTTACTTCCCTAGCGCCCCGCCTTGTAGAAATCTAGGCTGCAATTAGGGGAGGTTTGTCACCCTAATGCCCCGCCTAAAGAGATCCAACTGCGACAAGGAGGTTATGACCCCAGTGCTCCGCCTCGGATTTTTATTTAGAAGGGAGACAAGTGATGTCTAACTAGGAGGAAAACGTTTTGAGAATGTTAGACATCTCTTGTTCCCTGAAAAACAGTTTAATTTTGAGTTTGAAATTTTAGTTGGAAAACTTTTGAAGTTGTTCGGAATTCTCAATGAAGAAACACTGATTCTGAGAAATATTTTTAGGAGAAAACTTTCTGTATATGTGAGAAGAACTTTCTGCATTTAAGAAGAGTTTTCTATGATGTGAGAAGAGTTTTTCCTTTAAAATTCCACAAAATGGTTTCTTTTGAAAACTTGATGGAGTTTGAATAAAATGATTGTTTGAAAATTTAAGAAAAGTGGTTTTCAGGATTTTTGAATTAAAGCTGAATAATGAGGAATGTTTTAGATTTTTGGAGTTTGAATGAGATTTACAAGTTGAGTTTGAATGGGATTAAGTTTGAATTGGATTGAATTGGATCGGGCTTGGAAAACGGGCCAAGTCAAAGTTGGGTCAAGGTCAACGTTTGGGTCAAAGTTGACATTTTGGTCAAGGTCAAAGTTCGGTCAAGGTCAACATTCGGATTGGTCAACACTAGGTCAAGGTCAACATTCAGATTGGTCAACACTAGGTCAAGGTCAACACTCGGATTGGTTAAAGTTTGAGTTTGGTCAAACTTGGACTTCGTTTGGGCCTCGAAATGGGCTTGGGCCTCGAAATGGGTTTGTGCCTTGAAATGGGTTTGGGCCTTGAAATGGGTTTGGGCCTTGAAATGGGTTTGGGCCCTGAAATGGGTTTGGCCCTCAAGTGGTTTTGGGCCTTGAATTGGGTTTTGGGCCATGAATTGGTTTTGGGCCTTGAATTGGTTTTGGGCCTCAAGTGGGTTTGGGCCTTGAATTGGTTTTGGGCCTTGTTGAGTTCTGGGCCGACTTGGGTTTGGGCCTCAAGTGGGTTTGGGCCTTGTTGGGCTTCAGAAACGGACTGGGTCATGGCTCATGGGCCGAACTAGGTGATGGGCCGGGTTTTGAAATTGGGCCGAGTTGAGGTTGGGACGGTTTATGGGCTTGCTGGGCCGAGTTGATCTTGGGCCGGTTTTGTGGGCTTGCTGTGCCGAGAGCTTGGGCTCAAATTTTGGGAGTTGGACTTTGAAAGTGGACTTCTAAAATGGGCTATTTAAAACTTGCTTGAAACTATTAAGAGCTAGTGGGCTTAAATGAGTTTGGATTCGAAATGGGTTTAGGCCCATAATGATTTGGGCTAGAATGTGATTTGGGTTGGAATGTGGGTGAGAGATTTCGAATTAGGAGTCTGATGGTCTAAAACCTAAATGAGAATGTTGGTATATATATATATATATATATATATATATATATATACATTATTTAGGTGTGTGTTTTAGGGTATAGGGGTATCACCACCAAGAGATTGGTCATTGAACAATCAAGTATGGGGGACCCCTCTATCCTAATGGCTGGGAGCTAAAGGATTATAACTAGGGCTTAAACAAAAGCAACAGTAGTAAAACGAGATTAACAGCTTGTAAAACAAAAGAGGGTAAAATAGTACATATACAACGATGAAATAAATGAATAAAGCAAATAGACATAGGGAGAAGCATGTGAAAGTTGCTATAAACAATTAACCAAAATGATTCACATTTGTTTTTATCGCTTTTCTGTCTTTATTGCCAATGAAAGCCGAATGAAAATTCTAGCCCAACAATAGAAGACCGGGAGCCCGAAGACCAAAATTATTAACGTTAAATGTTAATGAAGAATACACTGAAGCAATAGATCATTTCTCCCACTTATGTTCCTTTTTTTTAGTGACCAATTGAATAAATTTTTCATCAGTGCCTATCTCCTTTTATTTTATTATCTACAAGAAGAAAATATGAAAACACGAAGAAAGGAACCTAATTCAAATTTCCAATCTAAATCCTAATTATCGAATGTAGAACTTTTTTTATATATATAAAAAAAAGGTTATTAGCCCATAAATTTACCGTAAACAAAATCTAACTATCTACTTAATCCGGTTATGCCAATCCTCACCTATGAATCTAATTACTTGTGTTTTAATAACTAAATTGATAAAACCAAAGTAGGTATATAACTCAAAGATCGGAAAGAAAAGAAAGAAACAAGACATATGTGGCCCAGCATTATACTTGCTCAAAAACTAACAGAGAAAGTAACACTCCCGCACGGTGAGCAATATCAGCCATCAAAGAACAAAAGATATAGCAAACATCAATGATATATACAGAGTGTACAACACCGATAAACATGTTATTAGAGCATATCTACAGAAGTTTGGTTATGGATTTAAGTAGCCGGGATGAAGGTGGTGGTGTCTCCTCTGTCGGATAGGACACCAAGGTACGACAGATATTGCACATGGTGAGTTCCCCAAGCTACAATCAGTATGCACCGATGAAACAGATTCGAACTTTCTGAGGGTACACGTTAGAGATTGACCAGATAAGCACAAATAAAAACCCAGAAACATTAATGTTCAAAGATAATCATACGGATAACAGGGGAGAGCAAAGTGTTTCACAGGTGCGTTTACCACCACACTGCCAGGAATCTCGACTAACTTCAGAATGCAAGCACGAACACTTATGTCTGTTAGATGATTCAAACAAAACTACGGGAAACTTGAAATGACCTTAAAGGAAGATAAACAACAATCAGCAAACTTCTCAGAGGTGGCTCACGTAAGATACTCAGTGAAGGAATCCTTCAACACGAAACGAGTATACACAAGGATATTATATCGCGCAGAATATCATAATAGCTAATGAAGTGATTGTGTATTATGCCCAAAAACAGATCGAGCAGCTCAAAACCCACCGTTGGTTTTGTCCAAGTAAAGTGCAAATGAGACAGTAACAATTGACTACAAAATAAACAGCCAGATTCATAATGAACCACGAATGCTCTTTTTTTTTGTTATACATTGATTCTCCGTACAAATTGAACTGGAGCCCTATGCTGGGTCTGGAGGAACTTAAAACGTGAAGTAATTGCAGGATTCACCCAAACAGACCCGAGAATATAGCAAAACCAGGAAGCGACCATCCAACACGCAAACCAGATCATGAAAAGGAACTTACTAACAACAACGTTCAATAGGGGTTTAGGGCCGAAACAAAGGAACGAAAACAAAATCAAAGCAGAAGATGATCAATCGAATAAGACATGTGAACATAGCGGAGTAGAGGTCTCTTTTTGTTTCTCTTATAGAAAAGGTGTTGGATGACACCCGTAATGAACCAGTACAGCTATCTGTTCATTCAAATCCAGAAACAGTCAACAAAAAAGATGACAGTGGGAAGAAGAAATTCAAAAACCAAAATGAATCAATATCTGGAGCCGGAAGACGAACTCAAGTTACGTGCTAATCCCACAAACTCAAAAACACACCTTGAATTAGCCGTACGATGGGGAGACATTCAAGGGTATATGAAGTACTATTGCTAATAATCGCAAGTAGAAAAGAGGAGAGCACAGAGCATACCTACTCCTTGTTTGCTGGGTAAATCGTAAATTACCGTGAGTAAGAGGATGAAGAAAGGTTGAGGTGCACTCTTCGTCTTGCCAGTACTGACTTGAGGAGAATGAAGAGACGGTGGAGCGTGTTCGCTCTTCACTTGCCAGCAACAAGAATAGGATGAAGAGAGGTGGTGGCTCTATGTTCCCGGTTCGCCAGTTTGGTGAGCCAAATTACCGCGAGGAAGAGATGAAGAGAGGGCAAGAGATGGACGTTTCGTGAGGAAGAAGACCATGAAAGAGAGGTGAGGTGAGTATGTTCCTCATTTGCCAACTAGGTGCATATTGCCGTGAAGAAGAAGATGAACTACAGAGCATGCAAGCTCTTAGACGCTAGTTGGGGTGTGAATTACCGAGGAAGAGAGTAAAGGAGCTGAAGCTGATGCATCTTCCTCGCCAATTTAGGTTGCGTATTACCGGGGGTGAAGACAAAAATGAAGGTGGGGATGTCGAGAGAAGAAGAGGAGGAGCGAATATGTAGATGGGACAATGGCGATTTTCACTATGGTTTTCGAAGCCAGAAGATCGTGTTCTCTCGGGATTTCAAAACTAAGAAGAACGAAGAGAAAGTTCTAAAATGTGGGTATACGTCGGCTTGTTCAATGGAAGATCGCTTGTTTTAGAGAGAATGAAGCCGGCGTCGATTAACGAGAGAAGTGTAGAGAATCGATTTTTGATGTTGGGAATGAATTCAGAAGAAGGGATCGAGCGACAGAGATGGAAGAAGGAGACGGCTTGGGGGAGAAGATCTCCGGAGTCAATTTTTGTTTCTGGGTTCATCCCTTTGTAGGTCGAGGTGGGGGAAGAGTTTCACGGTAATTTTTTTGAGAATGGGAGCCGACAGGAGTGTAGAATCCTTTCAGTTTTTGAGGAAGAAGAGGATGGGCAGTGCCCATGCTTCTGGGTTTCTGTTCTTCTCTTCGAATACGTAAGGGACACAGGGCACTAGACAAAACAAGGAGAATGTTGGGAATTGATGTCTGAGAAGGGTTGTTTGGTCCACCCGACATGGACAATAAAAATAAGAAAATGGGACTTGCTCTTGCTGAGTTTCGAACTCGGTACCATCTAGTCTCTCCATTGCATGCTTAACCGGTTGAGCTG
Source organism: Limonium bicolor (assembly GCA_023374045.1). NCBI lineage: Eukaryota > Viridiplantae > Streptophyta > Magnoliopsida > Caryophyllales > Plumbaginaceae > Limonium > Limonium bicolor. The sequence goes on along the minus strand of CM041776.1, from coordinate 394,340,758 downwards.
TGACAGAATTTGGTAAGTAAAGGTGAAGAAATAAAACAAGAACCATGTTGCGAGCTGAGGCAAAATTAAGAAAACACTTTTCGTTCACGCCAGGAATCGAACCCAAAACAAATGGGTTGTATAGCAAGTACCTTTACCAGTTACGCTGGGTCGAATTTCAACATTTTCTTGGGAGAAATAATACAAGAGCCCTAATTTCAACCGGGTAATTCTTCTAAAAATGCTACGAGTGTAAAAGAAAGTATACAAGGAAAAAAGAGAAGACTAATCTAATGGCATGAAATTATGGAATGTAAATAATAAGATAAGTAGATAAAACAAGATGAATGGGTTTAAAACCGGATTATTGTTTGAAAATTCATTTTTTGGAAAATCGTGTTTTTATGAAATGCTTTGAAAAAGGTTATAAAATGACGGTTTCGTTATGGCACGCACGCTAATATGTTTTGAAAAAGAAAGGCGACGACCCCTCTTATTATTTCGAAATTTGCTTTATGGGGTGAGAATTTTTGGTGTCTACAGTATCGTCTATGGAACATAAATAGTTTAGGGATCAGCAGTCTTATTTCAAACATAATTAAGTCCAATGGATGTCTTTGATTGTGTATTTACAATGAGATATTAATTAAACAAGGTCACAATCAAGAACAAGTATCATATTACTACACGATGACTTGTTAGACTAGTTTTAAGCGTCATACCTTAGAAAATTAGATGTGTGATATCGGTATCGGCAAGTTCTTATAGTAGAGAGCAATGAAGGGAAAACTACATGCATAACTCATTATTGGAATTTCTGGTAATGTTTTTTGGGCTTGTTATGTTTAGTTAATTTTGGTAAGTTTTTAAACAAAGGTCTTTAAAGTTATGACTTTGTATTTGTTGTCATTTATCCTGATATGAAAATTATTTTATAGTGACAACCTACATAACATTTCATTTTCTCCCTCATTTCTCCCTTCGGCAAGAGTCTTTGCCCTTTGCCTTCCCTACCATTTTCCTACATCTTCCTGCCCTTTCCATGGCTGCATTCTCTGATGGTTTTTGTCTCTTAACTTATTTTTCTCTTTCACTCTATCTTTCCAGTTCCACTTGCTTAAGGTGTAATGGTATCTTTTCGGCAGGTACCGTATTTTACATGTCAAAAATTTCATCATTGTCATCTACTTGGCATCTTCTATTTTGTTTCCTGTTTGTTTTTGCTTCTTATATTAGGATAATATAATAGTATGTATATAATACCTGTTATGTGCTACACTTATATTCTAATACCCGTATATAGTTGTACATATACAGAGAGCAGTATAGAGTAAGCGACACAGTAGTATCATAATATACTCCCTCAGTAATCCCCCTCCTCTCCCCTTCACCTTTCCAAAGTTGTGTCTGACTCTCTTTTATTCCTGCAAAGTTTTCTCTGTTTACACAACTTATCGTGTTAAGACAAAAAATTGACATCTTCTTTGAATTGTGTGTTGTGCATTTCTTTTCTTTTTTACATCCTCTATAAATTATCTTCTAAATTTCAATTCTTCATCTCATATTGTAACCATCTTCCTCATCTAGTTGATGCTTTTGCTCCAGACATTGTAAAATTCTTTTAGTAGTTTCATATGTTTAAACACCTCTCGCCCTAACTGATTAGCAACGTTAGCTTACTCCCTAGCTTCCTTTTTGGTTAGATCACATTGTATCTTCTATGTTTCTTCTAAAATGCACCTACTTGTTAATGCAACTCATTTTCATTTATTTTCGGCCACTATTCTTTATTTTCTTCATGGCTACTCGGATGATATGTTCCTAATGGTTCAAATACAAGGGAAAAATTAGGCTTATAAAACAATCTTAAGAATAACTTAACCTTTTGTCGCTAAAAAAATAGCCTTCAGTTATTTCTCTTCCTATATAGACACTCCACCTCAACGAAGTTTAGCTATTTATAAATCCTCCCCCCACAACTCTACGTAAGGGTTCTACATACAAACTTTATGTTTGTGCCTCCTTTTGCACAATCGACGCAACTTTCATCTCCTTTGAGATTAGCGGCTCTTCAACCTTACCAAAATTAGGCTGCTCTATCTCCGGTCTTTCGAACGTCTTCTCACTCAATTTACTCAGCCCTTTTGGGAAATACAGATTTGTGGCCTTTGTGGGGCTTAATTTCCTCGCCTAGCTATGTTAATTTTTAAGTGGGTCCATCATCATGGGCATAAAGAGAGTACTAGGTGTACATTAAAGTTGGCCACGGTTCCGGTTCCGAACGGTTCTGGTTCCACCGGTTCCGGTTTTGAAACATGTATATTCGGATTTAGAACCGGTCAGTGGCGGTTCCGGGACGGTTCCGGTTCCGAAGATTGTATTCACTTCGGATTCGCTCAAAAAACCGGTTCCTTACCGGTTTTGGTTCCGGTTCTAATTCGGTTCCAGATTTGGTTCCAAATTTGATTTTTTTTTAATTTTTTCAAAACTATTTAAATTTTTTTGAAACCTTTCAATTTTTTTATTTTCATAAGGGGAGGCAGGAATTAATGGTTATTTTGCCGATTTCAGGGCGGTTCCACCGGTTCCGGTTCTTTGTATGCATTCTTATACCAAATGTACCGGTTCCGGTTCACTGCAGTTCCGGGTCCGGTTCGGTCCCGAATCTCCAAAGGTGTATTCGGATTCGCTTCGCTTGCATACGGTTCCGGTTCTGGACTAGTTCCGGACCGGTTCCGGGTCAAACCGGTTCCGGTTCTATTCGGTCACGTTGGCCACCTTTAGTGTACATAGCATTCTAAACTAATAGTTCTTGTTACTAATAACTCTTTATGGGAGAATAGCACATGTGATGTTATAAGTATGCTCGAGTTAAGTATGTGGGTTAACAACGCTAGTGTGGGTTGATTTTAGGACATCCGTTTCTCTAGGGAAATGTTATCCCCACAACATGCTTTCATACGCGCGTGTGCTAGAGACCATTAATGCTTGAAGTGATGGATGCATTCCTTATCCTTCACTGTGTGAGTCACAAATTTCAGCAACTCTTGTCACTTCCTAAAATGAATCAATTATGGTGATTATGTTGCTATTTTAGGGAGTATTTGAAGACTATGATAACTCGGTTGGAGTATATGCTTCCTGGGAAAGCAGTTATCATGCATATGAATTGATGGTGATTATGGAAGGAAGGCATTTAAAAGTAGTCATGAACTTAAGTGGTGTTCACTCGCCCGCGGATGGTTGTGTACATAGTGAACATGCACAGATGATTGAGAGATTTAATTATGAATCAGATCAATATGAATTTTCCCTAGGGATGCGGTAATACAAGAGCACCTATGGAAATACAATTTGTCTATGTTGGAATCCTTAGGTTGACTAAGAGTGGTCTAATCTATTTGTTTCCAAGTTACAGGTGATATTACCGGTCGCATGAATTATTTGCAAGTATGATCGACATGAGACAAATATATACAAAATACATGTGTAGTTTGGTAAATAGGCGCTCAAAGGCTATTTTGGTAATTAGCCATGAGTAAGTTTTGTTTTGGATTAAGTTGTCAATCCAAATGAGGCCTTATAGTGGCTAGATAAAAGGATATGTATTTATGAAAAGACACAACCCAAGAGAAGTGTCTTTATGCAGAGACGTCCTATGCTTATATATATCAGTGGTTATAGCATTTGGATAGAGGTTCTTCAGTTGATAAAACTCTCTCTGCTATAACTCTCTCTCCCATCAAATCAATGCTTGTATAAGCAAGAACATGGGATGCATTTACTTCGTGGATATGATTGAATTGCATTTCCAATTTGATACCGGGATACCAAAGTTCGAGGAAGAAAATTGGTAATCGTTCAAAGACAAATTTCTTAACATTACAAGAACAAGTAAGAAATTTCTTCGCCAAAGTTCATGTACACTTTATAACAATTGTAGTAGAAAATATAAAAAGCTCTTAGCAGCATGAAAGAGTGAATTACAATAATAAGCGCTTGCATGGAAAAACAATTCCTAAAAAACTCTGGAATCACCAACATAATGCCTTGTTTAGGAACCTTATGGGCACTCAAACCATTCGAGATCAAGGGGCCAGAAGAGAAACATAAACGATCTCATATTAGATTGGTTGATTTTGGAAAAAGGGCACATAAATATAGTTTTTGAATTCTCACTTGTAATGACTGGTTTTTGCATGCTCGCCCTTCTCCCTTTGGCTGGAGCCTCTGCCCTTCTCCCTTTGGCGGGAGCCTTGACCCTTCTCCTTTCGGCGGGAGTCGCCCTTCGTCATCCGCTCTTTTGCCCTTATCCTCCTGCCAATTGCCCTTGTCATCTCTGATTTAGCCTCAACTTTCGGTTCGTGTAAAAAATTTTGCTTCTTTGTTTTCTTTTCAACCCTATCGCTTGCATTTGTAAACCATTATTAGCTGCCTAGATTCTGATGGTCTCAGCAGAGGATCTCTTTGCCAAATCTGGTGAAAAATAAGATATATGCTCCCTAAATCCTAGTGAAGCCAATATGATATTTTCATGTCAAAATTCTGGCGATCTACGAAGCTACCCTCTACCGTAATTGAAGGTGACCTTTGCACTCAAGCTGGCTGAATTCTGCTATGCGACTGGAGGTTCCGCTGCTATTTGATTTTCTCTCCCCGCCACCTCTATTAAACGGGAAGTAATCGGCATAATAGTAGCAGATGGTTTATTTGAGGTCGAAACCCTATTCAAGGATTATGGTGTGCAAAGAAAAAGGTAGTAGTTGAAGATGAGGAGGTTGGGGGAAATACTAGAGAACTGAATTCGAGATGCAAATCGCTTCCCTCCTTGTCACAGAGATGTGACTGGAAATCGTGTATTCTGGGGTGACGATTCAATCATGCCTTTCTTCTAATTTTTTTCCTGCAGGTGCGGGGGGGGGGGGGGGGTGATGAGTGTCCAAATGAGCATTTTAGGGGTGTATTTCAATGTTTAATCAACACTTTTCATGCTCATTTCTCCACTCTAGCTTGTTTTCCTCTAGTTTTGTGTTTCATTGGTGTTTTACACATTTATTGTTTAAACAGGAGGAGTAACATAGCTAGGAGTAAAGTAGACGAAGAGAGGAACGCGTGGGCGCAAACGGATCCAAAATCGGAGTTAAAACGAAGAAGATACAGTGTTTTGAAGTTAGCCTGACTCCGACCGACCTTAGGACCGACCTTGCAAGGTCGGTCGGGTCGAAATTTTGCCCAGATTCGCGTTTTTGCAAGCTACTGGAATCGACCGACCCTAGGACCGAACTTGCAAGTTCGGTCGGTCGTAAAATTTGCCCAGAAATCAGATTTTAAAAGGAAAGAAAGAGAGAGGAAAGAGGGTATTCCACACAGAACAGAAACAACGGAAAAACAAGAGAAAAGAGGAAGAAGAAGAGAAGAAGAAAGGAAGGAAGAAGAAGAAGAAGAGAAGAAGGAGGAGAAGGCTCACCTCCATTGAAGCTCTTCCTCAATCTCCCATGGCTATTTCTTCTCCCTTCTCTCTTTTGTGCTTTAATGGTTGTGTAGTTCCTTGTAGCTTGGGATGGGGATTTGCCCCAAAATCCCTAAAACCTCCATTGTTGAATCTTGAACTTATTTTTATGTTTTATTTTAGTCTTTGAGCTTAATGAAGATGATTATTGATTGTTTATGACTTCTGAACTTGTTGCTCATGATTTGGGGATTTGTTAAGGGTTTTGCTCAATTTGTCTTCTATGTGTTAAATTGGTTGGTTTGGCCTACCGATTAGTTTATCATTATTGTGGGATTCTATCAAAATGTTATTCAGAGATAGAAACCTAAACTGTTAGAGACTAAAATGGTGTACTCTGATTTCGATGATTTTGAGATTAGACTACATTGCAACTTTAGTGGAACTTGAGCTTAGTGCTATCGATTGACCCGGAGCTTAGCTGAATGAGAAGTCTCGATTAAATTGGTTAGGATTAGTAGGCCTAGATTAGGTTGCTAATTAATTAAGCGTTCCCGTGGTTTAGCTATGAGTTCGAGGTTCGAAAATTGGTAGTAAGGGGAGGACGGGTGCAAATATCCATCCCCGGCTACACCTATCCTAGATAGTTAGTTTAGTGTTTATTGCTTTTCTTTATTTCTCCAATTACAACCCAAAAACCCAAAACCCATAATTTACATTTATGCACTTTTGTATATATCCTCTTGCACAATTACTAAGCTTATAATTAGCTAGATAGTTACGAAGTCCCTGTGGATACGACCTTGTTGTACTACAATGATTGGGTTCACTGCCCATAGTAGCAAGATAGTTTCAACATTATTTTGCTCAACAAGTTTTTGGCGCCGTTGCCGGGACTTCGGTCCAACTATCTGGTAATTATCTGTTTAGTTTTTGTGCAGATTTTCATTTCCTTTATTTGCCCATTTTGTGTATAAATTTTGTTCTTTTTTTAGGTACTTAATTCTGATGGATGGTCACTACGATCAAGCAGAGGTTGGTACGGTTACTCCTATGGCGCAGAGAACTACAATCAATGGGATGTATGTCAGAGGTGCGGAGAATATCACGAGAGCCCCCAATGTCCAACAACAATGGCAGAATTGAGAGCTCTTATGGAAAACTTCGAACCATCTGTCACTCCCCCAGCAGAAGGTTGGCATGGCGACTACACCGAGCAAAACACCGATTATTGGAGTGTATGCCAAAGGTGCGGAGAGTCCATGAGAGCCCCCAATGTCCAACAACAATGGTAGAATTGAGAGCTCTTATGGAGGACCTCAACTCATATGTCTGCCGGAGGCTTGTGTGCCAAGAGTGTGGAGGAGACCACGAGAGCGCTCACTGTCCTGTGATCACAGTAGAGGTTGATTCACCCAGTTTGGAGGAGCTCATGTCTGATCTTATCTCTTCTTGCAAGCCTAACTCGACTATGCAAGATACTTTTACCATGAAGCAAGATACCTTCAACATGAATGTTCAAGCTTAGATTGTGCAACAACTTGAGAGCGAAACCGTTCATAATGTGGAACAGCCTGCTGAGGACTTGAGCTACTCTCCAACTCCTCCCCTGTACGAATCTGAAAGCCCAGCACCACTCCACCCCCGGCTTGACTATGAAGACACTTCATCAGAAGAGAGTCTCCACTCTGACTTCAAGGAGCTTTCTCCCTCTGAAGTCAGCTACCAATATTTCCCCGCCTTCTCCGTGCTCCATCAAGATCACGAGGATGCTCACATCCTCAACTTTGAGAAGGAGGAGACACTGTCTCCCTCTGACTCCTCAGAGGAGAGTACCACCACCGACTTCAAGGAGCCATCCCCCTTTGAAGTTGATGTCCACCTCGGCTCTTCCTATGAGCCTACCCGAGGTCGAGGATGTCTACATCCTTGAATTTGAGGAGGAGGAGGAGCCACCCAACTTTGATCTTCACCTGGAGGATCAAGGCCTCCCCCACCCGTGCAACAATGATGCAAGGTGGAAGCATAAAGTCCACCCTCTAAGTGTGGAGGCCACCTTCCCATTTGATCCTGGACCGGAAATAGAAGACAAAGTCCGCCCCGGAGTTCTCCATGCACCGCTAAATGAAGATAAGGATGTCTTTATCCTTAAATTTGAAGAGGAGGCTCCACCACAGTTTGATCCTCGTACCAAGGATCACCCACCTCAACACTTCCACCTGATGAACGATCGGTGGAGTTTACACTTTCACATCCTAAGTGTTGAGGCCACATTTCCTTTTGATCCGGGTCGTTCTTCATTGCTAGATGATGCCCGCCAACCCACCCGTTGAAGCCGACTTCAACGTTCATATTCGATCCCGGATGACTTCACGGTGGTATGGTCTAGCCAAAGACCTTAAAGAAGGGCCGCTTACCGGGAGGCAACCCGGATTTCATTTCGTATCTTGTCTTTTAAATTCTGTTAGTTTAGATTTTGCATTATTTTCAATAATGGGCTATTTGGCATTCTTTGGACTTGCCCTTTTACGCCCAATTGGTGGCGTTTGTGTTGTGAATATTTTGGCAACAGGTAAGCCCCTCTGAAAAAGGGATGGAATTAGGAACACTTACAAAGGAACCTCTGGCGAAATTTTCCAAGAGGACCTTCATCTCCAACGATTGAAGGTAGCACCTCAACGACCCCTCCCACTAGCAATTGTGCGGGCACCCTATCTTCCATCCGCATCTTATCGGGGAGTACTCGTTTCACCCTTTAATATTTTCCCACAACGACTCCACTATTTTTATTTCCTGTTTTTTTTTCGTTCTCCTTTGGTTTTGTTTTTGCTAACCCTTAACTCCAGTTGTAGTTTGGTTGCTTCTAGTGTTTTATGCGGGTGCAACTTCCAGTCCACACCGCAATCAAGCTACGCTACTTGAGGCTGAAGCTCAAGTGTGGGGGAGTTCTACAAACTGATAGCAATAGCAATCTCAGGGGAGTACTAGTTCCTTTTAGTTTTCGTTCTCTCTTCTCTAATTTTGAATCTGCAAATCTGGGGATAGCTTCTGTGCTATACTGTTTGTTTGTGTCCCGTGTGATTTTCCTTTTGTCTGCTTCCCGCAAAGGTCTTCTGGAACCTTCCCCGGTTTTGATTGGTGAACAATGGGGACATTGTTCAATTTAAGTGTGGGGGAGTGACCTTTTCGGTGAATTGTGTGCTTAAATGCTTAATACTTCATACTTATCTTGCGATTGTCCAAAATAAAAAACTTGGACCCTTTTGTTGTGAGTTGTTCTCATTAAGAACAAATACTGTTATGAATTGTGGGATAAATGCTTAAATTTTTCATTTTGATTGCTTTTGAGGAGCGTTTTACATGCGGTGTGGCCAAGTGATCTTGTATGGTTGAATTTTTATTGCTTTGGGATTTCTTCTGTCTTCTTTCTTAGGGATTGCTAAGGGGTGCTTCTTTGTGAAAATCCTTCAAGGGACTTGTGAGACACCATTGTTAACCAACAATGAGAGCTGAGTGTTCTTAAATGCAAAGGCTTGATGCCAAAATTTTATCTTCTCATCTCTTATGCAAAAGTGAAACAAATGCATAAATCTATTTTTCCTTTTGTTTTCTTCTCAATGCCCATTCTTGAGAGAAGTTGGACATGTAAAAGCTCTCCAAGTCACCTAATCTTTAGAACTTTGAAGCACTTCGGATCATACCCCGAAACTCTAGATTTTGTTTTGCCCTAAGCACACCCATGCCACCACTAAGAGATGGTTCACACTCCTCAAAGTTTTAATCACTTTTTGCTTCTTCTTTTATCCTACAATTCATGATAGTGTTTGTTAGTCTTGAGCATTCCTTACTTGCATGGGTGCTTGGTTTTGCTTGAGGACAAGCAAAAAGGTAAGTGTGGGGGTGTGATGAGTGTCCAAATGAGCATGTTTTAGGGGTGTATTTCATATGTTTAATCAACACTTTTCATGCTCATTTCTCCACTCTAGCTTGTTTTCCTCTAGTTTTGTGTTTCATTGGTTGTTTTACACATTTATTGTTTAAACAGGAGAGTAACATAGCTAGGAGTAAAGTAGACGAAGAGAGGAACGCGTGGGCGCAAACGGATCCAAAATCGGAGTTAAAACGAAGAAGATACAGTGTTTTGAAGTTAGCCTGACTCCAACCGACCTTAGGACCGACCTTGCAAGGTTGGTCGGGTCGAAATTTTGCCCAGATTCGCGTTTTTGCAAGCTACTGGAATCGACCGACCCTAGGACCGAACTTGCAAGTTCGGTCGGTCGTAAAATTTGCCCAGAAATCAGATTTTAAAAGGGGAAAAGAAGAGGAAAGAGGGGTATTCCACACAGAACAGAGAAACGACGGAAAAAAAGAGAAAAGAGGGAAGAAGAAGAAGAAAGGGAAGAAGAAGAAGAGAAGAAGGAGGAGAAGGCTCACCTCCATTGAAGCTCTTCCTCAATCTCCCATGGCTATTTCTTTCTCTCTCTCTTTTGTGCTTTAATGGTTGTGTAGTTTCCTTGTAGCTTGGGATGAGGATTTTGCCCCAAAATCCCTAAAACCTCCATTGTTGAATCTTGAACTTATTTTTATGCTTTATTTTAGTCTTTGAGCTTAATGAAGATGATTATTGAGTGTTTATGACTTCTGAACTTGTTGCTCATGATTTGAGGATTTGTTAAGGGTTTTGCTCAATTTGTCTTCTATGTGTTAAATTGGTTGGTTTGGCCTACCGATTAGTTTCATTATTGTGGGATTCTATCAAAATGTTATTCAGAGATAGAAACCTAAACTGTTAGAGACTAAAACGGTGTACTCTGATTTCGATGATTTTGAGATTAGACTACATTGCAACTTTAGTGGAACTTGAGCTTAGTGCTATCGATTGACCCGGGGCTTAGCTGAATGAGAAGTCTCGATTAAATTGGTTAGGATTAGTAGGCCTAGATTAGGTTGCTAATTAATTAAGCGTTCCCGTGGTTTAGCTATGAGTTCGAGGTTCGAAAATTGGTAGTAAGGGGAGGACGGGTGCAAATATCCATCCCGGGCTACACCTATCCTAGATAGTTAGTTTAGTGTTTATTGCTTTTCTTTATTTCTCCAATTACAACCCAAAAACCCAAAACCCATAATTTACATTTATGCACTTTTGTATATATCCTCTTGCACAATTACTAAGCTTATAATTAGCTAGATAGTTACGAAGTCCCTGTGGATACGACCTTGTTGTACTACAATGATTGGGTTCACTGCCCATAGTTAGCAAGATAGTTTCAACATTATTTTGCTCAACAGGGGGTGGTCTCAGTTGCGCTTGAATCCACCTAGCGTTGGGACCATAGTCCTCATGGCGAGTGCCGGTATAATCATGCTTACTCTTTGGTCTCTTATCTTTGAGCTTCCCAGTTTCGGTCTCGCTCCTTTCCGGAGACTGCATGTGTCGATTAAAGAGGATGTTGGCTGGCTGCGCTTTATCTAGAGAAGTCTTAAATTGATCCTTCTTGGCTTAGAGGGTTGGAGCAAGGGAAAACCGAAACAGAGGTGGCTCTAAATGGGTGATTTATTCTTGTTGATGATAAAGTGTTGAACTATAAAGTTGTTGTTATTTTGCTATGAATGGCCTCCAGTGGTCTGTTGACAAGGGTTTCAATCTCAAGTAAAATCAATATGGCATACGGTTGTTTGATTAATAATGTGTGTTTGGTTGAAAGGAGTAGTGGCCAACTTTGCATAGTTGCTTGTCATTCTATTTTTTTTTAAATAATGTAATTTTATTAATATGACAAAAGACGGATTACATCTTACCAAAGCATAAGTTTCCCTTTGGTTCCCAACAACTTTCCTCGTTAAAACCTCTATCGATAAAACCTAGTGGGAAAAAACTATAGAGGAAAAAGAGTACAAATTCTGGGACCCTACTGGATTTACAAATACATTGAATAATCACCCCTTAAGTTTATGTGGGTTGCGATGGTGGTAACATCGGCGATGCTATGAATAAGCTCCAAATGTTTATTCCTACACTAATGGAAACTCTCTGAATGTCCGTGGTTTCTTGGAGTAGTGATTCCGGGAGTTGTAGGTCACCACGTTGGGTAGGTTGCTTTGTTTTGTTGGCACGTGTCTTGCCAAAGGTGTGTCTGGCTTTTGGTTCTTTATTGTAGGTTGGTAGGTGTCGTTAGATGATATATTCTCTATGAATGACATGATGATATCTGGTTAGTTTAGTAGTTAGGTTCGTTGTTTGTAAGGTTAGTGGTTTCAATTAGCTTAGTTTAGTTTAATGACTTTTATCTTAGTATGTTTGCTCCCAAAGGTTGGTTGTGGTATGCTCCTTTGTGAAGTTGGGTGTTTTCTCCTGGTTCTTGGTCTCGCCATGTCGAAGTTTTTCACGCTACTAGAACCTAATAATGGTTGGTGCTTCTCTCACTGCTCTTGCACCAACCAATGAGGTCTCGGTTGCTTTTAGCAGTCCTGCATTTGTAAATTATCTCTAGGGTGTTTGATCTTGAGGGGCCTCATGTTGTTTGTCTACCTCAGTTGTGTATGTGTGACTTCTTAGATGTCCTCAGAGTTATATTCAATAGAGCATAGGCCCATAGGATTAGAGTTCATGCCTAGAATGTTCCACCTACTCTTATATATAGTGTGTTCTAGGGTTGTAATATGCAGACAACCTAATACAATATTTTCTATCATTTAGTGTCTCATTATGGTATCACAACCACATAAGGTTTTTTTTATCCCTTTTCGATATCGGCCCTCTATAAAAAAGAAAAAGAAAAGAGTAAGATCGTCTCTCTTCACGAACCCTCTATTACCGCCGCCGCCGAGCTCCTCACCTTTTTTTTCACTCCACGTGTGCAATTATGCCCAGTATTATCCATGGAAAAAAGAGATAGCAAGGTTGCAATAGGCCAATAGCTATGTACAAAATCCTTCTTCTCCCACTTATTGTAGGTAGGAGACGGCTGCCAGACAAAGGATCTAAAACTCTAGGTGAAGTAGATCAAACCGATGAGCTAGAGAAACGGAGCCCCAAATCCTTAGCACATGTCTCCTTCCCCAAAGAGAGAACCAGTGACTACATCCAGATCGGGAAAGTGATAAACATAGCTAGACAACCAATTTCTGATGTCAAGTAGCTTAGATAGCAGGGGAGACGAAGCTGGAGCTTCTACGGGAACTTTGCGCTTGTGATCCTAGTAAGAGAGATTTTACTCGATTTCTCCGCCATCTTCCCTCTCTTATGTCTGGCGATTCATGATTTGTCAAGTGTAGGCTCTAGAGTCCAGGAAGGAGAAATCAACAGTGGTCTGTGCGGTGTTGGATTTATGTTCGGCTAGTATGTTTTTGATATCCTACTATTTTTGTTTTGTTTTTTTTTATATTTTAGTAGTCATGTTTTTTAGTTCAGAAATATCTTTGGTTTGAACGTCTGTAGGTTGAATGGGAAGAAAATTTGGCAACCAAGCATAAAATTTGGCGACTGAGAAAAATCTGGCGATTCAAAATCAGAAATTCGATGACCAAGAATGTTGACCATGAAAAATGCTGGCGACCAAGAAAGAAAATTCATCTCCTTCAAATACTTTGACTAGATGATCCTAATCAAATTAGTTTACCTTTCAATAATTGTAATCTTTCAATCTGAACTTTTTAACGACGTTGAAGTGACGGGGATGTAATAGAGCATAGGCCCCATAAGACCTATAGGATTAGAGTCCATGTCTAGAATGTTTCATCTATCCTAATATATAATATGTTATAGGGTTGTAATATACAGACAACCTAATACAATATTTCCTATCATCAGGTTTACTGGTTTTAGTTTAATGCAATGCCTAGTTAAAAAAAAGGTAATTCTCACTTGTACAAAAATTAAACGCTTCAATAGAAGAAAAAATGAGAATTCCATGAAATAAAATACTAAATGAGTATCAAATTTAGAGTATACATATACTGCTCTGCGGTTCGGAAATCTTGACTGCTGAATTTACAAAACTACATCCAAACCGACTTATTGACGTTACTCTCATACCCCTCTCACATCTAACTTTTAATTGTTGTAGATTTACAAATATGGTTGGTTATCTGGGCAGACGTAAAAGAAAAGGAAAAACTGTATAAAGATTTTAAATAGAATATTAGAACGGATATTATTGGTAAGTTGGTGGTGGACTCACTAACCGCCCCTTGAAATCTCATTTATAAATAGATGTCGACAACCTGACGCTTAGATTCCCTCCCGCGCTCTGCTCCTTCTGTATTCTCTCTCTGCATCTGCTTGTCGTCTTCGGTGCAGAGTGTGTGCTAATTCGTCATCTTGTTATCTGCACCAGCGTTCTCCTTTTACTCCATGCAAATCCCGAGGAGAGAATAAGTCGGCTACTAATAAACTACTAATTCAGCTCTACCGCTCCCTCTCTCATCGCCACCGCCATTGATTCATCTCCTTCCACTCCACCGTCTCTCGATTTCTACGTGGTGTGTGTATATATATATATATCATATGCACAAGCCAACTAGTACCGAGACGGGTTTCCTTTTATAGATTCATTCCTTTTCGATTTGATTGAGAATAATTCCAAACTCAAAACTTAAGAGAAAATAAAATGAGTACAGTGAGAATTCTTCTATTCATCGTTGTTTCCGTTCTGTCAATCTTCACGGATATTGCTTCATCCACCACATTCACATTCGTAAACAAGTGCGGATACACAGTGTGGCCAGGAATCCTCTCCGGCGCCGGAAGCTCCAACCTCGGTTCAACAGGGTTTGAACTCCCTGAAGGCAGCTCCAAGTCCTTCCAAGCCCCAACAGGCTGGTCAGGTCGGTTCTGGGGCCGAACAGGCTGCACACAAGACCCAACCACCAACCACTGGTCTTGCCTCACCGGCGATTGTGGCTCCGGCCAGCTTGAATGCAACGGTGCCGGCGCAACACCACCCGCAACTCTCGCGGAATTCACTCTCACCGGCACCAGCGGTGCCACACAGGACTACTACGATGTCAGCCTCGTCGATGGGTACAATCTCCCCTTGATCGTCGAGGCTACGGCTAGCGGCGGCGGCGGCGGCAGCATTGCCGGGAACAAAGCGGGTGGTGCGTGTGGGTCTACTGGGTGTGTGACGGACCTGAATACAAAGTGTCCGGCGGAACTGAGAGTGGATGGTGGTGGCGCGTGTAGAAGCGCGTGTGAAGCGTTTGGGAAAGATGAGTATTGTTGCAGTGGCGCGTATGCTTCACCGAGTACTTGTAAACCGTCTGTTTACTCTCAAGTTTTTAAGAGTGCGTGTCCACGGTCGTATAGTTATGCGTATGATGATGCGAGTAGCACTTTCACTTGTCCTGGGGGTGCTGATTATACCGTGACTTTCTGTCCGTCTTCGCCGAGGTAATTGATTGTTAGTACTGTGACTTTTAAGTGTATTAAATCAATGTAGATTGGTTGCTTCTTTTTTCCGGGGATTGACTAATCATACAGTTGATTCGATTAGCTGTTGTAAATTGTTTTTCTTATATTAGCTGTAGCGAGATAATTGCTTGCTGAAATGGGTGATTTGATGCTCTGTTTACAGCCAAAAGGCTACAATGGGGCAACCAACAGGAGGAGCGACTGGTGACGGGTCTGGGTCGCAGCCAGCGGGTACGGCAGTGTTGGCTGATGGGTCATGGTTAGGGGACTTGGCTAGCGGAGGAGATTCGATCATAAGTAGGAACCCAATTTCCGGGTTACTCCTATTTACAATGCTCTGGATCAGCATCAGCAGCACACTCATGAATATGATCCCGTCGTGGTGATGAAGATGGTAGTGCCAGGAAGGAATTCTTGGTCCTTTTTTTGTAGGGAAATTTTCATTGTGATATCTTCTCATAATTAATTGAAAAGATGTCGAGAGAGAACAATCAGAGTAGGCAAAAGAACGACATCAAATTGGGCATTCTTTTGTGTGCATGGAAAGAAATTGAAGAGCTTTGATCGCAAATTGGTGATGTATGTATGATGGCAAGTTGGCGATTCCCTTGTTTTTTTTTAAATTCCAACAGTCAGTTTTTTTTTTCTTGTATACCCACCCAGCAGTAGCAGCAGCTTTCACAAATTCTTCAAAAGTGATATTCTCTGCCACTGATCGTGTAAAATATTAGCTAGCACTTATTTCAGGCTTTCAATCTTCACATGTAAAATAGAAAGAAAAGAATCCTCCTTATATGATTTTGATTTTGTTGTCCAATAATATAATGATGAATTGAATGGTGTGTCCTTCAAAATAGACGGAGAATCAACCAGATGGAATTCTATTTTCTCCTTCCTTTTCTTCTTTTAGTGGGATATCATTCATTAACACATGGCATCAGATTATCATTATGCTTATGGGTTTCTTATCTGGGTGAACAAAGATCATCAAATGATTTAAGATTCGGCAGCATTTTAGTGATGTTGTTGTTATACCCTTGATCCTTCCTCCCCTTCTTTCTCTCTCACATATCTACAGATCACTACTATGCATTTGCCATATTCGTGAGCTTCTGTTGTTAACCACCATGGATCTTTCAAAACCAAAAAACCCTGATACAATCAGTTTGCTTTATTTTTCTTTTGACCTACTGTTAACACAATATTCCAAAATTATCTGCCCGTTGCCTTTGGCTTTATCTGTGGAAGGTTGCACTTGCACGTATATTGTGGGATTAAACGCCAAGAGGTTGTTAGCTGCCGGCCAATTAAAGTAGACGTGACATAATAATGCTTCATTATTCATCAATCAGGAGGATGGGGTCAGAGTGTAAGTTGGTCAATCCGTCCAAGATAACCGAGTTGAGGGACCTGTTCTTGAGATATCATATGGTTTTTATACCCCCAAAGATACTTTTCCATGTTGTTGTTGTTGGTGGGAAGTTAATTTCAAACAACTAAGAATAAAAATGGACACGCAACTGATGATCCCAGCGGCAAGGATGCTGACAAGTGCTTAACAATAATACCAGCGTCAAGTTTAAGATATTTGTTTCCTGGTGTTGATGTTTATGCTCGTGTAGATTTTTTTATAATTGGAGCCATTGGCTAAGTTCCACATAAGTGGAGATGGCAAGCAAGACTGTTGTTAATTTCTATTCAGCAGTTTGTATTCTCAATCAATATCATCAGCGAACCACTATGGCTGGCTTAGGCTGCACCCAGGTTTCACTGTCACAGTACACCAGAAAACAAGAGTTAAGAGAATACTGATCAAACAAATTGCGCTCCCTACCCAACATTAAGCTGTACCACTTAAAATGTATGCCAAGCGAATCACATGCTGCACTGTTTCTAGTCAATCAAAAAACTATTCATTTCCTTTCCTCTTCAGGGAATGGAGAACGCGGTGTGAAACATAGCTAGCTGTTCTCTGCTTCAACAAACTCACTCTTACATCAATGGTACTTATTATTGCTATCTGAAATAGTGAGGCTCTAACAATTTGACTTAACGGTGGAAAAACAAAACGACCCATTGAAGAGATGTCAAACTCCGATGGGCTACATCAATGAAAGGCTCATCATTCACTCCATTGACAGAAAAAAAAAAAAGAGGTTATTCCCCTTTTCAAAATTCCATTTCAATCAATATGCCATGCCAGTGTGAAGACGCTACTTAACACTTTTTTTCCACTCCTGGACGGCTAGATACTACACTCACAAGCAGCCAATTTACATATAATAAGCTGTTTTAGTCTCCAAGATAAGGAATATTTTCCCTTAACCCTCAATCACACCTCGAAAAGGTGCAAGCAAAAGTTGGGAGTGAAAAGACAGGTCACATTTAAAACGGTCAATCAGTGGTTGTCCACTTGTTCTACTTTCGGAATCACCCCAACCTGGAAAAAAATACTACTAGAGAGCAAAAGAACACGAGTTCAGATCCTTCGACGGCCACAGGAACAGATGGTTCCACAACTAGCCCCGTAAAATTCAGAAAACCAAGTAGCTTATGGGAAAAATTATGTCCTTCATTCTGTACAGCAGCAGAGTTAGATATCCCTTCTAATTTAATCAGATATCCACCGAAGGGACAGGTTGCCCCTTCTAATGCTGCACTTACTACTCTTCAAAGTGCTTCCTCGACCATAACTATCTATATCATCAACAGCAACAGCATCATGTGGAGATGATGCAAGGTTTCTAAACATCAGACAGAAACTGTTGATAATCACCTAGCTAACTTTGTGAACTTGGCAATAAACCCCACTGGTTTTTGACGTCACGGGATCAAAACGGATCGTCTTGGCTATTCCCCCATTCTTACAAGGCCAATCCCTAGATGCTTTTTCTTCTACCTCCTGCAACTCTGCAGACAGACATTTCCAGAAGGCAAACAGTTTTAGCACATGATATGAATCCGTTGAAAGAGCTTCAATTCTCTGAAGGAAGCGCATTATAGCAGCAACAATTAACTCAAAGGCCTGTCAATCATGGTTCAAACAAGCGGATATGTCAAGAGATTGAAGCACCTAATAGAAAGATAAGGTTTTTTTACCTGCCAAGGGATTTTGTGAAAGGAACTGCTTGACCACGTCTTCATTTTGTGCGACTGTCAAACTGTCGTAAAAATGATTAGAATGGTATAATCAGGAGACGAGAGAGCACGGTAGTCAATACTTGATCAGTCTGTAAAACTTGAAGAGGGCGTGTTCAGTAGTATATATAGTACTAGCTTAAGTCAGTCTCTAAGGTACCTGCATGTACTGTAAACAAGGGAGCCTCCCGTTTTCAGTAGCCTAAAACCATTGCTCAGTAGTCGTAACTGTAAGCAGATAGTCATCCGAGGTATAATCAGTAACACTGATCAGCAATCCGTAATATACTTAGGCTTTAGAAGAAAAAAAAAAGAAAAAGGAAAGGTAAACGAGCCCTCAATGCAGTAGCGAAATGCAAATCATGCGGACGTATCATAAGCAATAATGATTAAAGGACTGGACTTCATAAAGAAAATGCAAGATGCTACCATCTGCACAACCGGAGGAAAAGAATGAGTAAGAAAACATTTTCATGTATAGCTTTGAAAGCAGCAGGAGCAAACTAGCCTGGAGGTTTGACAAGCTGCAGTCAGTCCTCTCCGCATCCAGGACCCGGCGCTGGAAGGTTTGCCATCCCCACTGTTCAAATTTCTGAATATGTCTAAAGGACCCATCATGTGTACACTCTGCATCTACAAGTACCTGTTAGAATCCTCTACTCAGTTTTAATATTTTCCGTGATGAGCAAGTTAAGAGAAGTAGGGCTTCGACAAATGAGGAACATCACAGGAGAAGAACAAACACTCATAAGAAAAAGCAGCTACAGCACAAATGAAGATGAAAAAAAAGTAATAGCCATGATATAGAAGAACCACAACCAGTAGCTTCATCATATAGAGAGTTATAAGATGAAGACATGTAAAAAGCAACTAACCTTGTCATATCCACATCTAGATGCCTCGTCAGAACTAACAGTTTGGTGAACTTCATCTTTCGTCCGGCCAACTACACCCGAATATTTCCCATAATATATCAACTCTGGGACTGACGCCAAAGAGACTGATAATGAACCATTGCCTCTCTCTCTTTCCCTTGCAGCACGCTTTCTCTCCTTCCATGGTCTCCTAGACGTCCATTCCCCATATGTTAACACCTCTGCCTCTTTAGTGGATTCACCTAAATAGCATGCCACAGTAAGATCATAGTGGCTCATGTCTCAAACAGTCATAGATACTACTAAATACTACTATAAAAGTTCCATGCCAAAAGGAATATAGCTTAAAGATAAATGCCAAGATATCTCAACCGTACACTGCAAACCAGGTGTTGTGTTGACTAGGGTTGGTGTCAGACCAAAAGAAGTTCCATCAGCAACAAATAGTCGACAGTGACTTCCAATATCATACTTCTGAAGCATTGTCCTACAAGCAGCTAACCTTTGTCTGGCAACATCAACCCCAGTCACGGAACCAGAATGACCAAGAAAATCCAATAGCATGCAAAGCTTAGCACCTGCCCAATATCAGACTGGTTAAAATGAGTTTGCATCACCAATTAAGTAGCAAAGAATAATGCTCTATGCAGCATAAGGACAGTACCAGGAGCAGCACAAAGATCTAGGACGTGATCCCCAGGTGAGATATTCAATGCCGTGACAGCAGCCCCAGATGCGGCATCTATACCATATATCTTAACCAATACTGAGAAATTAGAAAAGCCAAAAGGTAGCTATAAAAAAGAGTACGTATAACAAGCAATAAACCAACTTAAATAAATTTTCACAGGCATAAAGCGATTCTAGCCAGACATACACCAAGCAGACATCAATTGCAGGCATTGACTAAGTCTCTACAAATGTATTTTCAGGAGCTTTTTTCGTTACCAGATTAAGGCATGTTATAAGGCAGTTCCGCATCTAATAGGTCACTTTCAAAAAAATTCAAGAGGTCAGAAAACCATGTACTACTGATCAGCAGATAATAAGGAACGTTATCTCCGTGCAGGATAAGAGTTACAAGTATTCGGACGCTCAAAATCATATGCCCCAAAACAAGGCAAAAACTCCTACAGCCATGGAAGCTAATCATAGGGGCAATACCAGACATGCTAATGTAGCTCCAGACAAGGACTTCCGATTTACGAAAGAACACGGAGAGTAAGAAAATTCTTTCACTTGGAACCAAGGTTCAAGATAGATACTTTGCTTACTCACCTTCCCTGCACGGTATGCCGGAGAATTAGCAATCTGAACATGTGGTGAGAGTGAGTAGAAATTGGCCAACCAACCGACTTTATTTAGCTTACAATTGATTTCGGCTTCAATCTCCTCAATCTCAGTTTCAAAGCCAGGTTTCAACCTCAGAAAGATAAATACAAACATATCGACTAACTGGAGTTAGAGGATGAACACCTAACTCATGCATTGCGAGAGCTACTGTAAAACTTTCCGGTAAGTAGCCAAAAAAAAAAAAGAGACAGCGCGAATTAGCTTCTTCGATAAGAACGCCAAGATGGAGAAGGAAAGGCAGCTAGGTAATACCTTATGTAACGGGGAATTGAATCAGCAGCGGTATAAATTGACGAGTCCAAGCCATGCTCTCTAAGAAAATTGAGGAACGCTTCAGGCAACTGTAAATTGGAGTGCGTCTCCATCACCTTTGTGTGTAGAAAGGAGACAATGAACACTGCAAATTTGTGTGCACAAGACAACTACCATCAACCACAAGAGCCAGAGAAAGTACTGAGGTCAAAAGGGTAAAGACGAACAGAGAAATTCAATTCAGATATGCAGGATTCTAAGTTTTAACGATCTGACGAGTACGGATAGAAGGGCTCGTCGCTGTCGCTGGCTGCTTGGTCAAAAGGGCCAAAGGGCCCCGCTCCTTTTTTCTTTCTTTACCACTGAAACGGCACCGTTACAGTATACGTCTTCATCAGTCCGAAACATTTCTTAGGCAGCAAACGTAAGCTCCCATCCATGTCTCTGTGCTAAGTTGCTAACCTCTTGCGCAAGCAATCTCCATTTCTCTCTCGTTTGAACTCCCCTTATCTATTCCCCCAAACGATCTTTCACACAGCTTCTCAGGCAACGGTTCAGCCATGGTGCTCGAGGTAGTTACCAAATCTCTCTGTAATTTCCTCTCCTATGGCGCGCAATGTACGAGCTTAGGGTTTTGAGTGTTGATCGTTGTTTTCTACTCCCTCTTCGACTTTGTTAGCATCTACTGACTAAATTCTTATAACACAGGCGACAATTATCTGTGTCGACAATTCGGAGTGGATGCGAAATGGTGATTATTCCCCTACTCGGTTCCAAGCTCAAGCTGATGCAATTAATCTCATATGCGGTGCCAAAACTCAGGTTTCTGAACGCTCTCTCTTTTTTTCACTCTACCGCTTCCTTTACGTCTCTCCCCGAGTGCGCACACGATGTTTCGTTGTAAATATTGTGTGTTTGCTTGCTTCGAGCTGAAACGTGTTAGATCTTGACCTTCAGATTAAATCTGTCTTTCCTCTTTGTTCTAATGACAGTCTAATCCTGAAAATACGGTGGGCATTTTGACAATGGCCGGCAAAGGTGTTCGGGTTTTGGTGACCCCAACCGCGACCTTGGGAAGATTCTTGCTTCCATGCACGGTTGGCTTTCTTGGCTAAATTCTCAATTACTATTCAAATACTTCATAGTTATATTTTAGGGACAAACAAAATTTATTAATTAGATTTAGAATTTTTCCACTTTCTTCTGGTTAAGCGTTTCTGATTTAACAAGTTATTGGTTGAACTCACGAAAATGAATCCAAATTGATGCCTTTGTGCTTGTTAGACCCTGTGCGTACAATATCTGAGCATTTACTGCTCAATTGTGGAGTTTTTCCGTATTTCGGATATCAAATTCATAACTTGCCTTAATAATAGTCGCAGGATAAGAATTATTTGCATTGCAAATAACCTGTTGGTGTAAGAGGTGATGTTTTGGGCTTATCTTTCTATCTCAATCATTTCTGATAATATCAAATGTGAAATAAGGACTGTGCTTCGGAAATTTTAGTGTTTTGCCTAGCTACGTGTGGCTTCAGAAGCCTAATACTGTGCAGGTTGAGGCAATGTGGAAGGGTCTCTTTTTACTTTTTTTTTTGTAGAAAGAGGTTCCCATTTCTGTATTTTTCTCGGCACAGCAATTGTATGTGTTCCCTCAAGTATCTTGTTATTTAGTTTTTGACAAATACATTATCTAGGTTTGGACATTGGTGGAGAGATGAATTTGGCTGCTGGAATTCAAATCGCACAGTTAGCTTTAAACAATCGCCAGAACAAAAAGCAGCAACAAAGAATAGTAGTTTTCGCTGGAAGGTGCTCTATTTCTCTTTTTCTAAGCTGTAACTTTTATTACTTTATGTGATTATTAAACTGTCTCAATCTGCTTTGTTAGTCCTGTTAAACACGACAAAAAGTTCCTGGAGATGATTGGACGAAAGCTAAAAAAGAACAGTGTAGCCCTTGATGTTGTGGACTTTGGTGAAGATGACAATGAAAAAGCAGAGAAACTTGAAGCTATTGTTGGTGCTGTGAACAACAATGACAGCAGCCATATTGTTCATGTTCCTGCTGGTTCCAATACCCTTTCTGATGTGCTGATAATGTAAATGCTAGAAAATATGTTTTAATACCATTCCAATTGTTAACCGAGAACCCCCAAAAAGCCGCTACTTTGCCTTTCATTGTTGCAGCACTCCTGTATTTTCCGGAGATGAAGGCGGAAGTGGCTTTGCAGCAGGTGTTGCTCCTGCTGGAGGTAGCTCGGACTTTGATTTTGGTGTGAACCCAAATGTTGATCCTGAGCTAGCTCTTGCCCTTAGGGTTTCCATGGAAGAGGAGAGGGCAAGACAAGAAGCAGCAGCTAAGAAGGCTGCAGAAGAAGGATCTGGACAGGAAAGTGGTGGGAACCCGTCTGGTTCCCAGGATGTGCTCATGTCTGTGATCAATAATGCTAAAAATGATGATTCAGAAAACAAAGGAAATGATCTTGTTGTAAGTATCATGTTTGTGCTTTTGTTCAGATTTTGAACTTTTTTATTTTCTTTGTTCAGTAGTGTTGATCACATGGGGATATTGCCTGTTCATGCTTGGCTTCTATAGATGTTCAGGGTATGAACTTCATTCAGTGACTTATGGGAAATGTGCCCAAAAATGGTAACTTAATGTAGTGTGTAACTTTTCAGAATGGAGGTAGACTAGTATTGATAGAGAGTAGAATAAGTTGCTATAGTACATAACCTTGCTTCTGTTTATAAACAATTAAACCTTAATTAATATGGGCCTAATAAGGATAGTGGGCCTTGAATAACGGACCTAACACTTACTAAACAAGTCATTTAACATCCAACACTCCCCCGCAAGCTGAGCCTGAGTAGAGCGATGATCAGGTTGGAATAGTCTTCAAAAGGAGCAATTGAACTCTTAAGCAAATCTTCAAGAACTTGAGTCATCAACTTGAGAGCTTCAAGGCATGATAGGTGGGATGAAGAAGCACCAGTCAGTTACAAAGAGTGAGAGCAGAGAACTACCAAGAAAAATGTGGCAGTAGAGACATCTTCCTAGACGAAGTGTGGAGAGCCGAGTTTCCTCTCAAGAGAAGCGCTGGTGGAGACACCAACTAAGTGAGAGGTGGCCATGATGCCAAGCAAGAGTTGTGACAGAGACGCTGGCTAGGAAAGAGTGGGTTATGTCAAAGAGAGTCTGCTGGACGCCTGTAAGACTGCTGCTGAAGCTGAGAAGGTGGAAATATGTTATAGCCTCTGTTGGTGGCTGATATTGGTGTCTTCCTGTACACTAGTAAAGACGATGCTGATCTGTTTAGCAAGTGGGGCAAAAGGGCTGGTCTTAGCACTGGCAGTAGCATCAGCTTTTTGGCAGAGAGAGGGCGGAGACACCCTTGTGATAAAGGACAGAGGGGGGGAGATAAGCAGTAGCTTCTCAGCATAGTCTTCGGAGCAGCAACATCTCAAGTGGCTAGGGTTAGTGTTTTAATGTGGGTGGCTAGGGTTAGTGTTTAATGTGGGTGGCTAGGGTTTATTGTTCATTGGAATGAAGAAAGCATCAATCTGCCATGGCTAACCAGGAGGGAAGGGTCCGCAGAATGCAAGAAGAGGATGATGCTTGCTGCAGCGAAAGAAGAGAGAAATTTAGGGATTTATGTTCGAAATAGAGAAGTAGAGTTGTATTGATAGAGACTATAATAAGCGATGTAATACATAACCTAGCCATAACAAATAAATCTCTGATTCTAGAGGAGAACCCTTAATTAATATGGGCCTAGTAACAGTAGTGGCCTTAGTTAATGTTAATGGACCTAGTATTTGTCAAACAAGAAGCTAACATATCCAACAATAATATATCCTGCAGTTAATGAAAATATATACTAAGCTAAGCTGCCCTTTCAAGCATGGGCAGTGGGTTCTTGTAGAAAAGTGTTGCATGATGTCAAATTTGTCTCAAACAGCAAAATTTTCCTGTTTAAAGGTTAACAACCCCCCCCCCACACACACACACACACACACACACACACACCAGCTGACCTGTTCTTGTGTGTAATTGCATCTCAACTGATAACAGATGACCCCCCCCCCCCCCCCCCCCCCCCCCCCCCCCCCCCCCCACACACACACACACCCACACACAAGCTGACCTGTTCTTGTGTGTAATTGCATCTCAACTGATAACAGGATGATGAAACTGCCCTTTTGCAACAAGCTCTTGCAATGTCAATGGATGATCCAGGTGCTACTTCTTCTGCAAGGGACACTGATATGTCTGATGTGGCAATGGATGATCAAGACTTGCAAAATGGTGAGTCCTAACTATTATGAGTTTAGTTTGGTTACCTTCTGGCTGTCTTTGTATTGACTTGGTGGCGTATTTGTTTTGATATATGTTTATAATTTTATCATCTTGTGTTCCTTTCTTACTAAGACATTTTGTATTATGTTTGTCTGTTAATGCAGCTCTTCAGTTGTCCATGCAGGAGAGTGCCGA